>JAJJWW010018167.1:0-293779 GCA_023531295.1 Papaver armeniacum | reverse complement strand
AAACGGTTGAAATTTTGACACGCTACTAATACCGCGTGGATGAAAGCACTTATATGAACACACCCATTGAACATGGCGTGTCTATAAGGTAGAAGTATACCCTATAAACACGCCAAAACCAAAAAGGCGTGACAGGGAAATTTATATTTGGCGTGGCTAAAGGCCATTTCTGTACTAGTGATGCTCAGGACCTGTTAAGTCCACATCTACACCTTCCATCTATGCTTGCGAAGATGGACGCTCGTGATCGATTAGCGATACATGTAATATGCCGCAAACCCTAATTAGGGTTTTGGATCGGTCGTGTGTACACGACTTGACCTAACGGTTTGGCGGGTTATGCTCCTCCTTTGGGAGGCCGACCATGGGGGCCCACATTGGGTCGGTGGTGAACATGGTGATACCGATTGACGGTCCTAGACCTGATCTAATCCATCCAAACATGCTTTGGTGAAGTTGGATGGTCGTGATCAATTTTTGACCTTAGTGGAATTTCTGCGACCTTTAAGCATCACGCGTCCATACTTTGGGCAAACGCACGTTGCTCTATGGCTAGGTCGGAGATGGTCGACCGGGCGAGGTAGATAGGGGGCACGGGTGTGCGGGACAATGCTTGTCCAACCGGCCATGGGACGATCTATCCGTCCAACTATGCCGACGAAAGTTGGACGAACGCGATCTGTTTGAGACCGTCATTGGCAGTCTTATGCGTACATGTTTTCCAAGCTGCTCCACACCAGCCCACCATCCTACTCTAAGCTGGTGTTCGATGGTCGTTTGGGAGGCGTGGTATGCATTCGGCCCGAGGGGCATAAACGCAGACCGCCGGTGGTCATTAAGGTGGTAGCATGCTCTGCTCGAGGATCGTCTATGATGGTTAAATCATGCGGCCAACTTGCGTGGTCATGATTATTTTTGAGACTGACATGGACAATCCAGATGCTCAATCGGGCTAGTATAACACACCGAGAGATGTATGCTCCCTCGGGCTAGTATAACACACAGGGAGTTGTAGCACATCACGGGTATTTCCTGCATGCCTCATTAGTGACACTTGGAGATTCGTGTTACTCTCTTTGGAAGCAACACTCGATCGTCATGCGCACCAATAATGAGAGTTCAGCGGGAACATCCACGGGGAAATACAAGGCTGGTCATGCATTAACTGATAATGCTATAAATTCATAGGGTATATGGGATTGTTGCTACATGCTCCATTTTAGGTGAATTAGTAAAGTGGAGAAGTATTCATCACTTATCAGTGGCTTTATCCTTTGCATGATGTCAGCGTATAATTTTGGCTTTTACAATTTTAGCCTTAAATGAAATCCACCATCAACATTAAGTCCGCTGCCTAGCGCATAATGGTTACACTATTGTGGGGTAGGCATGAGATGGTGGCAGATGGGTACATTGAAATGACCAGGCTAAAGTAGATGCATATTTACCGCATTGATAGATATCGTCAGGTTCTGTCTGGAGCTGGTCAAACCTGATTAGGGTTGTGGAGGAAGCAGGACTTGGTCAGGTGAGCCAGTTCCTTTGGTTTCCTCCGTACATATCTGGACAGAACTTGGACCGTTTCTTGGATTGGGTGCACTCCCTTCCATTATACGGCGGCTTCTCTCAAATATATCCGATAAGTGTTGTTGATCATTATCCCGAATTAGCAGTCTTCATAGGTGGCAAGTGAAGACTCCTTTTCTCCCACAGGATTCTTTGGCCGTGAAATATAAAGAAAATTCTAAGGACTCCTCCTATCGTTTTCTTACATATTCCAGTCTTGCTCACGCGCTTATCCGATCTTACGATTGTGTAACCATAACTTCTTCTTCTTCGTAGTTTATCATGGAAGCGGTTGGTGATGATCACTCTGTAACTTCTCTAGAAAAAAGTTTTGGAGTCAACAAGCCTGAGGAGGCTGGTGCACATGAGGAGGTAATGGCTAAGATTGATCTCCCACTCCGCGAAGTCGGTCGTGCTATACAGGGGATGTCCATTATGCACCTGCGTATTGCTAGAGGACGTATCTGTGCCCTTTCAGCTGCGATCGACATGGAGGCGCGATGAAGCGTTGCGAGTACCAACGAGTGCAAGAGCTGAGAGGTTTGCAGCATGGTTAAATAGGCGGAGGGGTTGAACACAAACAGCCTCTTGGTGAAGATAAATGTGATTATCCAATCCATGATGGCGTGATAATCCTCGGTTACGACACCACGGAGACGAACACGGCGTCGAAAGTGACCAACACAATTCCCAACGCTGCCGTGGTTTTGAGGAAGATGTGGAAGTTGTCTCTGTTGATCTTTGTTGAGGCGGATAACGTTCTTTGCGAAATATCCGTGGAAGGCGAGGCGGATCCGGAAGGAAGAAACGATGGCGGTCCCACGATGGCGATGGCGTTGAAGCAGGCTCCAGTGGTGGTGGAGACACAACCAATCTTATTGACGACTAAATCTTCGTTCTTTCTTTTTTCATCTTTTCTGGGATTTCTTGTGATTTGTGAACATTCTCCTTACACTCGGTGGCGGCTGAGTTTAAGGTCTTTTTTGCTTTCTTGATTGAATAAAGGTTTTATATTGTTTTTTGATGTAAATCTCTCAACATGGCTATATCAAATGTGATCATATGTTGTTCTTGTAATAAAAAAGAGAATACCATGATGAAATACCACGAACCTGTCTATGCTCTTGATGCGAGATCTCCCTGGTCTTGCTGGGTAAATGGTGGTTTAGACTGACTCAGAATTTTGTTTCTTCCTTTAGGATGTAAAGAATTTCATAGATGGAAATAATATTTCAATTAATTTTAAAATTGAAAGTTGGAACCCTAATTATGAATGCAAGTATCGTGATCATTTTTACGGAGGAATTACAAATATGGCATGAAAAGGTAATTGTAAAAGAAACACGCTGGAGGAAATAGCACAGCGTTTTAAAGTATGGAGGACGCTAGAAAGTGGTAGCACATCGTCTTAAGTTCGGTAGGGTTTGAGCCATCATGAGTGAATTGTTATGCCTTCCAGTTTATCAGCGTTGATGAGCTTGCAGTAGCCGCATAGGATAACATACGCCCGGGTGTGGTTCATCCTCCCTTTCGGTGGGTGAGTCGGGTGGAGTGGTCATTTTCACCGTCATGCTCCCAACCTTGAATGCGATCGTCTTCGTCACCGAGATCTCCAATTCCAAATGGGTTTGGGCGTGCAGATACCTGGACCTTGGCCTTATCGTCTTTGACTAAGACAACCTCTAAGCTCTTGATAAAACATTTTAAGGGGCCGGCTTCCCATTCACATCTCCTAGCCGTGGTTGGTTTGTTGGTTGGAGCCAGTCCCCAGGACTTATTAGAGTGAGGAGTGCTTGGTTGCAAGAAGGGTTGCGTGATGAGACTTACTTGAGCTCGGAACCTCTTAATGTATGCTGATGGGCTCTCTCCAGGAAGTTGTGTCACATTGGCAAGTTTTAGGTGCGTCAACGGACAGTCTTCAGGTCCAGACGGCTTGTTAGAGATCCTTTCAGGTGTCGTATATGGTAGAGGGAAAATTCCCAGTGTTGTCTTGTTGTCGTGTATCCAAGAGCGTCCTAGGACCATGTCGTAATTGGGATGTTCTTTGACTATGTATAACTTCGCTTGCGTTAGGGTGTCTCCCAATTTAACTTAAATATCGATGTATCCATAGGCATTTCCAAGTTCCCCCTCTGGATTCTTAATCACAGTTGGGCTGCGAGTGGCTTCCTGCTTTGAAATCCTTACTGTTTTCAAAGTCTTGACAGTGATGATGTTGAATTCGGAGGCTGTATCTACCAATGTGCTATTGAAATCGATATCCTTCAAACAAGTGACGGTTAGGAGTCCCCAGTTTCCCTTGCTTGCATCTTCCAGTAAAGACTGAGGTTTCGAGACCGCTTCCTTTTTTAGATACAAACGCCTGCCTGAGACAACGCGGTTAAGGGCTGCAAATATGTCTTAACGCTGCTCCTTGGAGAAATATAAGATCTCGCACAAACGCTCCATCATAGATTGTACTGTCTTGCGAATAGAATCCCTGGAAATCATGCGGTTCACGATTAGGGAGAGGATCTCTATGAACACCTTCGTTTCCAAGCTGGAGTTCTCTGCCTCTATCTTTTCTCTGAAGATTTGTTTCCGACTTTGTTGCAGTCTTTTGTCGGATGATGGACAAACCTATGGTAAAGGCAGTACTTGGGGTCCGCCATGTCTTTCTCTGTAGTTGCGGGATTTCCCACACTACACCCCTCACTATATTTTGTAGATCTAAATCTTATTAATGATATGAATTTCAAATATAAGTGCTAGAAGTTTAAATAGACACATAAGATTTTTTACGTGGTTCGATCAATATGATCTACATCCACGATTCTTCACTATGATTGTTGAGGTTACATTGGTATTACATTTACAATCTCCATTAATGGATATTTTCTAGAGCTCTAGATCTAGTTTTAGGGGAAGAAGATGATAAAGAAAATAAATCTCTCTCTAAAAATATCTCTCTCCTCCTAAAAGTGTCCTCCCCTTTCTCTCTCCTGATCTCCTCTTTATATAGGTGTTTACATAATGGATGACGGCTCACATACATTTCATACTCTCGAGAGCTCTTTAATAACTTCATGAGCTCTCGCTACCTTCTCTCGAGACATTCTCTCAAGTCCTTTAATAATTTCGAGCTCTCACTACCTTCTCTCGAGACATTCTCTCGAGCCCTTTAATGATTTCGCAGGCTCTCGCTACCTTCTCTCGAGACATTCTCTCGAGACACTCTCATGAGTCTTGCTACCTTCTCTCGAGACACTCTCGAGTCTTGCTACTTTCTCTGAGACACTCTCGCGAGTCTTGCTACCTTCTCTCGAGACACTCTCGCGAGTCTTGCTACCTTCTCGCGAGTTATGAAAAATAATGAATCTCGCAAGCTCTTCTCGCGAGTTAAGGAAATAATTGAATCTCGCACGCTAAGAAAATATGTTGTGCGATATTTGAATCCTACATCTTGCCTCTTTTTCCTTGAATATTGCTTGAAGAGCGATCTTTAAGGAAAAATTTGTTGTTGTAATAATCTTTAGTCTTTGTTGATGAAGGAACGAGCGAAAGAATATTTTTCTTGAAAAGTACGTACTTGCCTCTATTCTTTTGCGAAGTTCCAAAGCTTTGAGAAGTATATATGAAGTATCGTTTCTTGAATTATGCGAAGTATGAAGTATCCTTGAAGAAGTATATGAAGTACTTAATCCTCGAAATATATAAGAAGGATGAAGTATCCTTTGAGAAGTATAAGAAGTACTTAATCCTCTAAATATAAAAAGTATTGCGAATCCATCATGCGAAACTCTCGCTCCATATTCTTTGCCTCATGCTATGCTCTATTCTTTCGCGAAGTTCTGAAACTTTGCGAAGTGGATAAGAAATATTAATCCTTGAAGTATAAAAAGTATTGCCTCTGTTCATACGAAGTCATTATTCCATTTTTGGTGAGGATTCTTGTTGTTCATTGGTAAACATCTTCTTTGGAAATGATTCTTGCCGAGAAAATAAAGAACATAAAATGTTTTTTCGGTATTCCATTGTAGTACGTACTTGCCTCTATTCTTTTGCGAAGTTTCGAAGCTTTGAGAAGTATATATGAAGTATCGTTTCTTGAATTATGCGAAGTATGAAGTATCCTTGAAGAAGTATATGAAGTACTTAATCCTCGAAATATATAAGAAGGATGAAGTATCCTTTGAGAAGTATAAGAAGTACTTAATCCTCTAAATATAAGAAGTATTGCGAATCCATCATGCGAAACTCTCGCTCCATATTCTTTGCCTCATGCTATGCTCTATTCTTTCGCAAGTTCAAACTTTGCGAAGTGGATAAGAAATATTAATCCTTGAAGTATAAAAAGTATTGCCTCTGTTCATGCGAAGTCATTATTCCATTTTTGGTGAGGATTCTTGTTGTTCATTGGTAAACATCTTCTTTGGAAATGATTCTTGCCGAGAAAATAAAGAACATAAAATGTTTTTTCGGTATTCCATTGTTGCCTCTGTTCTTTATCTACGAAGGTAGAATCGTTGAAAAAGTGTTGAATGAGTGAGTTATTTCTTCATTCTTATCTTTCCTCTATTTCTGTGTTTGTGCTCCTGCGATAGTATAATCTCTTCATTGCTTTATGTTGAATTTTATCATTGCGACAAGATCGCAGGATGTCTTTACATTTTCACGTAATGACCCATTGATCTTGCCTTATCATCTTTGTGTGGTCTTCCAAGTTAGATCTCCCTAATTAGAGGTCTTCCCACATACACCTTTCATCGCGACAAAATCGCGGGACGTCTTTACACTTGCATGTAAAGACCCATTGATCTTGCCTTATCATTTTCCAAGTATTTTTGCCTCTGCGGATTTTTTAGTTGCGACAATATGACAGGCCTAGATATCCTTGCGAACATAAAGCCCCATGACATTGCCGTCTTGCGACGAAATCGCGGGACGTCCGTACACTTTCGTGTAAAGACCCATTGATCTCGTCTTACCCTCGCGTTAGTATTATTGCCTCTGCAGGGATCATTGCACAAATATGACAAGCCTAAGTCTCCTTGCGAAAACAAAGCCTCATGACATTTGCGTCTTTTTTGGCACTTCCCTAGTGGAGAGTGCCGCCCTTATCTTCTCCATGGTTGCCCCTTCAAGGAGGCGAAACATCGGCCATACAAGACTAGCTCCTCCCATCCGGTCTTAACAACAACAGATTGTTTTCAGACCTCTTATCCCTTATACCTATAGGGTTTATGGTTACGAGGCTGCACCCTAAGTGGAGTTTTCTTGGGCGAGTGCAACATATGCCAAGACTTGCCAAGAATGGCCAGGGGTAGGTTCATCCATCCTGGCACTCTGGCTCAACCGTGTACCTCGGCGCCTTGAGCATACACTGACTCCTAGGAAGAGACCCTCGGTCGCCCAACCAGGGTATAACCTACATATATAGTTGGGAATCCAAGGTATCTCCCCCGGATAGGCTTTCATGGGCCCCAAATCTGCATGACCCAGGTTTCAGGAGCGGTGTAACCTTCCACCTGAGCCATGTTAAGAGATACCCCCTTATATGACGCACTTTAGGTCTTACATTTGCCTCTTACGAAATATAATTCGCGAACTAGGGTGTACGCCATAAAGGTTCGTCCCATTCTCAGTTATTTTATTGATTCTTCTTCATATGCAATAGGTACCCCCTACTACGACGCACTTTAGGTACTTTTGCCTCTTGCGAACTTCTGATTTCGTCATAGTAGGTTTGCCTCTATCTGATTATTTTGTTGATTCTTCTGCATATAAGCTCTTTCGTAATTTCGCTGATCTTTGATAATCTCTTGTCATTTTCTGTGCGAAATTTTCGCATGTCTTCATTCTTTTATTCTCATATTTAGCTCTTGTGGTTTGCTGTTGTTGTTGTCTTTGGCGAAGTATATGATTTTCTTGCGAAGCTCTTGTAGTGCAAAAAATGATGCAAAAACTTCTCGGGAGATAGGAGTTGAACCTGCGTCCTCAAGTTCACTGTCTTTTACTCTAGCCAACTTTCCTGGCTTTCGTTTGTGAAAGAATGTGACCATATCGTTCTTTTAATGTGATCTCTGGCTCTAGTTTTTCGAGTAAAAATATGCAAAAAGTTTGCGAAAGTTAGGATTCGATCCTGCGAACTCGAACGCATACTCTGCTGACTTCACCATATGTGCCAACTTCTGTTTTTGATAAAATTGGTAAAATTGCCTTGTTATTCTTTTCTTCTTTTCAGTCTTGTGGAATAAAAAACATTGTGAAAAATTCGTGCGTCTGCGGATTCGAACTCGTAAACTATAGCTTCTTCTTTCTAATTCGGAACCATCCATACAAATTCCTTCTTGTGTTGCTGTGCTAAGATTCGCACACCTTATTCTCACGCAGTCTAGATAATTGATGATGGATAATTGCTGAGTTGCTGTTGCGATAACTTCGCAGACACTATTTCTTCATAGTCCCATGAATTCTATTACGTCCCTGATTCTTCTTCCATCGGTTTTATTCTTTCTTCTTTAGCAGCTCTCTGTGTTTTATCATCATCTTCGCACTCTTCATTGCTTCTTCTTTCTTTGCATGTTTCTTTAGGTTAATACAATTTGATCATCTCTGAGTATTGTCTTTCATCTATTCGTTTTTGCTCTTCTTTTGGTCATTGATGTAATATCATTGCGCTGGTTGCTTGAGGCAATCTTTTCTTGATGCTCTCTTTTAGGGATAGTATGGTTAACTTCTTTGCTCTGTCCATTGTTCCCCTCATGCTGATGAATTCTTGTTAAAACCGAATTGGTCTTCCTGACTTTCTATGAGATTATTGACCTGATGTCTTTTCTTCTTTGCGCAAAGTTAGTTTGCACATCGCCTCCTGTGATCGAACCAAAGCTTCAATTATTATTTTCTTTGCGTGACTGATGTCTTCCCATTAGTCTTCACGGATATCTTTACACACGCGCATTTTCTTCACGTTGGTATTTCTTTGCTTGCCATACTATTTCATTTATACTTTTTGCGAGAGCTCATTGCCTTCCATTATTTGATATCATTGTCTTCTTTTTCTTTGTACCTATCTGCTATATTTCTCCATCATACTGATTGCTCGAAATGATCTTTTGTGGCTGCTTTCTTCTCTAATGGTTCCTTACCTGTGACACTTCAAGCACGATAATTCCTCAGTTTTATTCGCTAACTGATTCTTCATTGTTCTTATCCCTGCTCCTTCGCAGTCAGTCGATAAAATTGCTGAGTTATTACTTGTTGGTTTCACGTGCAAAGTTGAACTGCAAGTTTCATGTGCATGAACTGCATGGTAGAAATTACTTGTCGGTTTTTGATCCTTTAATCTTGTATTGAATTTAAAATGGATTTTAGTTGCTTGTTGTTTGGTTCACTGAGAATCTGTTACTCATTGATGACGATGCCTGCTTGGACATTGGTTTCTTCGTGAATCATCATAGGTTCACCATCGCTGATGACAAGGTGATTGTATGGTTGATCCTCTTTCTCGCTTTGGTTATGTTGCTCGCAGCCTTATTTCATCAAGAACAATATCGGTAACTATACTCCTTCTTCTCTGATAAAATAAGTTCTGTTGATAAATATGTTTTCTCATCTTCTGACGCCTCCAATCTTCTTCGAAGTGGGATTTCATCTTCGCCTGTTGAATCTTAACCCATGTGAGTGTCTCAAATCTAAAGGAAAGTCCATTTTACTTCTTCTTCAATGCTTGCCGATGAGAGATGTGCAGACTTCAAGAACAGAAGTTGTCTTCGCAGAGAGGAGCTTTGTCTTCGCAAGGAGGAACTTTGTCTTTGCAGGGAGTAGCTTTTTATGTGCAGACTTTATTTTCGCGTATGTAGAATTGATAACCCTTTGCTTGGAGAGCTTTTATTTTTCATGAAGTTATTTTGCCAGTCGAGTATCTTTCGAAGTATCATCGATGAGGTGCACTTTGTTGGATTGAGAGTTCTTCCTCTCCTGTTGCTTTGATTAAGAAAATTCAGTGTGTTTCTTTGTTTTTGTACTACAGCTTAGGCAGTTCCGAGACTAAGATAATGTTTTAGCTTTACATGGTATATTCTTTATGCTATTAATTGATGATGACTTCTCCTTACTGCCGGTATTGACGCTAATGCTCCCAATTTGTTCTCTTCTTAGATTAACTTTTAGTAACTTTGGTTCATTGTTCCATCATTCATCGTCCATCACTGTTAAATCTCATGAAGCTGCGATATTCCGATTCTTAAATTTTATCTCCTTTTTGCCAAATAATTTGAGTTGAATTTTATAGTTGTTTAGTTCGCATGAAGTCTTGCCACCCATTGATTTCTTCTTTCTCCTTTTGTCTTTGCAGTGTGCGAACTCTTTCTCAGTTGCTGTGGTTGTTTCTCTTTAATTGGTTGTTTTGTTTCCGTCTTAATAACTGGAGATGATAATTGCGAGCTGCTCTTTTCTTTGCTATGTTCTCATTACTATGCTCCTCTCTGCGAGCTGATCATTGTGTACTTGTGTCGACTCTGTTGATTTCTACTCTTATTTTTCAATATCCTCTTCATCTCTTTCCTTTAAGTTCTCCCTTCCTCCCACTTCGCAGAAACTATTAACTGTAAGTCTTTGTTCATTTCTGCTCTTGGTATTGGCCTTGATTGGATTAATGCTGGTACTTTTCTTTACTGGAATTACATTTCTTTGCCAGGATTATTTCGCAAAGTTCCTTTGCTCACTGCGAATATCTCTCGAAGTCTCTCTTTTCCATTTACTTCGCTCTTCGCCTGTAGAGCTGTTGCTTTCCTTACTTCGCTAGTGATCACAAGGTTAACCTTTGCTGGAACCCTTGATGAAGTAAACTATTTAAACTTTTTTTTTTTTTTTTTTTTTTTATTTCATTTCTCTTCCTGCGGCTTTTCAATCTTTCTTCCTGCGGCTTTCACGAAGTATCTCTACTGTATCTCCTTTTAGCTAATGCTCCTCTGGCTTTGGCCGAAATATTGATCTTTCACAATTTATCGTGACTTCCCTAAAGTTATTGGGATGGCTAACTCCTTCCACAAGCTATTCTTCTTCGCGAAATAGTTGATTGACTGAAGTCGACTCGCTGCTTCATACTTTGGCTTATCTTCTCATTATATAATTTATGAAGTGTGCTCATCTTGGTAATCTGTAGCATCTTCTAATTTTAATCGAACTGTTGAGGTAATTTGGTTGTCTTTTTCTTCATCTGTTTCTCGACATATCTCCATATCTTTATTTTCCGTGCAGTTGATGACGCTGGTTTGTTATCTGAGATCACGAAATTTTATTGTATATTCCATATATGACCTTGAAATTTTAGATCCAGTGAAATCCATCTCCTACAATAACTAATTTCTTCGAATCTTCTTTAATCTAACAATTAGCAGTCCCTTTTCCTTGCCTACATCGTTCTTTTCTTTGTCTGGTGCTTTTCCTTCTCTTTTTTTTTTTCCTTAAAGCTTATAGATCCAATTGAATTCATCACTAACAGTGGCCGATTTTTCTAAATTTTCTTGAACCAACAAGATTCAATCCCTGTTTCTAGCGCATATGTAGTTGCGGGATTTCCCACACTACACCCCTCACTATATTTTGTAGATCTAAATCTTATTAATGATATGAATTTCAAATATAAGTGCTAGAAGTTTAAATAGACACATAAGATTTTTTACGTGGTTCGATCAATATGATCTACATCCACGATTCTTCACTATGATTGTTGAGGTTACATTGGTATTACATTTACAATCTCCATTAATGGATATTTTCTAGAGCTCTAGATCTAGTTTTAGGGGAAGAAGATGATAAAGAAAATAAATCTCTCTCTAAAAATATCTCTCTCTCCTAAAAGTGTCCTCCCCTTTCTCTCTCCTGATCTCCTCTTTATATAGGTGTTTACATAATGGATGACAGCTCACATACAGCTCATACTCTCGAGAGCTCTTTAATAACTTCGCAGGCTCTCGCTACCTTCTCTCGAGACATTCTCTCGAGTCCTTTAATAATTTCGCAGGCTCTCACTACCTTCTCTCGAGACATTCTCTCGAGCCCTTTAATGATTTCGCAGGCTCTCGCTACCTTCTCTCGAGACATTCTCTCGAGACACTCTCGCGAGTCTTGCTACCTTCTCTCGAGACACTCTCGCGAGTCTTGCTACTTTCTCTCGAGACACTCTCGCGAGTCTTGCTACCTTCTCTCGAGACACTCTCGCGAGTCTTGCTACCTTCTCGCGAGTTATGAAAAATAATGAATCTCGCAAGCTCTTCTCGCGAGTTAAGGAAATAATTGAATCTCGCACGCTAAGAAAATATGTTGTGCGATATTTGAATCCTACATTCTCAGTTGGCGGTCGTCTGATAGGAGGAAGTCTGATAGCATCGTCTTGAATCCATGCCTCCAAGAGTTCCATTACTTCACTCATGGGGAATGAGAAGCCTTTATCTTCGATGTCTTGTGCATGAGTCTTGCCCACTCACTTTTGAGAAGAAGTCGTGTGTGATGGAGCTGCACGCTTGGGTTGTTGTTCCGTTGCTGAAGCTTTCCTTTTTCCTCCTTTGCCTATCACTCTCACAGAAGGACCAGTGTTGTATTGCTTGTTTGTGAGACGCCTTCTTCCTCGACTCTCACGTGGATCTTCATTTCGAACAACCCTGGTTCTCTCTAGCAATGCTGGGGCAGTTGTGGCTGAACGCTTGGCAGCTTCATGGAGTTCGGAGAACCTCTGAAAGCCCAGATTCTCTAGTAAAGCGCGGTATTTGGGTATCATCCCGTTGATGCACAGCTTCACCAACTGGCATTCAGTGACGTTCGGATCATGACAATCTAGTGCTTGAGTTCTGAACCTCTTAACGAAGTCGTTCGGATGCTCGTTGTTCCGCTGAGAGACTCTCCCTAGATCTGAAAAGGTGATCTGCTCGGATACGAAGAAATACTTCCTGTAGAAAGCACCGACCATCTCGCCCTAATTGGATATGCTGTTAGGTGCGATGTTGTTATACCAGGTGTACGCCCTTCCCGTAAGTGACTTCGAGAACTCTTTCAGGCGGAGAACATGATTGTACTCATGCTCCCCCAAGGATTCCAAAAATCGAGAGATGTGTTCACGAGCGTTACCAGTACCATCGTAGAGGGAGAAATGAGGAGAGGTGTATCCTCTTGGAAGAGGGATTCGTTGCACATCTTGAGGGTACGATGGCTGATGCTGGTGTGCATCCATCAGATTTCCTTTGCCTCGGTTTTGGAGAAGTCGTTCCAGGTCCTCACGTGTGATGAAGTTGGATGGCTGGTCCCTTTCCCTTGGGCGTTCAGGAGCAACACGAGCTTCTTCACTCATGTGGGTCCGAGTGAAAACGCCTGCTCCGGGTGTATTGAAGGCATACCTTGTTGGCTCCAAGGGTTGCCGTGAATCTTGTGGCAATCGTTCAGTTAAAGTTTTGAGGAAACTGAGTACCTCTTTTCGAGTTGCAGGTATATCCGTTTGAGTCTTAGCAAGAACTTCCTGCCTCTCCATCAATTCTGCGATGGTAATGGGAGATGGTCCTCCTCTTGTCCCTCCGGCTCCTAGTCCTGATGAAGGAATGAAATTTGTTGTTCTGGTGATCGCCGGAGGTGTTACACTTGAGGAGATACCGGGATTCGCGGATTCTCTGGCTCTGGTGATAGGAGGCGTTACACTTACTGGAACATCTCCTGCTCCGCTGGCGTTGGTGGTAGAAGAGACGGCTCCATGAGATGTATTGACCACAGTAGCTCCACTGACAGGTACATCAATACCGAGAGTGTTATCTGCACTAGCTCCATCATAATTTATTGCTGATCCTGACCTAAGTTCTACCATCTTGAAACATATTGATGATTGAATTGAATCTCAGATCTACCCCTTCGAAATTGACAAAATTGAATTAGAATTTTAAAGAATTGACTTTACAACCGAGAGATTAACCTCCCACTGTGGTCGCCAATTGTTTATGGGTGAAAACTATTTCTGCCGGTTTTGGTAATTTGGGTGTGTGGATGAGAAATGAATCTAAACCCTAAACAAATGCACTGCACGGGAGTGCTTGTGATTCGAGAAATCAATCTGTACAACTCTGGCCTAAACCAAGAAATGGCCGTTCCAGACTTGCTTCGGTCACAAAGTGAAGGAGATGGGGTTGATCTTAGGGAGGGAAGCGAAGAAGGTGTTGAGATTGTGGAGGTGTTGGCTGTTAGAAAGATGAACTGGCTTGCAGGATGTAAGCTATCAGTTCTGGTGTTTGAATACGATTGTATCAACACTTGGTTTTCTGTCTCGTACTGTCCTGTGGAAATAGGGAGGAGAACCTATTTATACAAGTCATTAAGCCTAACCCACGTCTCTCATGGGAAGTGGAGGAAGTGGAGGAAGTGGAGTAGTGGAGTTGTGGAGTTGTGTGTTAGTGTCACACGACTAGTCTTGCCCACTTCTCTCGTTATCACTAACCGTCCATGACTTCCTGACACGTTCTTGTGATGGCGCGTTGTGCGCTGCACGCTGTAAACCGCCAGACCAATACCCCAGTAAGTATCCCCCAGTTTATGACATGATTGATGTCTCGATCGTGTGGATCGTGGGACCCACAGGAAGTAGCATGTAATGCTAGGTTAAATAACTAAGTTATTTGGGAAGTCGATACTTATAAAATATCGTGTGTATTTGATGTATGTAATGCATCGAATATATTCAGCATGTATGAAGCATCGCTATTTTAAGGCTTAATGGAGTAAATCACGATCAAGCGTCTTAAAATAACATCACATCCAACCATCTTCAAGTGATCGTTTGGAGGCTGCATGGGCGAGCCATGCTTTGACCGATCACTCTATGTGGAAGAGTGGTGGACGGTGATCATGGGAATGCTTCATTGGTCGCTTGACTCCTAGCCATGGCTGTTCAACCAAGCTGGTGGAGTTGGACGGACGAGATAATTTTATGACACTCATCTGCGACCGTTGATAGAGTTTAGGGTATTGAAGAGGTGCGCAAGCATCACTCTTCAGCTTGGTCGAAACCAAGCATGGGAGGTGTATTAGGCAGGACCGACCGGGCATGCGTGTAGACAGCTTGCCGGTGTACACATCCATACCTCATTACCCCATGAAGATATAATCTAGGCCACTCAATTTGTCTGGCAAAGTTGATTGGTTGAGATCGGTTTGCGGCAGAAATCCGTTGGCGCAAAGGAATCTGGGACCGCGCGTCCATGCCTAGTTTGGGCACATGAATCGAGGCGTCTAGCCATGGTCGGTCTTGGCCGATTGGTCAGACGTGTATACGGGCCCACGGTGATCGTGTTGACATGCTCAGGACCTGTTAAGTCCACATCTACACCTTCCATCTATGCTTACGAAGATGGACGCTTGTGATCGATTAGCGATACATGTAATATGCCGCAAACCCTAATTAGGGTTTTGGATCGGTCGTGTGTACACGACTTCTGCCTAACGGTTTGGCAGGTTATGCTCCTCCTTTGGGGAGGCCGACCATGTGGGGCCCACATTGGGTCGGTGGTGAACATAGTGATACCTGACTGACGGTCCTAGGCCTAATCTAATCCATCCAAACATGCTGGTGAAGTTGGATGGTCGTGATCAATTTGAGACCTTAGTGGAATTTCTTGCGACCCTTTAAGCATCACGCCGCCATACTTTGGGCAAACGCACGTTGCTCTATGGATAGGTCAGGAGATGGTCGACCAGGCAGGTAGAGAGGGGGTCCACCGGTGTGCAGGACAATGCTTGTCCAACCGGCCATGGGACAATCTATGCCGTCCAACTATGCCGGCGAAGTTGGACGGACGCGATCTGTTTGAGACCGTCATTGGCAGTCTTATGCGTACATGTTTTCCAAGCTGCTCCACACCAGCCCAACCATCCTACTCTAAGCTGGTGTTCGGTGGTTGTTTGGGAGGCGTGGTATGCATTTGAACGACCAGGGCATAAACGGGCCCGCTGGTGGTCATTAAGGTGGTAGCCTGCTCCTGCTCAGGATCGTCTAGGTTGGTTAAATCATGCGGCCAACTTATGTGGTCATGATTATTTCTGAGACTGACATGGACAGTCCAGATGCTCAATCGGGTTAGTATAACACACCGAGAGATGTATGCTCGATCGGGATAGTATAACATGCCGAGTGTTGTAGCCTGTACGGGTATTTCGTGCATGCCTCATTAGTGATACTTGGAGATTCGTGTTACTCTGTTGGAAGCAACACTCAGTCGTCATGCTGCACCAATAATGAGAGTTCAGCGGGAACAGCACAGGAAATACAAGGTTGGTCATGCATTAATTGATAATGCTATAAATTCATAGGGTATATGGGATTGTTGCTACATGCTCCATTTTAGGTGAATTAGTAAACTGGATAAGTATTCATCACTTATCAGTGGTTTTATCCTTTGCAGGATGTCAGCGTATAATTTTGGCTTTTACAATTTTAGCCTTAAATGAAAATCCACCATCAACACCTAGCTTACCTTTAGGGGGATTAAAATTTTTTGTTTTTCAAATGTCAACATCGGCATCTATTGATTGAATATATGCAGGTATTCACTACACCAAATTCTGGGATTAGAAACAGAACCAGGCCGTTACAAAAACGGGTTGTAACGGCCCTCGCCTGTTGCAAAAGTGGGTGTTACATTTTTTTGTAACGGCTTTGTGGCCGTTACGAATTTTTTTGTAACGGCCCTCGTAATAGGCTTGAGCCGTTACGAATTTGCCACGTGGTAACAGCTCAGGGCCGTTACGAATTTTTTTTGCAACAGGGATGTTGTAACAGCTCAGGGCCGTTATGAACTTTTTTGTAACAGCAAAAAAAATTACTGTCGGTCAACCTTGACCTGGTCAAGGCTTACCGGCAGTTCATTTTCTGCCGGAAATAAGCCGAAATTCCAAAAAACTACCTGCATACACCTTTCATTTCATCCTCCACAATCAACAATATTTTCTTCAATCAAATTCATCTCACATTCAATCAATTCTTATCACATTCAAATAGCTTAATACAAAAAAGAACTTAAATTCTTCTAAGTATCAAAAATTTGTTAAGTATGAAATACTAGGGGGATACTAAGTATCAGTTCATAGAAATTCTTATGTTCACAAACTCATCTAACTTAGAAACACATAGAAACTTACAAAACTTGGATCTGCTCTCCAACCTAATGACTACCTTGTTCTCCAACATTTCTGCTCCAAACTTGCAACAGAGCATCAATTCAATTAACTCCGCAAAACACAAAAAATATCTATTTAGATGTCTAAGTATGCACAACAAAACTAGAGGGGAGAAATTATGAGGTTATCACTGCCGGTAGTAAGAGAGGTGGAGCAGGCAACTTACGACATCAGCACCAGCAGCCACAACTTACATGAATTCTTTAGTTCCAGACCTTGCAATGGTACCATGGTTGTTCACCAAAAAACAACTAACCATAAAAATAACTTACTTGTATCGGAATTTTGTTGATTCTTCCCACCAGCGCAATACCTCGCAAGTATAAACCGAGTGTCAAAGCCACAAATTTAAACTTAATAGTTTAAGTATAATAACCAAGTGAAGTACTTACCAGGATTGATATTTCCTCGATCACTACTACCGCTTCAACCGACCTTGTGTGAAGTCCCCTGTGCATTTACATATAACATAACAAAAACCACCTACATATATATCAAAAAAATGATGAAATCGAAAGAAAATATCCATTCATAAGCCGGTTTGTGTTCACATATATAGAAAAAAGTTACATTGGACCAAAAAAGTTGCTTCAGGTAAAGCTCTTTTTATGCACAACTGCATAAGAGTATGCGCATCAGTTAGCATACGTACAAAAGTGTGAACTGCCAAAAAAATCAAAAAAAGATCCTAGGAGCATGCGCATCGGTCAAAGATACATACAAAAGTTTGAATGCAAGCAAGTATAACAAAAAGATCTCGTATAAGTCAAGGCAGATATTAGGAGATGCTCAAAAAGGCTGAGATCGATTAGATCAAAAAGAAAGGGACTGTGTGTCTTTGCTTGAGAGGCACATCTTTGGATGAAGCACATATCCTCGATTCCGACATCTCTCGAAGGTTGTTGCATACTTGTTAGCTTTCGCAGTGATTGCATCTCGGCATGAGAATATCATCGATACATACCTTGGCAAGATGTATAGGTATAAGATCTCCATGAAACCGATCTGCTAAAGCACCAAAGACAGAGCTCACTAGTTGCAACTACTTCATTCTCGAAGTTCAAAGAACGAATAAAGCGGTCCACCACGTGCTCTTGATGAAGCTAGTGATGCTTTGAATTCCCAGGTGAACTTGTCGCACTTGGTGATACAAAGATTCCCAACAGGTGAACTTGTTGCAAGCATGTGAACTGTTTGAGGTGAAGCGAAAAACATTGCATGGAGTATGCGAGGCTACAACTCTTGAGGTCTTTGGGAACGTTTGAGCCAACCGATCTTGGAATTGCAGATTTGATTTCTTCCACTACACCACACAACTTCACAAAGCCATCAATCGAACACACACCTTGCCACCTATTTCTTCCACCATCCCACCAAGACCACCCTCATTCGCTTTCAGTTCATTTACCTTGTGACGCGCTGGAGCAGAAATATTGATTTGCGTACGAGATATGGGACCAACAGAACGAACCCGTCCTCTAGAATCTGCCCAAAAGCTTTAGTCATTGCACTAGGTTCTTCTACTTTGGAAGACCCTGCATCCTGTTTTCTTTGATCTCATCTTGGGCCTTCTTGAGCTTCTCCGTAGTGTCGAGCATAACAACCAAGTAAATTCTAATATCTTAAATATCTAGTACATGTTTTTAAAAGAGTTGAAATAACTAAAAAGTAAACCGACTCACAGCGAATGGCACCGCGCTAGGTAAAATAGAACCACCTTCTTGTGTATGAGCTTTAACCCATACATCCTCAGGAGTTATCACTGCATCAGGATTTGCGGCCTCCTAAATTTACAAATACAATGTAAAATCATATAGTTTTCCATAAGGATGTTGAGGTAAGTTGTGAATATAATTGAGTTCTGACTAAGTTGTGAATATAACAAAGTTTGAGGTAAGTTGCGAATATACGTACCAGTTCAGCTCTCACCATAGCATGAGATTTGCAACCACTACAATGTGTGTAGCCATATTGTTGTCTTTTCCTCTTATGCTCGATTCTACTTTGCTTTGCCTTTTCTTCTCTTTCATTTTCGCAAAATTTTATCCAATCCTCTTCTTTGACATTTGGTGGAACATTTAGAATCCTTTCTTCATGAGTAGGGACAGGGTCATAGTAGGCATGGCGTAACTCACTCTTCAATCTCCTCCATGGACTAGAACCGGCCTTCGAATATTTTCCTTTGATGTCTCAGTACATCATATTCAACTGGAAAGATAGAACAAATTAATGCCTTACTTATTTGCAATAACGATAAAAGAAGTTAAATGACGAGTGAAGAAAAATCATGTCTCGAGGTAAGTATTGTACCTTCGGGTTTTCCAAATATCATCCTTATACTTTGTATCAACAACATCCCGACTTTTATATGAAATAGGCACATGTGTACGAGCCAAGGCGCCTCTTCGGTGACCTAATGTTGTTGCGTTCCTGGAAACTGGTTGTCCATATTCATTGACCTCTACTGCTGCCATGCCCTGTGAAATTCAAATATCAAAATAGGGAAAACCAAACAGAGCTAAAAGAGAGCATCCACGTTAACAAAAGAAAGATACCTAACACCTCAAAAAATAAGTGATCAAACAAATAAAACCAAACAATTCACGAAAAGAGAGCTAAAAGCGGCGTTGTTGTATATATTATTGGGTAAGGTAAAACATATCGCAACTGTTTTTGTTCAAAATGAATCGAGAATGAGCACTTTTTTCAATTCTCATTGTCGCAAGAAGAACGACCGAAAAGATGTAGGAACTTCAAATTTATCTACCGAAGACGTTAACCCCCTCGTCGTGAGTGCAACACCACAGACCATCCCTCTTCGATAAGATCCTTTGAGTAGAACACTTGAGTAGCTTCGGATGCAAGGATAAACGGCTCATCCACCACTCTATTTATGCTTTTCATTTTCGACAAGTTGACCTTTACAACCTTTGAAACTGCATCAACTTTGCAAGCATTCTTATCTCCAACACTAAACCAATCACAGTAAAAAACAGTTTCTTCAAATTCCAAATAGTTCAAGTTGATTATATCTTTAATGACGCCGTAATAAGTTATCTCTGCTTCCTCGTCCGACTTCGCTTGTAGTCTTGTAACAGCTTTCATTGACACACCGCTATTCTGTGATACATTCTTCACCCCAGATTCTTGTTTACTAAAAGTAAACCCATTTACTTGGTATTTCTTATATGATTGTGCCTTGAAGAGTGGTCCTTGCACGAGTCTCCATAGTGTTGAGTCAGTTTCTTTGGCTTTTAATAACCATTATACTGACATGGTAGAGTCAGTATCACAACCAAAACCATAACAAGTTGTATTTAAACCACTATTAAAAGCTTTAGGGAAACACAGTACCTCATTGCGCAACCATAGATGAAAACTCTTTGAGGTCTGACCATTAGACGTGTCACCGTTAACATAAGAATCATACTTCCTACACCCAATACCAATTCAAAGACTATCAGATGATGCAAACATAATAATCAGACAGTAACTCAATGTTAACTAACAAAAACATTCTACTAAAATGCACTAAGTCACCATCATGCTATATCCCTCTAATTTGTAATATTTTTATTTCTGCTGAGGAGGACTAAACAAAATTCAGACTTGAATAAACATAAAAGAGTTAAGTAAAAGTTACCTTTGCCAGTTATCTATTCCAAACATACTTAGATAGGATCCAGGTTGCAGCCTTTATTCAAATTGTGCTCGATTCAGAGTAATACTCATTCCAGAACTAAGAGGCATCTCATCGGCACCATCATAGTCATCATCCAAAAAAGCCCGATGAGTATGTTTATGAGTACCACCACCATCATCTGAAACGTCCTCCATAAGGTATAAGCTAGCTTCTCGCAGCACATACCCTCTTGCAATGCACCCCTCAATGTACCTTTTATTGCGCACCAATCCTTTAAAACCTTTCATTAACCTACAAGAAAAGTTAACAGATCCGCAAGGATGATTAATAGTTCAATAATAGTAATTCTCAACTTAAAAATTAAACAACAAAGTAAGGGGTTGTATTTACCTTTCAAAGGGGTACATCCACCTAAATCTGACCGGACCGCAGATTAAAGCTTCATCGGCCGATGAATCATCAGTGGATACTAATAACAAAAAAGATGGAGGAAAATACTTTTCCATTACGCACATTGCTTCCACCAGACTAGCTTTCGCTTGTAGAAGTTCATCTCTGTTGATAACCTTTGCGCACAAAATGTTGAAAAATATACTAATACGGAGAAGAGAAACTCGCAGATCTTTAGGTAATGAAGTCGCAGTATGAACTAGCAATGGAAACAGAGATTGCATCATTACATGGTAATCATGTGACTTGAAATTCTTCAGCTCCGGTGGACTAATGCTCACGCATTCTGAAGATTGGAACATGTAAGCTAGAAAGCACTCTTAAGTTCTTCAACACTGTACAAAAAGATACTTTTTCATCTTTAGTTAAGGCAAACGATCCATCTTCCATTGTTGTTTTACCAGTTGCACTATCCTCTTTCACCCATAACCGCTTTTTAATACCCATAGATTCCATATCTTTACGTGCATTTACACCATCTTTTGACTTACTATTACCCATGAGAGTGTTAACAATATGCTCAGTTATGTTATTTTCTGTATGCATAACATCTGTACAATGACGGACTGCGTTCGATCCCCAATTCGGCAAATCATGACGTATGGATGATGCGTGTCGTAACCACAACAAATTAATTAATACTTTACTACCTAATTAACAAGTAATATAGGGTAGTCAAGGTCGATCCCACGAGGAGCACGAGATTCTAGTTGTAAAAATTGTCACGAAAAGGGGGTGTAAAAAGCAAAAGAAAATAAACAAAACAATTAAAATCGAAAGTTGAAAGATGAAAGCAATAAGAGAGACAAGACCAAGGAATCCTTCTTCGTTACGAAACAATGAATCAAGTTATGTTCTATTCTACTTGTTATTAGTCACAAATTATCACCAACCGTAGGTAAAGCGGACTAGCTGCTAAACCCCTAAATCCCTTGTATCACCTGGACACGGAAGTTCTCGACTACCGGATTCTATTTACCAAACCACCTAGTAGTAGCTCACTCTAGATGTAATTTAAATAAACGCATTAAGATTTATGAACTTATTAGGTTAATATTAGTAGTTAGACTCTTAGATCAAGGTCTACTTGCTAACGTTGTTTCTACACACAATTGCTCCACGGAATCCCTCATGAGGTCTCGTGTTTGCTACTTATGTAAAGAGTCAAGAAACGATTACTTATCTCCTAACTTTCACTAGCTTTAGATCAAATTAACAAATCAATTTAGCGTGCACTCCAAACAATCTATCAATCAATCATGAATGTCTTTAAGATCATTCCTATTAGTAAAAACAAACGATAATTATGTGAAAAACTTCAAGATAGAATTGAAAACAAAAACTTAAATCATATGTTAAGAACTAGGAATTCATCCTCAATCAATAAGAAAATTAGCTACTCATGCTTTTGAAATTCACACAAATAATAATAATTAAAAGAAGAATTTTCAAATTCACACAAGTAATTAAAAAGAAAAATCTTAGAAAAGCAAGCAAAAACACAAGTGATGTGTGTGTAGAGAGGTGTGTAGAAGTTGTAGAAAACTTCTCTATTTATAGGCTTCAATTTCTCCAATTCTTCCAAGGATTAGAATCCTTTTCCTTTAGCAATTCAATTTCCAATTCCAAGCTTTTGTCAACTCTTCCACCTTCTCTTTCCAAATTTGAGTCCAATTCTCCATCCAATTCCTAGCCCAAGTCTTCACACCCATGAGAGAAGTCCATAGAAAATTCTGGAAATTTTGGCTCGCCGGAAAACTGGGATTATGGACTAATCCGGCCGGAATAGTCGCCGCCGGCCACCTGAAAATTTCTCCTTAGATTAACTCCAAACGAGATGCAGATCCCCTTTATTCACAGTAAATTCTTCATCAGCGACAGATTCAAACCAAAAGCTTCCATCTCTCTCGATTTCACAAGATCACAAAGAAAAACTCAGCTTTCTCGATCTCTCTCGGTTTGGTCGAAGAGGAAAATAATGAGAAATTAATTTCTCACTGAACTTAGGTCTTGTGTAAGAAAAATGAAGGTAGATAAAGCCACCCCGGTCTGGCAGATAAGGGGTAACCAGCTCATTTGTGTGGCTTGTCGGTTTCAGATAACCGACAGCCTAATTCTCTGTTCAACCGTCAGTTTTAGGAGACTGACAGCTTAAATTCCGGCTTAACTCCTTTTGTGCAACCTAGCATGCTCCAAATATCGTCCGCGAGTTGACCTTTTTGCCTTTTCCGCTCCAAATGGCTATTTTCTCCTTCTTTTCGTCCGTGCGAATCCCGAGTACCTAATAACTCAAAAACACACGTAAAATACATAATTTACAAGAAAAATAGCAGAGAAAGCATAAACTACTGGATAGTAAATTAGGTGTATTCTACACCTATCAAATTCCCCCACACTTAGACTTTGCTAGTCCTCGAGCAAATCAAACTAAAACTTACAACTTCAAAGCGTTCAAGCGTCACAAGCATCCAAAGAGTTATGAGGACATAGAGTTTCTGCATGCTAGTAATAAGAAGTTAGAAATACTAAAGAACATATTCTCGTTCTTAATTGTTGAGTGAGAAATAACCACACCATAATGAGAGAACGCGTGTTTGAGAAACGATCAATAAGCATTTCGCCTCGACTTCTGCCTCACCAAAAAGGATTTTATGATAATTGCACTCAAAAAAAAAACGGCTTTTTATGGTTCTCACATGTGTGCAGGTAGGAATGAAGAGAGAATTCCTGCGACACGTTGAATGGTGGGAAGGATAACTTCCGAAATATTTTTAAAAACCCACATCTTTTAATATTTTGAAAAACCATTTTTCTAACGATCTCTAAGAAAGGAAATCAACCATTATTATCGAGGATGAGATTACTTACTCACCTTCACATCCGATCGCCAATTATGATAACACCACTCTCACGGCATCCAATAGAAACGTCTTCCGCTCCTCGTCTTTAACTTCTTGGTCTTCGTCTTCGGTTTCAACTATTGATGATAAACCCTTGAATTTCATAAATCCTTAACAATTTGTAACTCTTTTTACCTTAAAATCCTTGTCGCCTGAAACTTCCTTATAGATTTTCCTTCCCCACGGCTCATAAAAATAAGAACAAATATTTCTCTTGTTTTTCTCTCTTTTTTTTTTTTTTCTTTTTTTTTTTTTTTTTTTTTTTTTTAATTTTTTTTTTTTTTTTTTTTTTTTAATAAAATTAAATACATCCATGGCCGTGGGAGAAGTATTTTACCGCTTGATTCTTCACAACTTGTATCGTCTTTGAAATCATAAACTTTCAAAAATTCTCACCTTTTAATTTTCTTCGCTCTTGTGAATAAGTCTTCATACTTGTATGTATAATTATGCTCATTGTATTGTAAGTCTTCAACATATATGTAAAATCCGCTCATTTGTATGTTGCTTTACTTGAATTTGAAATTTGCTCTTTTTCTCGTTCCGTTGCTTGTAAACCTTAAACTTTTCCAACTTTCCTTGTAGATTTTGATGTCGCTCCTTGTTGATGATGAGAGTGTTTCTATGGATCCGTTGTTGTCGCGAGAGAGAATGGTGCTAACTGCAAATCGAACTACAAGAAGGAAGCTTTCATCCATGGACATCACCCTCATGATTGACAAAATTAGCACTCAAGAGATCAAAGAGTAGTGCTTCTATTGGTGGGAGGTTGGGTAGCTCACCATTCTACCCGGAATTTACTTACGGTGACACACACTCAAAAGAAAGCTCTTTAGTAGATGGAAAATTTTCTGGTCGGTGCCTCTCATGATATGAATACGGGTAGTCTCCACTAATGATTGATCAAAGAACTCTAATAACGCATTTCTCCTCGCACCAAATTCGCATCACCGGCATGATTAAATCCATTATTTAACACTCAAACAAGCAAGAAATCCGAATGTAGTTCTCTAACATTTCCAAGTTCAATTATGTCGGTCAAAATCTCTATGTAAACATACCTAGAAGTATGCTAGTGACTCTAAAATCTTTAAAAGTTGGAATTTTTAAGTAAAACTTTTTTTTTTTTTTCAAAATTTTTTAATTTTTTTGTAATTTTTATTTTAAAAAACATGCTTAACCACTCCCCCACACTTAAACTTTACATTGTCCTCAATGTAATTGAATCCTCTTAGTAAAGTCAAGGTGGGAAATTTTAACATGATAAGAAACAAGAAAAAGAAATAACAAAAAGCAAAAAGATAAGAAATACAAAACCTATGGGTTGCCTCCCATGAAGCGCTTGTTTTAAAGTCGACGGCCCGACTTAGTTCTTGCGGCACATTACTCCTCCAGAGGGAGTGCATCTCCAAATGAAAGTTTATCCAAATTCACATAAGAGATGTTCTCATAGTATGGCTTCAACCTATGGCCGTTGACTTTGGAAACCGAATTGTCTCTAAGACTAGTAATTTCAACTGCACCATGAGGAAAACATTAGTAACAACATATGGTCCAATCCAACGGGACCTTAACTTTCCAGGAAATAATTTAAGGCGAGAATGATATAAAAGGACTTTTTGTCCCACGATGAAGCTTTTACGAAAATCATCTTGTCATGAAAAAGCTTGGTCTTTTCCTTGTAAATCCGGCACTCTCGTAAGCATCATTACGTATCTCCTCTAACTCATGTAGTTGTAACTTCCTTTGTTTCCCGCTTCATCATACTCCATGTTGAATTTCTTTATCGCCCAATAAGCCTTATGTTCAAGTTCAACCTAAAGATGACAAGCCTTACCATAAACCATTCTATATGGAGACATACCAATCGGTGTCTTATACGCCGTTCTATACGCCCAAAGTGCATCGTTGAGCTTAAATCTCCAATCTTTCCTCGTGGTATTCACCGTTTTCTCAAGAATTGACTTGATCTCACGATTTGAAATTTCCGCTTGTCCACTAGTTTGTGGATGATAAGGCGTACCAATTTTGTGTGTTATGTTGTACTTCTTGAGGAGAGCGTGGAAAGCCTTCTTGAAATGTGAGCCTCCATCGCTTATCACCACTCTTGGTGTACCATGCCTATTGAATATATTTTCCCTTACAAAATCACAAACAACTTGAGAGTCATTAGTCTTGGTGGCTCTAGCTGCCACCCATTTCGAAACATAATCAACGGCAAGAAGTATATAAAAATTCCCATTTGAATTGACAAAAGGGCCCATAAAATCAATACCCCACACATCAAAAATCTCAACGGTGAGAATTGGTGTGAGTGGCATTTGATTTCGGGCACCTAGATTGCCCGTTCGTTGACATCTATCACACGATTTACAAAAAACATATGAATCTTCAAACAAGGTGGGCCAATAAAATCCACTCTCGAGAACTTTGAGAGCGGTGCGTTTCGAACCAAAGTGGCCACCACAAGCAAAAGTGTGGCAAAAGGAGAGAATGGATTGAAATTCGGAATTAGGCACGCACCTTCGCATTATTTGATCAACGCCATATTTCCATAAGTATGGTTCATCCCACACATATTGCTTAGCTACCTTCTTAAGTTTCATCTTTTGGAAATTAGACATTGTACTAGGTACTTTCCTTTGTCACCGAGTAATTCACTATATCCGCATACCAAGGTGTTGATTCTTCCATGGAGAAAAGTTGTTCGTCCGGAAAGCGGTCATGTAATGGAAGTTCCTCTTGAGACATAACAAGTCTACTAAGATGATCCGCAACGGTATTCTCCACACCCCTCTTATCACGAATTTCTATGTCGAACTCTTGTAACAATAAGATCCACCGAATTAATCTTGGCTTAGCTTCTTTCTTCTTTATCAAGTGTCTTAGTGCGGCATGATCGGAATATACAATAACCTTTGTACCCACCAAGTATGATCGAAATTTTTCCAAAGCAAAAACTATAGCCAATAACTCCTTTGCCGTGGTAGAATAATTGATTTGTGCATCATTAAGGGTCCTAGATGCATAATAGATAACATGGGACAACTTGTCCACCCTTTGACCCAAAATGGCTCCAACCGCATAATCACTAGCATCACACATTAATTCAAATGGAAGATTCCAATCCGGTGATTTGATAATTGGCGCACTTGTCAACATCTCCTTTAATTTATCAAAAGCATCCTTGCATTCCTTGTTGAAGTCGAAAGGTACCTCCTTTTGTAATAACTTGCACATCGGCATGGAGATTTTGGAGAAATCCTTGATAAACCGCCTATAGAAACCTGCATGGCCAAGAAAAGAACGGATTTCCCTCACCGAAGTGGGATATTGTAAGTTTCTTATTAAATCTATCTTTGACTTGTCCACTTCGAGCCCTCGAGAGGACACAATGTGACCAAGTACTATACCGTGGTTTACCATAAAGTGACATTTCTCCCAATTAAGGACAAGGTTTGTGTCTATGCATCGTTTAAGAATTAATTCAAGGTTATTTAAACAACCATCAAAAGAATTGCCATAAACACTAAAGTCATCCATAAATACCTCGATGATGCGCTCCACATAATCCGAGAATATACTCACCATGCATCTTTGAAAAGTAGCCGGCGCATTGCAAAGGCCAAACGGCATCCGTCTATATGCAAACGTTCCAAATGGACAAGTGAAAGTGGTCTTCTCTTGGTCCTCCGGTGCAATAACAATTTGGTTGTATCCCGAATAACCATCCAAGAAACAATAATAAGAATGCCCCGCTAACCGCTCCAACATTTGATCAATGAAAGGTAAAGGAAAGTGATCCTTTCGGGTTGCGGAATTAAGCTTTCTATAATCAATGCACACTCTCCAACCGGTTTGAACTCTTGTAGGAACAAGTTCATCGTCTTGATTTCGAACAACCGTGACTCCGGATTTCTTGGGTACCACTTGTACCGGACTTACCCACTTGCTATCGGAAATTGGGTAGATTACCCCCACACTTAGCAATTTGAGTATCTCTTTTTTCACAACCTCCATCATGGGAGGATTAAGCATACGTTGAGCATCACGTACCGGCTTCACGTTCTCTTCCATTAGAATCCTATGCATGCACATGGATGGACTAATGCCTTTGATGTCCGCAATTGTCCACCCAATAGCCGTTTTGTGCTCTCTCAAGACTCTAAGCAAACGGTCTTCTTGTACCGGTGTGAGGTTCTTAGAAATAATCACCGGAAGCTCATCTCCATCTCCCAAGAAAGCATACTTCAAATGGTCCGGAAGTGGCTTTAATTCGAGCTTGGGCGCCTTCACAATAGATGGTACAAGTACTTCATCATTCACGGGTAAAGAAATATATGAAACATTACCCTTTTTAGCTTCTTGCAATGTCGTCAAAGCACCACACATCTCCACCAATTCCTTGGAGATTTCAACCTCCAAGTTAGACAAGCCATGGACATCCAATTCAATGCTCTTTTGCAACACCACATCAAGTTCATCCTCTTGGTTCAATTCCACCATTTGTTGCGCTAATGAATCAACCACATCAATGGAGTAAACGGAATGCACATCACTTGGGTAGCGCATGGCTTCAAATATGTTAAAGTGTATTATCTCCTTGTCGAATTCCATAGTGAGTGTACCCTTATCAACATCAATCTTCGTCTTTGCGGTCTTCATGAATGGCCTCCCAAGAAGTAAAGAAGTAGATGATCGGTTCTCATTATTGTCCATATCCACCACGAAGAAGTCCACCGGAAAAATAAGCTCATTTACTTGCACTAGCACGTCTTCTACAAGCCCCTTTGGATATATGTTAGACTTGTTTGCCAATTGGATAATAACTCTCGTCTCTTTCAAAGGTCCAAGATTCAAGGAGTCATATATTTCGGCCGACATCACACTAATGGAAGCCCCCAAGTCAAGTAAAGCATGTTCAAACCTTTGCTTACCAATAGTAATTGGCACCGTGAAACCACCGGGATCCGTGCACTTTGTAGGCATCTTCTTCAATAGCATAGCCGATGCACTCTCACCAACTTTAGTAATTTCATTATCAAGCAACCTATCCTTCTTTGTGCATAATTCCTTCATGAACTTCGCATACCGTGGCATTGTCTTGATGGCCTCAATGAATGGGATGTTGATTTCAATTTTCTTGAAAATATCCATGAGTGCCTTGTCTTGAGCTTCTTTCTTGGATTTAGCAAAACGACTAGGAAAAGGAGGTGGAGTAGTGAAAGTAGGAACCGGTTCCTTGGATTGGTCGTTTGGTGTGGAGTTCTCCTTTGGTGCGGTTTCCTCCTTATCTTTGACTACCTCTTCAATAGCTTCTTCATGATGACTTGGACCATCCACTTGTCTTCCACTCCTTAAAGTAACCGCATTAACATTCTCTCTTGGATTCACAAATGGTTGTGAAGGAAGTTTTGTGGATGCTTGAGATTTCAATAAATTCACATCGGTCGCCAATTGTCCCATTTGAGTTTGTAAGTCCTTGATGGCCGAATCGGTCTTTTGTTGGATTTGTTGGCTTTGTTGGAACATAGAAGTAAGACCTTGCATACCTTGCATTAACGCATTGAGCTTGTCATCATTCAAAGAATCACGCTCCTTGACTTGTTGTGGTTGGAATTGTTGAGAACCACCTTGTTGTTGAGGTTGAAAGCGTGATTGTTGATAACCACCTTGTTGCTCATACGGATTGGAAACCGCCGCTTGCTTGTTTGCATAACTAAAGTTAGGATGATCCTTCCACCCGGGATTATAGGTATTGGAGTATGGATCGTACCTTGGCCTTTGATTTGGATATAAAGCATTCACTTGTTCGGTCTCCCCATCCGGAATAATTACCGCGACCATTCTTTGCATCATTATCTCCATGTTACTCATCCTTTGATCAAGATGTGATGATGTATCACTAACTTCATGCACTCGCCTAACCATTGGTTCATCCCTTGTGTAGAATTGTTGCGAGTTTGCCGCCATACTTTCAATCAACTCTCTAGCTTCGGTCAAAGTCTTGTTCATTAGTGAACCACCACCCGCGGCGTCAAGAAGAGACCTATCACTTGGGTGTGGAGCTTCATAGAAGTATTGGAGTATCATAACGTCACTAAATTGATGGTGTGGACAGCTTGCCACCAACCTCTTGTATCGCTCCCAACATTCATACAATGATTCTCCCACTTGTTGTTTCAATCCACAAATCTCCTTGCGAATTTGAGTAGCTTTGGATGCGGGAAAATATCTCTCGAGGAAAAGTTTCTTCATCCCATTCCATGTTGTGATACTTCCGAAGGCAAATAATATAACCATTCCTTAGCATTACCCGCCAAAAAAACGGAAAGCTTTCAACATTGCTCCATCCGCATTAGTCTCCTGGTGGAAGCATAGCCATAACTATGGTGTAGAAGTCCATAAGATGTTTGTTTGGGTCCTCATTCACCATGCCATGGAACTTTGGTAACTCTCTAATCAACCCCGGCTTGATCTCGAAGGTTGAATTAGTTTGGATACACCATTGTTGTGTATCAAGCTTGTGAGAAGCTAGGTCCTTTAGTGTACGATCAGCCATTGTTTCTTCCTCTTTGTCCGAATCACTTGATGAAGAAGGAGAAAGTGGAGTGTTAATCGCACGAATGAAATCCTTTAGTTGAGTGCCGGATCGAAGACGTATTGGACTCGGTCTACCCTCTCTAAGCATTCACCAAAGGTATAACACCTGAAACAAGATTCTCACAAACTAAGTTAGATACGGTAAAGAATCTAACAAAGCAAGAATAAAGCAAAAGAAAAATTAAAAACAACTAAAAATCGCCCGTTGCTCCCGAAGAACGCGCCAAAATTTGATGCGTGTTGTAACCACAACAAATTAATTAATACTTTACTACCTAATTAACAAGTAATATAGGGTAGTCAAGGTCGATCCCACGAGGAGCACGAGATTCTAGTTGTAAAAATTGTCACGAAAAGGGGGTGTAAAAAGCAAAAGAAAATAAACAAAACAATTAAAATCGAAAGTTGAAAGATGAAAGCAATAAGAGAGACAAGACCAAGGAATCCTTCTTCGTTACGAAACAATGAATCAAGTTATGTTCTATTCTACTTGTTATTAGTCACAAATTATCACCAACCGTAGGTAAAGCAGCTAGCTCAGTGCTAAACCCCTAAATCCCTTGTATCACCGGACACGGAAGTTCTCGACTACCGGATTCTATTTACCAAACCACCTAGTAGTAGCTCACTCTAGATGTAATTTAAATAAACGCATTAAGATTTATGAACTTATTAGGTTAATATTAGTAGTTAGACTCTTAGATCAAGGTCTACTTGCTAACGTTGTTTCTACACACAATTGCTCCACGGAATCCCTCCGCAAGGTCTCGTGTTTGCTACTTATGTAAAGAGTCAAGAAACGATTACTTATCTCCTAACTTTCACTAGCTTTAGATCAAATTAACAAATCAATTTAGCGTGCACTCCAAACAATCTATCAATCAATCATGAATGTCTTTAAGATCATTCCTATTAGTAAAAACAAACGATAATTATGTGAAAAACTTCAAGATAGAATTGAAAACAAAAACTTAAATCATATGTTAAGAACTAGGAATTCATCCTCAATCAATAAGAAAATTAGCTACTCATGCTTTTGAAATTCACACAAATAATAATAATTAAAAGAAGAATTTTCAAATTCACACAAGTAATTAAAAAGAAAAATCTTAGAAAAGCAAGCAAAAACACAAGTGATGTGTGTGTAGAGAGGTGTGTAGAAGTTGTAGAAAACTTCTCTATTTATAGGCTTCAATATTCTCCAATTCTTCCAAGGATTAGAATCCTTTTCCTTTAGCAATTCAATTTCCAATTCCAAGCTTTTCTCAACTCTTCCACCTTCTCTTTCCAAATTTGAGTCCAATTCTCCATCCAATTCCTAGCCCAAGTCTTCACACCCATGAGAGAAGTCCATAGAAAATTCTGGAAATTTTGGCTCGCCGGAAAACTGGGATTGTGGACGGAATCCGGCCGGAATAGTCGCCGCCGGCCACCTGAAAATTTCTCCTTAGATTAACTCCAAACGAGATGCAGATCCCCTTTATTCACAGTAAATTCTTCATCATGATGATTCAAACCAAAAGCTTCCATCTCTCTCGATTTCACAAAGATCACAAAGAAAAACTCAAATTCTCTCGATCTCTCTCGGTTTGGTCGAAGAGGAAAATAATGAGAAATTAATTTCTCACTGAACTTAGGTCTTGTGTAAGAAAAATGAAGGTAGATAAAGCCACCCCGGTCTGCGCGATAAGGGGTAACTTGAACTCATTTGTGTGGCTTGTCGGTTTTGAGATAACCGACAGCCTAATTCTCTGTTCAACCGTCAGTTTTAGGAGACTGACAGCTTAAATTCCGGCTTAACTCCTTTTGTGCAACCTAGCATGCTCCAAATATCGTCCGCGAGTTGACATTTTTGCCTTTTCCGCTCCAAATGGCTATTTTCTCCTTCTTTTCGTCCGTGCGAATCCCGAGTACCTAATAACTCAAAAACACACGTAAAATACATAATTTACAAGAAAAATAGCAGAGAAAGCATAAACTACTGGATAGTAAATTAGGTGTATTCTACACCTATCAATGGACCTTCGAGAAAATAGAGAGTTGTCAGAAACATCTTCATCGACACCCTGTTGCAAACTATCCGCTTCTTCTCCTCTTTTACGTTTCTTTGCTAGTGGTTTACCCTTACCCTGTTTACTTTTCATATCTTTCACAATCTCTTGAACTTGCAATCCTTTTAGTGGCCATGGAGCTTTACCATCTTCTACCCCTCCACTGAAATTTGTTTTGTCAAATCTGTACTTATGTTGGGATGGCAGCCATCTTCGGTGTCCCATATAACATATCTTCTTACTATACGACAGCCACTCTGAAACTGTTTCTTCACCACAGGTGGGACACGCATAATACCCATGAGTCATACATCCAGCTAGAGTACCCAATGCCGGAAAATCATGAATGGCCCATAACAACCTTGCCTTCAAAAGAAAATCAGAGTTCGTGAAGCTGTCGAATGTCATAACACCATCATTCCATAACTATTTCAACTCCTCTATCAATGGCTGTAAGTAAACATCAATATCTTTACCTGGTGCTCTTGGACCTGATATCAACAAACATAACATGGAAAATTCGCGCTTCATACACATCGAAGGAGGAAGGTTGTACGGACACAGTATCACCGGCCAACAACTGTAATTCAGACCAAAGCATCCATTTGGATTAAAGCCGTCAGTTGCTATCCCAAGAGTAACATTCCGTGCTTCCTTAGCAAATTCAGGACAGAAATTATCCGCACACCTCCAAGCTGTAGAATCCACTGGATGACGCATGACATTAACATCTCTCTGTGCTCTAGAATGCCAAAGCATTGCCTCTGCTATCCATGGTATACTATAAAGTATTTTCAACCTTGCAATTATCGGAAAATGCCTTAAAGTATTTTGCGCAACTTGTGTAAGTTTTCTCTCATCATTAAAAACTCTTACGTACCGAGGTTCTTGACATACAGGACACTTCACCAATGAACTATTATCCTTCCAATAAAGTATACAATCATTTACACAAGCATCATAAGTCACATAATCCATCCCCAGCTCTTTAATAATCTTCTTGATATCTGGATACTTACATGGCAGGGTGTTACCTTCGGGAAGCAACTCTTTCATCAATTATAATATTGCGGTAACACCATTGTCTGAAATTCCATACTGAGTTTTTATGTTGTTCATCATTATCGCAGCGTACATTACTGACTTTCCATTAGGATATGAAGGATATAATGGTTCTCTTGCCTTCTCAGCCGCTGATCTCTTTTTCTGACCACACCCGTTGGTTCCAACATTCTCATCCAACCTCGTTTGTAACATTCTCATCAACACTGTTGTAACATTCTCATCAACACCTACTTCTACATTCTCATCCATCCCTTCCCTAACATTCTCATCCACATCTGTGGTAATATTCTCATTCAAACCTCGGTTGTAACATCATCATTATCTGCTACACATTCAGTTGTAGTATTATCCTTATGTGTTAATTGTGCTGCTTGTACTGAACTTTCCCCATGATAGCGCCAGAATGTGTACACCTCATGCATACCATGTTTGAGCAAATGCAATGAGATATCACTCAGTGCAACTAAGCCTTTACCATTCATACAACGACGACAAGGGCATGAAAATAAATGACTCCCACCACCATTATTCTTGGCAAACTCTATGAACGACTTCACACCTTGTCTCGTATTCTAAAGACTTACGAGGACACTTCAACCATTTCTTGATCACTTCAGATGACATATTACCCTTCAAAATTGATATTTAAAAGAATCAAATAAAATCACTTAGTCCTAGTGGTAGGGTTGCCGAAGCCCATGAGGTTAGCGACAGTAACATCCTCTCAAAGAGGAGAGAATGAGCTATAAGTAGCTTTTGTAAATCACCACTAGGACTAAGTTATCATTATGCTCACAGAGTACATAAAACCAGACTCGTTTATACACAACTTAACATACAAAATAAAATAACTTAGTCCTAGTGGTGCAGGGTTGCCGAAGCCCTGCAAGTTAGCGACAGAAACATCCCCTCAAAGAAGAGAGAATGAGCTACAAGTAGCTTTTGCGAATAACCACTAGGACTTATTATCATCATGCTCACAGAGTACATAAAACCAGACTCGTTTATACACAACTTAACATACAAAATAAAATAACTTAGTCCTAGTGGTACAGGGTTGCCGAAGCCCTGCAAGTTAGCGACATAAACATCCCCTCAAAGAAGAGAGAATGAGCTACAAGTAGCTTTTGTAAATCACCACTAGGACAGTTATCATCATGCTCACAGAGTACATAAAACCAGACTCGTTTATACACAACTTAACATACAAAATAAAATAACTTAGTCCTAGTGGTACAGGGTTGCCGAAGCTCTGCAAGTTAACGACATAAACATCCCCTCAAAGAAGAGAGAATGAGCTACAAGTAGCTTTTGTAAATCACCACTAGGACAGTTATCATCATGCTCACTTAGAATCAGTCAATATAAAAAAAAAAACTTCATAACTTTAGTTCAATTAAACTTAAAAAACTACCTTAAAATGAAACTAAAGTTCAAATCATGATGAGCATATTTATAGAACATACAAACTGGAATTTAGATACTACCTTAACAGATTCCGTAGCCGGTGCTTCTTTTCTGTTTGTCTCTTGCCAAAAGGATCCTCTCCTGGCTCTGCAAAGACCAAGATATAGAACAACATTAGCCAAACTTTTAAAATGTATCGACTTTGAAGCATATGTCACAACAACACACACTAATCAATTACGCTCTGCCATACCCACGCACGCTCCTGTTGTTACACAACTAGCTAGGTCCAAGTCTGTCTAGCTCTCATCAAACCTTCCAAGATTATATAAGACTTTATCAGGTAGCACTCTGCCTACTCAACTTAGTATGATTCTAAGGCAAAAACTACACCATGCCTAACAAATAAAATGCATCTTTACACAGGACTAGTGGATCAAAAACTAGAACAGATCAAAAACTAGAATAGAGAAGTGAAGCTACTGATGTCAATCAACACCAACATCTTATAAATTAGAATTTATTGAAATTAGATTACAAACTTGAAATTAGGTTACAAAGTAAAAAAAAATAGAAAATTTCGAAATTAACATAAAACCCTAAAATCAGTTCAATGTTCGAAACTTATACCTTCTAAGTCTTCAAAATTCTTCAATCTTCAAGTCTTCAAAATTCTTCAAACCCTAACAGTAAATTAGAAAAAAAAAAATCGAATTAGATTTATATGAAGAAGATTAACAAAACATAACTCTAACGATTAACACTTACACAGATCGATGAAAAACTGGAAGATAAAGATGAATCAAGCCCTAAAAAACAGATCGATTAAAAAAAAGATGAAACCCTAAAAATCGATGTTGCGAAAACGATTAACACTTACATAGATCGATGATTGAAATGTATTGAAAAGATTAAAGAGTTTTCTATGATGTTTCTTGGCTAAAACAATCTTTGTGATGAAACCCTAGCTTCTTCGCCTGAGAGGAGGAATAGATGCAGTGCAGAAGAGAAAATGAAAATGAAAGTCAAACACGATTTCTGCTAGCTTAACCATAGAATTCATGCATGTGAATGGCACACTCGTGGGAGGAAAAATCCTCTCGTATAACCAATCGTGGGTGGAAATATAATGCTAGGCGTGTGAGTGGCACAAGCACATACTCAAGGTGTGACGACACAAGTGTGACCAAGTGTGTGAGTGGCACGCCTATAAAAAAATTCGTAACGGCTTGGCTCTGTTACAAATTTTTAAAAATTTAGTAACGGCTTAAGCCTGTTACAAATTTTTTGTAACGGCCTTTTATAACGGGAAATTTGTAACGGCTCATAAGCCGTTACGAATGCCTATTACGATTCCGGGAATTTGGTGTAGTGATTGTGCTGTTGAAACTTGGAATCAAGCGTATGTAAAATGAATTCTTTTGTAATTTTTTTATCCATATGTAATTAGAGTTTTGTCACTAAAATTGACAAAGGGGGAGATTGTTAGATCTTAGCTCGGTTGAACTCACCAAGCGCTGGTATGTCAAGTTTGGTTGTCATATTTTAGCATCAAAACTCATCTAGAGTCGCTTGATCAAATACTAGAGTCAAATTTGTTTAGGTTAGACTAGAAAGTCTAGGAATGTTGAGACATACAAGTATTACTCCGGAGACCTGAAGAATGTGAAGAAGAAACGAACTATAACGACGACATCATCCTTCCACTTGAGGTTATTAATATTGACTTGAACTCTTTCATTCCTAACGTATCTTACAAGTCGTGCTATAATGAAAACATAACTGCGAAGCTGTATATACTGTACATATTGTATAATACTCTAGGGATGTGACATGATCATAGTATTAGGGAATTAAACTACGAAGTATAACGCTTATCTTTTGAACTTCGTAGATATGACATCGACATAATCTTGTATATATTGTTATTATTATGTCAATGGGTTATGGTGAAGATTTCATCATAGGAAACAATATTTTGCAATTGTTTAAAGGAAGTACATTCATGAACTTGTTTCATGAATCGAAAAGGAAATCATTAGGCTTATTGGTCCTGTTATTCATTGCAAATCTTTGGATGACCAATATGTGTGAGATGGTAGAACCAATCTTAACTTATGTTATGTATCTTTGTATAACTAATCACAATGACTGACTTATGATTTGGTATGACTGGGTTTTATTAATTGGTGTAACTGATCCCAAGTAATCACCATGTGATGGTATGATCGATCCTTGTAATTGGTGTGACCGATCCCAGTTGTTTGAGGTTCTCCATTTATAGACTTTCAAGATCAAGGCTGCTTTAGGTTTAAGCTAAGATAGCTTTAAAACCAAGCAATCAATAACCTACGTTAGATGAAAAACTTGACTCGAGGTTAACATAGTAAAATATACACTATGTTTAGGATGAACCGTAACCGAGCCATGTACAATGACATGTTCATGTAGGTTAGCTGAAACTAGCCAATTGAACGATAAGCTTAACCATTTTCATATAAGACTTTAAGAATTTTCTTGAGTCACACATATGATCAAAAATATCTAGATAGTGTTTTTAGAGAGTTGTTCAAATGCCGATTATCTCATAGAAATAATTCTGATGCATCTGAAAATATTCAACAAGGTAAGTACGTGTACCGGGTACGTGTACTGTACCTATTCGTGAATATTCTTGTCACAGTACGTGCACCGGGTATGGATACCCTTAAGAAAAAAAAAAATCAGGAACCCACAGATCTTTTATGGTGTGTGTACCTTTCCGGTTTTGAAACCAACAGATCTTTTCCGCTTTGCATACTAGGTATGCGTACCTATCCTGGTTCACGATCAACCGACTTTTTGTGGTATGGATACCGCGTATGCGTACCAAAAAGTGCTGTCGAGCTATATCTACGCCGGTATGTATACTAGGTACATGTACCGCGGCTCTGGACTTATAACAGTTCTCCCAGTATGCGAACTGGTATGCACATTGTCCTGTATCCAGATTAATAGTAGTTCTATATCACTCTAATAATCAATATGAAACATTCCCGAATAACATCAATGACACATATCACTGTTACATGTTATTTTCAAATGCTTAAATCTTGAACCATAATTAGGTTATAAACAATAAATTGTTCTAAACCAAATTCATCAAGTATGAACAATTGTTCTTCTAGTACCAGCAAATAAAGAAGTAGAACCACCTTAAGGAAGGCGAAGTCATGAGTTTTGTGAATACCATAGTTTTCATGGTCATACAACTAGCGATTGTAGAAATGTAAAAAGAATAGAATGATAGATTAGGGAAGTTAAATCAATTCCTAGTGCTACCACCACCACCATTACCCCCAATACAACCATTAGATCAGCCTCAGCAGTCAGCAAAGGTGTATCGTATTGAGATTGAACTAGGAATATAATACTTACGATGCAACTCAATTATACATTCTTCAAGAATAGTCGCTAATTTTCACAGTAATATCATGAGTAGAGTGCACAAACGTGATCGTAGTGGAAAATAAATTCTTAGTGTGGCTAAAGTAAAACCATTAGAAAAGTGGCAGATGTAGCATGTTTCATTCTCAGCGGCAGAAGCTCCAAATGATGGTGGGTCGCATACAAATCCTTTGGTCGTCACTTTAACTATAAGGAGAATGCGCGAATGGGCATTTAAACGAATTCTCCTGGATATAGGTAGTTCAGTTGATATGTTGTTCTACGAGATATTCAAGCAGATGGGGTACACTGACTCGAAGCTTATCCCTTCGATATACAATATCTATGGATTTAATGGTGTCGCTTCGAAGCCTATAGGTGAATTCACGATGATTATTCCTATCGGAATATTAGAAACTGAAGTTACTTTCGGTGTCGTGGATGTGGAATCTTCATATAATGTACTCATTGGAAGACCTTGGATTCATGGAGTTAAAGGAGTCACATTTACGTACCATCAGTGTATTTGCCTACCTATGCCAGATGGTATCACTGATATTAAAGGAGATTATACGAATGAAAAGCTTTGTAATGAAGAAGATGTTCGTCAATATGGAAATCGTAGTCAAAAGAAGATGGAGCGAAATAAGCAGGCTAAAGAAGATTAGAAAGAAGAGGAATTTAAAGTTTTTGAGGTTAATGTAAAACAAGGAAAAGGTATACCAAGTGAAATCCCAGAAAAGTAAGGAGATTCATTATAGCAATGAAAGGACCCAAACCCCCTAGGCGATCTAGCAATGAGCTTCACAGCAGTAGAACCTACTAAAGACATAAACTTAGGAAGTGACGAGGAATCAAAAACAGTCAATATAGGAACGAAGCTGCAAAAGGAAGAAGAGGAGAGGTTGGAACAGTTTTTGCGAGAATATCATGATGTGTTTACTTGGTGGATGGACGAAATGAGATGCATAGACCCAGAGGTACCATGCTACAGATTAGATATTAGTCCAATGACGAAGCCACTCAGACAGCGAATAAGGAAAGTGGCGACAAAGTATCACGAGCAAATAGAGGCAGAACTCTAAAAGTTGATCGAGTTGGGAATTATTAGACCAGGGAATTATCCGAAGTGGATAGCGAACATGGTGATCTTTACGAAGTAGAATAAAGAAATTAGTATTTGTATCGATTTGAACAAAGATTGTCCTAAAGATAGTTTTCCTTTGCCAGATATACCACAAATGGTGGAATCAGCGACATGCTATGAAACACTTTCGATGATGGATGGGTACTCTGGTACAATAAAATATGTTTAGTGAAAAGACGAGGGTACCCAAATACACCACGATCTTTCGAATATCAACCTATAAGTCCTATACCAAGTGTGATCGTCTATGGACAAAGTCGAGACAATACAACAACTATGGTATTCACTTTGTGTGATTGTCTATGGATATGAAATCGAGACACTACGATAACAAAGTGTTCACTTGATAATAGGTACTGTATCAAACCGGAACACTATAGAATCAATATCAAGTGACCAGGAATTAACGTGTATATACTTTAAATTATAATTGTGGAAAATAAAATAAATGACACAACAAGATTTTATTTTCCGAAATTATAATTTGCGGATCTAAGCCGTTATACAAAATCTTATGTCAACTTCGTATAGTTGAGACAAAGTAGAGTACCCCTAACTACTTAGTTTCCTCAGTATCCCTACGCCTCAGTACTGTCACGCACGTGAATAACCACTCCTTTGGATAGAATTCCAAACAACAAATGAATGAATCTGTTTGGTAACCACTCTAATCAATCTTTGGTGAAATATATGTATGAGTTGTCAACAAATGCTCTTCCGTTTAAACTAATAAACTCCTTTGTCTGGTTAAATCAATCCAAACTTTTATTACCGAAATAACCTATTGTCGGAGTCGCAATCAATCAATATAGAACTCAAAGTGTAACTATAAAGCAATTCCGATCTTATACAACTAGACAATCAAGTCTATCAAAGATAAACACGATTCTAGTTGGATCCCAGCTGATCATGATGTGTGCACAAAATTCACAAGATACGAAAACTAATAAGAATTTTTTTTTTGTCTTCAAATCTTGAATTGCCTTCTCAATAACCTGCACAATACAAACTTGAATCCTCTTGTGATCAATCACACACAGAACGGAGTCTGTTAACAATGGATTATCACAAGATGTCTTTATATCCATAAATGGTTCTAAAGATACCATCGATACTTTGACCTAGTTTGGGTGACCCTTATGTCAGAAGAGAATGTTCTCAAGATTAATCAAACTAGGTGCAATCAAAATTTCAACAATCATTAGTCAATCAAATCAATAATCGAGAGACAAAATAACAATGTAATTATCTAGTTTCCCACCAAAGGTACTCGTAGAGCTTCTTGATACCACATAAGTCTTTAAACGATCGGTCGTAAGAGATTTCGCCTAATTAGGGTACTTTCATCTCCGGTAGACGGCTCCACCAGAAACAACATGAATGAAGTTTGTCTGGCTCTTAGGATCGTTTGCAAGAAATGCAAACTCAAGTATTTATAGACCAAGGTTGTTTGGACAACAAGGAAATTCCAAAACCGAAAATATTCTCAAGATATTCATTTAAGTACCTAATTTCAGTTTTCTTATTTCCAATACATGTTTGCCAATATTATCGAAATCTCTCTTAGAAAATTTATACTATTAGTATAACACATTTACTAATAATCCCTTTCTAGAGTATATGCTTTCATTTCTAGTAATAAAAACATATATACTTGAAAATCATAATTAAATGATTTTCAATATTTCGGTTTGGGATCACCTTGAGCATCAAAGAATATCTTTGAACAATAAATGATATGAGTTATTTTTGAGAAATTGGGTCAATTGCCCAAATATTTTTAAAACATGGTTCTAAAGGACGAGTAAAATTAGTATGGATGAAATGGACACCAAAAAAATAGCAAGAATGAATCTGGATTCATCCTGGCTTAAACTTAAAAAATAGCGAGGGTGAAACTGGATGCATCCTGGTGTAAATTAAAAATAAGAAAAAATATTTGAAAATGGGTAGGATGAAACTATTTACATCTTGGCTATTTTTACATTCTCGTCCATTTAAACAATATCAAATTTTACATGTCTTTTTCACCCAGGAATTGTCGTTATTGTGTTAACTGACCAATTTTGTGTTTCATTTTCAAATATTATCAACATCTAGAAGTTTCTCATCTCAGCAAACCATAATTCCAAAATCACACAAAACATAAAGAGATATGTGAATATTGGAAACTCGGTTTTGCTTCTTGGGATATTCGGTTATACCATGACTCACAATATAAGTTGTGACCGGTTATACCATGCTTCCAAAAATAGGTTGTGAACGGTTACACCATGATCCCCAAAGTAGCTTGTGATCGGTTACACCTTACTTCCCAAATTATCTTGTGATCGGTTACACCTTGCTTCCCAAAGTAGTTTGTGACCGATTACAACTAACTTCCCAACGTAGCTTGTGACGGGTTACACCTTGCTTCTCAAAGTAACTTGCGACCGATTATAACATGCTACACATTATAGGCTATGACCGATTATACCTCAATTCTCAACATAAGTTAAGATAGGTTCTACCTTGTCATCTAGTATTGGTCATCCTAAAGTTATTCAATGAGATAGTGAACAATTGAACAACTCTATTTGAAACACAATTAGATTCATTTGATTATCTTTCATGTTTGATTGATCATCATATTTGATCTAGAAGTGTTAGATGAATGTGGTTAAGACAAAAGTGTTCATATGGCTAACTTCGGTTAACTGTTATTGAGCCAACTCAATATACACGTTTAGGTACGATTACTCATATCTAAATGAAGGTATATTTCATTTGTGTGTAACAAGCTAAGACCATCTAACGGTGGAGATTAATTGCTTTATTTCTAAGACGATTTAGCTTGAATCTTAAATCAGGATTTCATCTAACGATGAATATTGAATGCTTTGTTTCTAAGCTATCTTAGCTTTGATTGAAAACAAACCCTGATTTGAAATACTATGTAAGGGAGAACTCTAGCAACTGAAAAACCTAATCCCGGCACTTTCATGTGTCCTAGTTGCGTACTATAGTCGATTCTCCTTTAACCTAGGTTTTTCGAAAACCATATTAGGTTAATGACTTGAAGACTTCATTTGGGATTCGTGCAGCCAGATCCAACTATTTTCTCTCTAGTTGCGTATTCTGATCTTACTTTTTCTATCGTATTGAGTATTATCTTCTCTAAGATTTGCTCGAGATTTATCTCTGATAGGTAACATATAAAAAATAATCATGAAGTTATTTGTATCAGGCTTCATGGTTCCACAATAACTTCTTTTACTACCATATAGTTAAGTTATTGTGAGGTGATTGATATTTCTAGGAAGATCTTCGGGAGTATAAGACCGGATTATCAATTGGTTCCTGTTCACCTTGATTTATCATAAGACGGAACAAAACTTCATAGGTACTTCTGTGGGAGACAGATTTATCTATCAGAATAGACTTATCTGTGGGAGACAAATTTGTTTATAAGTCTTTGACTTTTGGTCGTAGGAACTCTTAGTTGTGGGTGAGATCAACTAAGGGAATCAAGTGCGTAGAATCCGGCGTGGTTCTAGAGGCGTAAGGAACGCGACTGTACCTTAATGGTGTGAGACTTGTTTATGGCTCAACTACATTCCAGTCCGAAGTTAACTTGTAGTAGGTTAGTGACTGTAGCGTCTTAAGTCAGCGTGGTGTTCAAATCTGGACTAGGTCTTGGGGTTTTTCTGCATTGGTTTCCTTGCTAACAAAATTTGTGGTGTCTGTGTTATTTCTAATATGTATTATATTTATATATAATTGAAATATCACTAGTTGTGCGTAGCTCAATCAATTGGTAAATCCGACCTTTGTTTGTTGGATATAAATTGATTGACACTTGGACATTGGTCTTTGGTACCGTCCAAGTATTTCCCACATCAATCAGACTCATAGATTTTTATCTGTTTTATTTGCTGATTGATTTGAGAAAAAGAGATATAACTCTTTGATATCTTTCTTGGTTGAGCTCGCTTTATAAGCTGGTGCTCTCGGAATAATATTGGAGTTATTCCATATAGATTGCTGAACGAATTATTGGGTGTGGTTGTTATACCCCCGCTTTTTCAGAAAGGATCTTACAAATTTATAAGACTTGACCCATGAGAGTTAAGCATGAAGGTTTAATATACCATTTTCCGCAGTTAGTCCATACAAATTGCTAAGCGAATTATTGGGTGTGGTTGCAGCCACTTCTCCGCAGAAAGATATATCATTTAAGAGCAAGTTCAATGAGAACTCCCCCCATGTTTGTTGTCATCCTCTCGCAAGAACAGAAGAACAACAAAAGCAACCTTTACCAGAGAAATGTTGAATCGGTTTTAACTAATGTGTGCCAATAGCAAAAATTTAAACCCAAAACTCATATATTATGCTCAACACAACTTATGTAAACATAAATTGATATCAAAACCATTGTGACTTTTCACACACGAGTTTTAATCGTATCACCTTATGATCCTTTGATAAATCCTACATAAAAAGGCTAGAAATTAATGCCACTAAATCAAAAAGCCACACAAACCATAAGGGTTACCTATAATATGAGATTGAAAATTAGGTTAATAAAAAACGAAACTAACATATCATAAACTTTTAACAAAGATAAACTTCATAAAAGTACGACAAGGTATTTATATCATAAAAATTTCACAAGTAAGTTTAAAGCAACAAGTAATTAAAACAGTACTCAGTTAATCCTACAACAAGAACATTCATGAAGGAAATAAAACATTCTTTTTGAAGAAAAGAACTAAGAGCTTGAACTGGAGCTGGAGTCACTCAAATCGAACTTCTCTTATGAATTAGTGTCCTTGTACTTTCGAGCTATCCTTGCAAGTTTTCTCTAAAGTTCTGGAAACTTATTTGAGGCATACTCTAGTTGATGATCAAGACGCTCAGCCCTTCAATGAATCCTGTGATAAAAGGTCTTAATATCTGGATCTTGTTCAGGATTCCCAGCACTAGTATTCACATTCGTTCCAGACTGTCCTTGACCTCTCATTTTGTTCATGATTGAATAATCATGAGGCTTGGGTACCAACCTTTGTGGATCATTGACAACAATTTCAAATTTGCTACGAATTCTTGTAATAAGACAGGGAAAACCCATACTTTTGCCACTCCTCCAGATACGTATCATCTGTCTGATAATGAAACCACGGAAATCAAAGTTAGGAGTGCCAATTAGCATATGATAAGCTAGTTCTACCATGTCTTTATCCCACTTGACTTTGTGCATATTGCTGGGTGCCAGATTTGGTACCACAAGTTTGCCAGAAAACTTGAGATATTCTGGGAGTTTCTTGATGCAAAGACTATTTCCTTCCCAGGTTCCTCCACCAAGGATTTCAGCAGTTTGAACTTTGTGAGTGTCACTAATGTTATCATGCTGAGCTAGAAACGTGTGTTCAAGTTTGCAGTTGAGAAGATATGCAATAACCTCCATGTTGACTTCAAAATATCTCCTTTGAACCATAATAAAGAACTTGCAATTACTATTGAAAAGACGAGGGTACCCAAATACACAACAATCTTTGAATTATCCACCTATAAGTCCTCTTACTGAAAGTGATTGTTTATGGACAAAGTCGAGACAATTCTACAAACCGGTATTCCCACTTTGTGTGATTGTCTATGGATACGAGATCGAGACAATACGACTACCAAAGTTTGATTACTTGATAATAGGTTCGGACTTAACCAAACTCTATAGGATCACTATCAAGTAAAACAAAGTTAACGTTTGTGTATTTTACTTCTAATTATAATAAACCATTATAATTGCGGAAATAGAAAAGTAAGAGACACAACAAGATTTTGTTAACGAGGAAACCGTAAATGCAGAAAAACCCCGGGACCAAGTCCAGAATTGAATACTCTCAGAATTAAGACGCTATACAAAATCTAAACCAACTTCGTATAGTTGAGACCAAGCAACTACCCCTAGTTCACTTAGTTTCCTCAGTATCCCTGCGCTTCCGACTTTGTTGAGTGCACGCATTGGAACAATTCCTTTGGATCGTATTCCTAACAGTAAAAGAACAACAAATATGTTATCTCAAGTCATATGCAAAGGCTCTTCCATTTAAGCTAATAAACTCCTTTGCCTGGTTAGATCAATCTATCCAATAACTACAAAAGCAGTCAAGTTTAGATTCGCACTCAATCCAAATAAATCTCAAAGAGATATATTGTGAATGCTGATCTCAAAAAGATATATTCGATTGATTAGTTGCGTGAGATCAGCATTCACAATATATCTCTTTGAGATTTATTTGGATTGAGTGCGAATCTAAACTTGACTGATTCTGTAGTTATTGGATAGATTGATCTAACCAGGAAAAGGAGTTTATTAGCTTAAACGGAAGAGCCTTTGCATATGACTTGAGATATCTTTATCTGGAAAGAATCAATAGAGTTGTTACTAAACAGATTTGTTGTTCTTTTAATGTTAGGAATACGATCCAAAGGAATTGTTCCAGTGCGTGCACTCAACAAAGTCGGAAGCGCAGGGATACTGAGGAAACTAAGTGAACTAGGGGTAGTTGCTTGGTCTCAACTATACGAAGTTGGTTTAGATTTTGTATAGCGTCTTAATTCTGAGAGTATTCAATTCTGGACTTGGTCCCGAGGTTTTTCTGCATTTGCGGTTTCCTCGTTAACAAAATCTTGTTGTGTCTCTTACTTTTTTATTTCCGCAATTATAATTTTTTATTATAATTAGAAGTAAAATACACAAACGTTAACTCTGTTTTACTTGATAGTGATCCTATAGAGTTTGGTTAAGTCCGAACCTATTATCAAGTAATCACACTTTGGTAGTCGTATTGTCTCGATCTCGTATCCATAGACAATCACACAAAGTGTGAATACCGGTTTGTAGAATTGTCTCGATTTTGTCCATAAACAATCATTTTCGGTAAGAAGACTTATAGGTGGATAATTCAAAGATTGTTGTGTATTTGGGTACCCTCGTCTTTTCAATAGTAATTGCAAGTTCTTTATTATGGTTCAAAGGAGATATTTTGAAGTCAACATGGAGGTTATTGCATATCTTCTCAACTGCAAACTTGAACACACGTTTCTAGCTCAGCATGATAACATTAGTGACACTCACAAAGTTCAAACTGCTGAAATCCTTGGTGGAGGAACCTGGGAAGGAAATAGTCTTTGCATCAAGAAACTCCCAGAACATCTCAATTTTTCTGGCAAACTTGCGGTACCAAATCTGGCACCCAGCAATATGCACAAAGTCAAGTGAGATCTAGTCATGGTAGAACTAGCTTATCATATGCTAATTGGCACTCCTAACTTTGATTTCTGTGGTTTCATTATGATACGTATCTGGAGGGGTGGCAAAAGTATGGGTTTTCCCTGTCTTATTACCATAATTTGTAGCAAATTTGAAATTGTTGTCAATGATCCACAAAGGTTGGTACCCAAGCCTCATGATTATTCAATCATGAACAAAATGAGAGTTCAAGGATAATCTGGAACGAATGTGAATACTGGTGCTGGGAATCCTGAACAAGATCCAGATATTAAGACCTTTTATCGCAGGATTCATAGAAGGGCTGAGCGTCTTGATCATCAACTAGAGTATGCCTCAAATAAGTTTCCAGAACTTTCGAGAAAACTTGCAAGGATAGCTCAAAAGTACAAGGACACTGATTCAGAAGAGAGGTTCGATTTGAGTGACTCCAGCTCCAGTTCAAGCTCTTAGTTCTTTTCTTCAAAAAGAATGTTTTATTTCCTTCATGAATGTTCTTGTTGTAGGATTAACTGAGTACTGTTTTAATTACTTGTTGCTTTAAACTTGCCTGTGAAATTTTTATGATATAAATACCTTGTCGTACTTTTATGAAGTTTATCTTTGTTAAAATTTTATGAGATGTTAGTTTCGGTTTTTATTAACCTAATTTTCAATCTCATATTATAGGTAACCCTTATGGTTTGTGTGGCTTTTTGATTTAGTGGGATTAATTTCTAGCCTTTTTAGGTAGGATTTATCAAAGGATCATAAGGTGATACGATTAAAACTCATGTGTGAAAAGTCACAATGGTTTTGATATCAATTTATGTTTACATAAGTTGTGTTGAGCATAACATATGAGTTTTGGGTTTAAATTTTTGCTATTGGCACACATTAGTTAAAACCGATTCAACATTCTCTGGTAAAGGTTGCTTTTGTTGTTATTCTTTTGTTCTTGTGAGAGGATGACAACAAACATGGGGGGAGTTCTTATTGAACTTGCTCTTAAATGATATATCTTTCGGCGGAGAAGTGGATGCAACCACACCCAATATTTCGCTTAGCAATTTGTATGGACTAACTCCAATATACTTTCAAGAGAATCAACTAGACAGTCAGACTCAATCTTACGAAAAGTATATCAAAGTGTTATACCTCAATCTATTAATTCAATCCGTAATCAAACAAACAATAAGTTGCAATCCCGATTAAATCTAAGAGAGATAACTTGAACAGTACCAAAGACCAATGTTCAAGTATCAATCAATTTGAATCAACAACCAAAGGTTGGATTTACCAATTGATCGATTCAACGCACAACCTTTGAATTTCAATTATATAACAAAATATAATGCGGAAAAGAAATAACACAGACACTGGAAGTTTTGTTAACGAGGAAACCGTAAATGCAGAAAAACCCTAGGACCTAGTCCAGATTGAACACACACACTGTATTAAGCTGCTACAGACACTAGCCTACTACAAACTAACTTCGGTCTGGACGGTAGTTGAACCCCAATAAATCTCACACTGATCCAAGGTACAGTTGCGCTCCTTACGTCTCTGATCCCAGCAGGATACTACGCACTTGATTCCCTTAGTTGATCTCACCCACAACTAAGAGTTTCTACGATCCAAAGTCGAAGACTTTAATAAACAAATCTGTCTCACACAGAAAAGTCTACAGGAATAGATAAATCTGTCTCCCACAGAAATACCTACGAGTTTTATTCCGACTTTTGATAAATCAAGGTGAACATGAACCAATTGATATACCAGACTTATATTCCCGAAGAACATCCTAGAAATATCAATCACTCACAATAATCTTAATCGACTAGCGAAACAAGATATTGTGGAATCACAAACGATGAGACGAAGGTGTTTGTGACTACTTTTCTATCTTGCATATCAGAGAAATTAATCTCAAGCCAATCTTACGATTGTACTCAAATACGATAGAAACAGCAAGATCAGATCACGCAACTACAGAGAAAATAGTTGGGTCTGGCTTCACAATCCCAATAAGTCTTCAAGTCGTTAACCTACAGGGTTTCGTGAAAAACCTAAGGTTAAAGGAGAATCGACTCTAGCTTATACAACTAGTATCACATAGGAGGTGTGGGGATTAGGTTTCCCAGTTGCTAGAGTTCTCCTTTATATAGTCTCCAATCAGGGTTTGCAATCTAAGTTACCTTGGTTACAAAGCATTCAATATTCACCGTTAGATGAAAACCTGTGTAGTTGCAGGAAATCCTACACTACACCCCTCACAATAATCCACACAACTAAGACATTTGAAGTTTAATAACAATGATTTTATTGATTAATCCTTGAATGTTTACAAGATAAGATAGAAAAGATCTAAAGAAATTACAATCACCACAAACTTTCTCTCTCCTAATGACTTGTCTAACACTCTCCAAAGAATCTCTCCCACAACAGGCTCATTCGACTCTTTATATAGGGTAGTATACAATGGATGACAGCTAAGCTGTCCTTTATTTTCGGGAATCACTTGCGAAATATCGCAAGTGTATAAGTATTCATTCTCGCAGCTCTCCTAAACTTCGCTAGGTCTTCACACCTTTCTCGTGTTTTGGCTGTCGTCATTTGTTGCGTCATTTATATTACTCTTTTGCGACGCCCTCGCAATGTTGTTGTTTATTGATCCCGCGAAGTATTGATGTCGCGATATTCTGATCCTACATCTTGCCTCTTCTCATGTCTTCTCTGCGAAGAAGAGAATGTCATGAGAACCAATGTTTTGAAATGCCGCAACTGTTCATCTTTATCTGTTACAATCCCGTACTTTTACACGGAATTTATTACACATGTTTCTTCTTCCTCTCTTTTCTTGACACGTCTCTTTCAACCGTTTTTTCTTGACCATTCACGTCCCATCTCGCATTAAATGCATTTGTTTTCTCGAGAATTATTCTCTCTATATATAGTTTTCTCACCCTCTTCTTCTTCTCTTTTACTTTCCTCTCGCAACTTTTCTTCAACTCTCTTCCTCCGCAATTTGCGTTTCGCCATCAGAATCTTCCTTTTCTTCTTTCTCTTGATCTTCAATTCTTTAATCATTCCCATACTCTAAAAATGGCTCCTCCCGGTCGTAAATATGAAACCCTTTTAGATGAAACTCAAAAGAAATTACAAGAGAAAGGTTTCACCTTGTCTACTATTCCCAATCAAGAATCTTCATCTATTCTTTCGCAAAATTGTTTACCGATCATCGCTGTGATGGTCGAAAATCATAATCTCGCTAGGTCAAATCCTCGCAGTCTTCCCATTCCCCGTACGATCCCGAACTGCCCTTGTTCTATGAAATCCTTGCTCATGAGAAATTCTCGCGAGCTATTTATCAATTAAGTGGTGATTGCATCCGCTTAATGCTTGAATTTGCCAATCGCGGCGCCGGTAAGGGATCTCTATATCCTGATAACGTTAAAGATCCTAACTTCGCAAGTTTAGAGATAGTCGCTGCAAAATACACTGTAGAAAACTTATTTGAAAATTATGAAGTAATAAACATGAAAAATGATAAATCTCGCTGGGGTGCCCGATTGAAAAGAAAAGAGAACGTTTCCGACGATAAGATACTCATGCTAGATATTGACCGGCATTCTGGCAAGAAAAACGTTCTCTCGATACTCTAAAGATGAGAGGTGGTCTGTCTTTCCACTATTTTTGAGCGGACCTTACATTTCTCGGTTCCAATATACTCCCGCGAATCTCGCAAATTATCAGCCTTGGGTATTTAATTGGCCCGAAAAGGCAAAAGAGGTATACTTCCTAATTTTTACTTATTTTACAATCTTCACTCCCTCTTATATCTAATCTTGCGATTTTTTCAGATCACCAAATTAAGAAAGAGCTACAAAAGAAATCCAAGAGCGAGTACTCTGGCGATACTTCGTTCAATCACGGATGAAGTAAGAAATATTTTCCCTTATTATTTTTAACAATATTGTTGCCTCTGTTTCTTATCTTCATTCGTGTGCGAAGGTTGGCGTTGAAGAAATTGACATTCCTGAAGCTGCGAAGGCTAAAGGCAAGAATAAAATCACTCTTCGCAAGGATAAATCTTCTGCTCCATCTTCTAAAAAAACGGAAAATCCATCCCTCTTCTCATTCTAATTCCCAAACCAAATAAAAATTCGATGAAAATGAAAATGAGGTTGATACTTCTTTTGCAAAGGAGAATCATTCTATCGAATCTCGCCGGCGCAATTGTCTAGTGTTTTCTCGATTCTATGCAAGGATTGGGAGATGATCGTTTTTCTGCTACTTGCGAAGCTCTCGCAAATATCCGCGATGCCCCCCCGCTAGTGGATAATGATTCTTTTCGTGGAGTTTCCCGGACAATGACTCCCAGTTTCTTAAATGCACTTAGTGCCTTGGTATGTTCATATTTCTTTATTTCTTTGTGATTTCGATTATAAACCTTATCTTAACAATTCCTTTATTTTCCTTTATAGTCTGGGAGAGCTTCCTTTGTCATTGCCTCAGATATTGAGAAGAGGCGCAACAATCTTGAAAAGAAAAATCTCCAACTTAAAGAGAACAACAAAGAACTAGAAGTTGAAGTTGCGACATCTCGCAAGAAGGATGAAAGTGAGACTGCCGCTCTTCGCGAAAAAATTCAACAGCTGGAAGTTGAGTCTTCTACCCAGAAGAACAAAATATCCACTCTTCAAAGTGCTAATCAGCAGCTTTATGGTATAATACCCTTCTCTTTTCTTCGTTTCTACTTTGTCATTTATTTTTCTTTATCTGACTTATCATTTTCGCAGACATTTATAATCTTTCTGAAGAAGCCATCCTTCTCCATTCATTCCCTGAACCTATGGATGATGATGCTCTTCTCGCTCATCTCAATGAATCTTTAAGTAGTTCTTCAAACAAGATTAATTCTCTCTCATTAAATGAACTTCGAACCAAATTTCATCTCTTAGAAATTGAGCATAGATCTAGTCTAGGTTTAGCCAACCGATTTAAACGTTTATATCTTAGCTCCCACGAGAATAATAATATTCTAAGGAAGAAAATTAGCAGCCACATAGATGATAAGGATCGCATTGCTAATCAAGGTGCACAAGCATTAGCGAAATTCCAAAAAACTCTTCTTGAAGTCCAAATTGAACGAGATGAATCTCTTCGCCAAAACGCCATACTTAATGAGCGAGAAAATCAAATTCGTTCACTCCTTGTCATAAATAGTGATGATGAATTCGCTTGGGCTGCGAAAGTTCTAGATAACTCCAGAAATAATTTAGGTGTTAGCGTCAGTCTTCATGATGAGCATACTGCCTTGGTTAAAGATATGATTTCTGACAGAGAAGGTTGTTTACTGTTCTTCATTGCTTTAACACCTCTTTTTGTGAAACTGCTATTAAGTTGCTAATTCATTATCATTTGTTCACAGAATTTGAGAAGAGATTTCAAACTAGAATCAAGGAACTTGAATCTGAGAAAGCACAACTTGCCAAGGATTTTTCTCTTCGCAACAACAAGTATTCCAGGTTGAAGAAGCAATTACAAACTACAGTAGCGAATTTTAATAATGACGCTGTTCGTTTTCGCAATCAAACTATTGAAACAGTTTGTAATGACCATCGCATTCCTCTTTCCTCATATCCTTGTCTTCTTGATGAAATTCCTGAAAATATGCCTTCCTCAGATGTCTCTGATAGTGATGCAAGCGAAGAAGAGGAGTCTGATAAAGAATCGATGAAGAAGAAGAATAAGCCGAGAGATAGTTCCATTTTCCCTTTTTCTCTTCTTGTGGTGCTTGTACATTTATCCTTCTAGTCATCAATTTTTGTAACTTCTTACTGTAAATCTAGCATATGGAAATAAATAACAAGTTTTTACTCTAATCATTCCCATACTTTCCTCTGTTATTTATTTTCACATGATAGATTAAGTTGATAATCTTTAAGTAATAATACTTCTTATTTTCGCAACTGCTGTTGCTAACCCTTCACAAATAAATGAAGAAATATAGCCATTTTCGCAAGCTTATTTGCTTACCCAATTTCTTGTTTTGTCTTATAATCATTTGTGTTGAAATTCATTATTGCGACAAGATCGCAGGACGTTTCTACATTTTCATGTAATGACCCATTGATATTGCCTTATCATTGTTTTTGTGTGGTCTTATTTTGCCTTCCTAGTTAAAGGTCTTATTTTGCCACCCCTCATTTTGCATCAATATGACAGGCCTAAATATTCTTGCGAACATAAAGTCCCATGACATTGACGTCTTGCGAAAAAATCGCAGGACGTACTTACACTTTCATGTAACGACCCATTGATCTTGTCTTATCATTTCTATAGTATTATTGCCTCTGCAGGATGCTTTTATTGCGACAATATGACAGGCCTAAATGTTCTTGCGAACGTAAAGCCCCATAACATTGCCGTCTTGCGACGAAATCGCAGGACGTCTTTACACTTGCATGTAAAGACCCATTGATCTCGTCTTACCCTCGCGTTAGTATTATTGCCTCTTCAGGATCATCGCACAAATATGACAAGCCTAAATTTTCTTGCGAAAATAGAGCCTCATGACATTTGCGTCTTTTGACACTTATCAGCTCCCTAATGGAGGGTGCCGCCATTATCATCTCCCTGGTTGACCCTTCAAGGAGGCGTACATCGGCCAAACAAGACTAGCTCCTCCCATCCGGTCTTAACAACAACCAGTTGTTTTCGCAGCCTCTTATCCCTTATACCTATAAGGCTTATGGTTACGAGACTGCACCCTAAGTGGAGTTTTCTTCTTGGCCGAGTGCGGATGTGCCAAGACTTGCCAAGAATGGCCGAGACACTTCAAATGTCCTGCACTCTTGGCTCAACCGTGTACCTCGGCGCCTTGGTCATACACTCGACTCCTTGGAAGAGACCCTCGGTCGTCCAACCAGGGTATAACCTTATATATATAGTTGGAAATCCAAGGTATCTCCCCGGATAGGCTTTCATGGGCCCCAAATCTTCATGACTCAGGTTCCAGGGGCGGTGTAACCTTTTCCCTGAGCCATGTTCAAGAGATACGCCCTTATATGGCGCACTTTAGGTCTTACATTTGCCTCTTACGAAATATCATTCGCGAACTAGGGTGTACGCCATAAAGGTTCGTCCCATTCACTCACTCATTCATTTCTGTCAATTCTTGTAATCATTCATTGCTTTTTGATTATTTCTTCTCATCTTCTTTGCGAAATTATCACATAGTCTTGCTTCATTTTCTGAAATCTTGTTGTAATTATTTAACCAAACTTTCATCATATTCATATATCGCGAGTTTTTCGCGCACTCCTTCTTCGATCATCATGACACACACATTTTTTTTTTTTTTTTTTTTTTTTAAGACTCAAATCAATTATTTATTTCTTACACCTCTTACTCCCGTTGCTCTCTGTTTCCTCATTCATATTTCCGGATACTTCCTTCCTTTTGCGAGACCTTCGCAATTTTCAATTGTCTTCAAGCACTGATTTCGCAATATATCTTCATCTCTCACTTCTATTGTGTCCACCATCAGTCTTTCTCTTCTTTGTTCTTCTTTGATATTCCTTTTCCAATTCTTCTGTTGAACATCCCTTTCCTCGCAAGACTCCACATCGACTTCATAGCATTTTTGTCCCTCAACCCAATCTCCTTTTATAACTCCAACACCACTGGGATATGGAAATTTGATGCACTGGTGGTAAGTTGATGCCACACCCAAGATCTCATGTAACCAGGGTCGCCCAATTAATGCATTATAAGGGGATTCCACATCGACTATGCAAAACAAGATTTCAGTTGATAATCCATTCAATGGTATTCACATGCGAGCTTCTCCTTTAGGTTTATTAGCAGTACCGTTAAAACTATAAATCTTATACGTTGGAGGTATCAAATCTTCATCTTTGCCCCCCATAGTCTTGTAGGTGTGGTAAAAAAGGATGTTTACAGAGCTTCCAGTATCAATTAAGATTTTATTTATTGCCCATGAATTTTCTGCACCACCAGTTTCATCATCAACAGGTTTTGGATTAATTTCTAATCTTACCACTAATGGACTGTCATGCAACTCGCCACCTTTAGGTACTTCTTCTGCGGTAAAAGAAATAATCTGCGCTTGCCATTCTTTCAGTGGCGATGACTTCGCGATATTCATTACTTCTCTATTGTCAACATCTCTTGCGAAAACCCTACTGAGAATACTATCATGAAAATCTTCAATTGTCTTGTACGAATGTACGGTAGAGTTGCAGAACAAGTTTTTGGCCTTTGCTCCAACTTCTACTACAAATGTCTCTTTCCCTTTTGTCGTATTTACTCTGCTATTTTCTGGAGGTGTTGGTAATGGTTGAGTCTTCTCTTCACATTTTAAGAATTGGTTTAGCTTCCCTTGATCTATCATTCTAAGGATGATTCTTTTTATATTCCTACAATCATTCGTTAAGTGTCCATGAAAATGGTGATAGGAACAGAATTCATGACTTCTCACACCGGAGGTGGTTCATTCCCCATGTTCCATGGTGCAGGTATGTTTTCCATCAGGATTATAGCTTCCCATATCTTCTCCACGCTAGCGTTTAGTGGTGGCATCTTGATTTCTTCCCATACGACTCTATGACCTCGCTGTCCTCTATGATAATTCCGCTCTCGGCCTCCATAAGTCTCTTGTGGATTATGCCTCTGTCCTCCATAGGTTTCTTGCGGTTGATCGAGCCTTTGAATTTTATTATTTCCGCCACGGTTGTAGAAATTTCTTTCTCTTTCAAATTCTTCCTGATCGCGACTCCCCATAGCTACCAATTTTTGCTGATCATCATTTGGTATCCTTACTCCTTGTTGACCTTGCGAGGTACTCGCCACAGTATTTATCAATTTGGGTAACAAACTTGCATTCGCAGCTCCTGAACTTGTATTCGCAATGAGGGTATGATTCCATCTCATTTTGCTTTTCCTCTAGAGCAATATACTCCTCCCGAAGTTCTTGCAACTCGGTCATTGTGATTGTATTTTTGACTCTAAAAATTTGAATATATAACAGATTTGTCGCAAACATAGCATTAATGAATGATAAGATGAGATATCTCTCCTCTACTCGGCCAGCCATTTCGCTACACATTGTCTTCCATCTCACAGTTAGATGCTTCAAACTTTCACCAACCCTTTGTTTTAACCCAAATACATCTTCAATACCTGGTCGCGAGGAATTATTACTTACATATGCCCCTAAAAATATAGCCTGCAAGTGATTGAAAGATGTTATTGTATTTTTAGGTAGCCCTTCAAACCATTTCAAAGCTTCTCCTATCAGACTTGATGCAAAATATTTGCACAATATAGCATCATGATTCTCCCATTGTACCATACATCTCATATAAGCTTTGATATGCTGTATCGCACAAGTTGTTCCATCGAAAATGCTGGTTAATGTCGGTAAATTGCACTTCGGTGGTATTCCTCTTAATTATATCTCTTGTGTGAACGGAGTTTTCGCAGCTTCTTCTATTGCTTCATCCAACTGTCTCTTTCCTCCTCCCCTTTTACTGTTCATCAATCCTCTCATTTCTGCCAATTCTCTCAAAATTTGTTCATTTACATCAGAATTTGAATCCACTGGTCTTTTTAGTTCCGCTTCTCTTCGCATGCGTTCATGTCTACTTTGACTTTCTTGTTCATCATTCTCTTCTCGCATTTCTCTGCGATCTTCTCCTTCATTTCTTTCGCGAATTCGCACACCATTATATCTATCGATTTCTCTTCTTTGGTGCCTATCAGTTCTCATTTGTGCTCTTTCGTATTCTTCATTAATATTATCATTGTTGAGATTTTGTTCTCGCCTTCTTTCTCGATTATCATGATTATTCTGGCGAATTGCCTCTTCTAACTCCTGTTCTTCCATTTCTGCTCTCAATATTTCTCTCTCGCGAGCTAGACGTGCTTGTTCGGCATAGTGTCTTTCAATTTCATCTTTAATTTGTTTTTGCTTCCTCCGTTCTTCTCTCCCATGCAATATTCTTCTTCCTTCTTCTTGATTTTCTTCATCCATTGGTTGATTCTGCTCCTGACGTTGCCTATTTCCTTGGTTTCCACCATTTTGCTCATTTTGAAGAGTCTCGGGACGTGGTATTTAACGATCTTCCATCATTTCTCTTCTCTCGCAATATTCTGTGCCTCGATTTTGCGCTTCTGCTTGGTTTTCTTCGTCAGCATTTTCTGTAGGTAAAATTCTCCTTCTTTCCTCTCTAACTGATCTTGAGCTTGACCTTGTAGTGCTTATCGACCTTCGTTTTGTAATCTCATGTTTTCCATCCTAAGCTCATGATTCTGTCTTGTCAAGTTTGCACGTTCCTCTCGCCTCTAATCGTCTCTCTTCATGTATTGTTTGCCTCAACGCCTCTAATGCTGCGATCTCTTCATTTCCATGAATTATTTCTCCATTCCCTTCTCTGTCTCTCCCTCTTGTCCATTGTTTACCAATTGTTGTTCTTCTTCCCCTTCGTCCACAGAGTCTGATCTCCAAGTATGCACACTTACTCTATCGTAATCCACAATTCTATCTACTACTGGTTGAATTGGTGATTGAATTTGATTTTCTTCATCATTCCTTATGTTCCTTCTTGAGGATTCTCCCATTTAATTTCTCTCTTCTCCTAAAGTCTCCTACTTCTCCTAACAGTTGTTGGTTGCTCAGATGCATTTCTCCTTCTAGCCATTTCTTAATTTTGGTAAACTGTTGAAAATTATATCAAATTTCTTCTCTACTACTCCAAATTCTTTCAAATCACGATGTCAATCCTTACTCAAACAGCTGTTTTTAGCGCCATTATGTAGTTGCAGGAAATCCTACACTACACCCCTCACAATAATCCACACAACTAATGTAGTAGCAGGATTTCCCACACTACACCCCTTACTCGATTTTGCTTAATTAATCCATTGAAAGATGTAAGATCAAGAATATTTATTGATTGAATTCGTGAAATGTTTACACAGGATAATAGAATTACACTTAGAAATTAAAATGCTCTTTCACTTTCTCTTTCCTATTGACTTGCTTAACAATTCTAAAAGATCTCTCTCTTTTACAGACTCATTTAGCCCTTTATATAGGGTAATACATAGTGGATGATAGCTAAGCTACCCTTTATTTTCGGGAATGTCCCGCGAAGTGTCGCAGATGCACAAACATTCACTCTCGCGACACTTCTTAACCCTCGCCAGCTCTCACGTCTTCTTCATGTTTTGCCTGTCGTTATCCATTGCGTCGTTTATTTTAGCTTCCTGCGACTCCCTCGCGACGCCGTCGTTCACTAATCCCGCGAGCCTTGTTCATTGCGATATTATGATCCTACATCTTGCCTCTTTTTCCTTGAATATTGCTTGAAGAGCGATCTTTTAAGGAAAAATCTGTTGTGGTGGTAATCTTTGATCTTTGTTGATAAAGGAACGAGCGGAAGAATACTGGACTTGAAAAGTACGTACTTGCCTCTATTCTTTTGCGAAGTTCTGAAGTTTCTTTGTAATACACACACGAAGTATCGTTTCTTGCCTCATGAATTACAGAAAATAATCAATTTCGCAAGCTATTCTCGCCTATTAGGAAATATGTTATATATTTGGATTCTACTAAAGTTCTTTTCGTCTGGCTTCCTTGGATTTAGCAGGGACCGTTTACACGTGTCTATGTTTACCTCTTTTACCGGTGCATTTAATGTTAACCGGTCATAACATTTTTTCTCGTCTATTTATAGGAGCACCCCCTGTGAAGAATTTTCCTTTTCCTTTTCATCTTCTTCATCGTCTGCAAGTGTTCTTCTTCTTCATCGTTCTGCAAGTGTTTGCTTATTGTTGTCTCTTACCGTCTTCTTCACCACTTTAGCTATTCTCTACCAGTTGTTACTCTCATGACGTCCAGGTTTGTTAATTTTGCCATATCTGGCTGATTTTGTTGTTGATCAAATTTGAGATTAACTTTCTTTGTTGAAATCACACTGGTATGATTAACTTTGTAGTTCTTTTTCTGCCATTGTTGTTTAGCAAGAACCAACCCAGAACTAGGTTTATCGTGAAGGACCCTCTTCTTTCTTTGGGCTCGCCATCGAAATCTACTTCGCAACAAGAACCCCTCGCACAACCAAAGCCCACTTCGCGAGCAAAATCTATGGCTTCAAAAAGACAGTCTGCAAGTGACAAGGTATTCAAGAAACATTTGTTTTTTTATCAACAATACGTTGTTGCCTCTGTTTCTTATTTAATTTGTCATTCGCAGGATGATAAAACTACTGGTCATGTTCCCAAAAGGCCTCGCTACTCCAAACCTGTTACCCCTGACGTTCCATTTCCTTCATTCTCTCCTTCGTCTCCTGCTGCGAAATCTTCGCAAGACAATTTTGTGCCCTCTTCCCCTGGTAATATCACCAACGACAATACTTCTATGCCTCAACTCCTCATAGATCAAGTTCCTTATAACTGTCTCCTACTACAAACGATCTTATACCTCCTCCCGCTATCAATGTCCCTGCTTGTTTCTCCAATCACTTCTCTCCCGAAACCTCCTCTTCTCAAGAGGTTCCTTTGACAAAGGACGACTCGTCTTCTTTGTTTGAACAGATTCCTCTAATCATGCGAAAATTTGGAGGGGATAGATGTGGCCTTTAAGGTCCTTTACGATCTCGTGAATGATGTCAAAAAGACTTCTTCGATCTGTCAAATCCAATGTCTGCGAGATTTTAAGTAAGCATCTTGGTCCCGATAGGATCTCGCAAGCATCTTTAGTTCAAGAGATTAATAAGTCAAGGATGATCTCCAAGTTATGGCTGTGAAATGCAATAATCTCCACCTTGAAAATCAAAATTTCTCAAGATCTCACTTGATCGTGATAATCTTCGCAAGAAGAACGAAGAATTAAAAGGTATGCTCTCGCCATCCCCCCATCTTCTTTTTTTTTTTTTTTTTTTTTTACAACTCAAACCCTTGCTCGTCCTCAAAGTATTAAACCAAACGAATAATGGAGATATATCGACGAGTCTATCGTTGAAGAAGTTCGAGTTGAAAGAGATGCTTGGATGGAGCAAGATAATCTCTTAGATAATCTTCATACCTATGCAGCTGATCAAATAAATAACTTGTCTAAAGAGAATTTTGATTTATCGCAAAAGCAAGTCTCATTAAGTAATGACTTATCTCGCCTCTCTTATGCTTTGACAAAAACTAATTTGGAGTTGGAAACTTTATCAGATGAGAACCGAACTCTTTCTCAAGAGAAACGTTCTCGTTGAATAAGATGGCGAGCTACTCGCAGCAAGATAATGCTTGTCAAAAGTTATGTGAAGAACACGAACAAGTTAAACATACTTTGAAAAACCAACTTGAAGAAATTACTCACCGAGAGAGATAAACTTATTCAAGGTAGAATAACGTTGAGTGTAAAAGCGAAGCAATTCCAAGAACAATGTGTCAAATTAGAAAAATCCAACTCTACTCTGTGACCGAAAATTCCATACTTGTTTCCAATGAAAAGAATTTGCGATCTCGAATGAAAGGCTTAGTTGGAGATTCATTTGATGATGTCATGGACCGTTTGGGGAATAACTTCGCAGCTTTAATTCAACATCTTACTTCTCAGAAGGAAGGTAGTCAAATTATTTGACTATCTTAATTTATGTATTTATTATTCCATGAATGCTTTATTACCCTGAAAATGCCGATAATGTTCAATAAGAATTTTCTCTAATTTTGTGTATTTATTATGCAGACTCTGAGAGAAAGCTTCGCTCCACTATCTCCACCCTCAGGTCTGATCATTCTAAAATTCGCAAAGAAAATGGTCTACTCGCCGCGTCTCTTGCTAGTTCTCGCGACCGTGCAGAGCGAAGATTTGATTATATGTCTTATTGTAAGGACATTGATAGTAAGAATCGTCAAAAGGCATTGCTTCGCCAATTCCCTCTTAAAGCGGAAGTACTTGTGAATAATATTTTGCTGTCGAAGTCTCTTGATCCTATTCACATCGATCCTTTGGAAGTAAGTGATGATGAAGTTCCTAATGCTCCAGATAGTGATTATGAATATGAAAGCAGCGAAGATCTGCCTGATAAGGAAGTTGTCGATGAAGATCCAAACAGAAAGACTCTTGATGAAAATCCAGTAACTGGCGAGAATGAATGTGATGAAAACATTGCTAATGAAAATCCACCAATTGAAGGAGGCGAAACTGATAAGGGCACAGAAAAGTCTCAACCATCCTCCGTATTTAATAATGCTGATGTAGAGAGTTAAATTCTCTTTGTAATTTACCAGAATTCCTTTTTGTGTGAATGATTTAACTCTTTGATTGAGTAATTCCCATATTTCTTTCTTCCCTTCTTAGTTAAGATCGCCTTGCGAGCATGTTCGCTTATTGAATTTTTTATTAAGTAAATCCATCCCAATCAAGGATTTGATTTTAATTCTTCTCATCAAACAAAGTCGCAGTCGCCTTTACATTTTCATGCAGAGGCCCCTTGACCTTGCCTTATCATTTTTGTGTGGTCTTCCAAGTTAGACCTCCCTAATTAGAGGTCTTCCCCTGCCACCTTTCATTGCGACAAAATCGCAGGACGTCTTTACACTTGCATGTAAAGACCCATTGATCTTGCCTTATCATTTTCCAAGTATTTTTGCCTCTGCAGGATGTTTTAGTTGCGACAATATGACAAGCCTAGATATCCTTGCGAACATAAAGCCCCATGACATTGCCGTCGTGCGACGAAATCGCAGGACGTCCGTACACTTTCGTGTAAAGACCCATTGATCTCGCCTTACCTTCGCGTTAGTATTATTGCCTCTGCAGGATAATTGCACAAATATGACAAGCCTAAATTCTCTTGCGAAAACATAGCCTCATGACATTTGCGTCTGCTTTGACACCCCTAATGGAGAGCGTCGCCCTTATCATCTCCCGGTTGCCCCTTCAAGGAGGCGAAACATCGGCCATACAAGACTAGCTCCTCCCATCCGGTCTTAACAACAACCAGTTGTTTTCGCAGCCTCTTATCCCTTATACCTATAGGGTTTATGGTTACGAGGCTGCACCCTAAATGGAGTTTTCTTCGGGCGAGTGCAACATATGCCAAGACTTGCCAAGAATGGCCGGGGTAGGTTCATCCATCCGGGCACTGCGGCTCAACCGTGTACCTCGGCGCCTTGAGCATACACTGCGACTCCTAAGAAGAGACCCTCGGTCGCCCAACCAGGTATAACCTACATATATAGTTGGGAATCCAAGTACCTCCTCCTGATAGGCTTTCATGGGCCCCAAATTTCCATGACTCGGGCTTCGGGAGCGGTGTAACCTTCCCCCGAGCCATGTCGAGAGATACCCCTTATATGACGCACTTTAGGTCTTACATTTGCCTCTTACGAAATGTTATTCGCGAACTAGGGTGTACGCCATAAAGGTTCGTCCCATTCATTCATTCTTTTATTCAATCATTCTTCATCATTTGCTATTTTGCTTGCGAGATATTCGCCAATTCATTCATTCAATCATTCGTTATCTCTTGTTGTTTTGTTAAGTCATTCATGACTTTTTTTTTTTTTTTTTTTGTTATTCTTGTCGCGAGATCTTCGCCTATTTTCTCTGCATTTTACTGAATGTCGCAAATATCTTGCGAAGAAGTACTTCATCTTGATTCCTTTTTCCTCTCTCATTTTTACTTGTAATATTTCTTTAGATATAACCTATTCCATGGTCTATCCAATTTTTGTCCCACATCTCTTCCTTCGGGATCCATCAATCTATATGCCCCTGTACCAACTACTTCTTTGATAATATAAGGTCCATCCCATCTTCTCTTTATTTGCCTCCACTTTCACGTTGATATATTGGGGTTTCTCGCAACACCAAGTCTCCTGGTTGGAACTCACATATTTTTACACGTTTGTTATATTCTCTAGCCGGTCTTGATAATTCTCCATGTGTCGCAATGCCTTTTCTCGCTTTTCTTCCAATTCATCCAACTTGATTAGAATGTTGCCAGCGCTAAGATTTTTATCCCAAACCTCTTTTTTTGGTTGTCGGAATCACGACCTCTGTTGTGGCGATCTTTTGCTTCAACTCCGTAAGTTAAGCAAAAAGGGGACATTCCCGTGGCTTCTCTTCTAGTTGTATTATAAGCCCACACTGCATTGGGTACTTGTTCGCACCATCCCCTATTGTGTCCTTCCGACTTTTTCTTCAATATATCAAGCAATTGTTTTGTTTGTTGCCTCCGCTTGGCCATTAGCTTGTGGATATAATGGGGTTGATTTTCCACATCTTATCTGAAATGCATTGAGCAACAACTCTATATTTTGCCCTTCAAACTGCTTCCCATTATCAGATACCAATTGTGCGGGGATCCCAAATCGCATATAATATTTTCAAATATGAAAGTAAAAACATCCTTATCGCGGATGTGTTTGTCTCGCTTTCACCTCTTGCCATTTTGTGAAATAGTCCGTTGCGACAATTAAGTACCTTCTTTGTCCTGTTCCCGTAAGAATGGTCCCACAATATCTAAACCCCATTTTCCAAAAGGCCACACACTTCTCGAAGAATTTAACGGTGCTCCAGTGCATGTATCTTCTTCCCGTGTCTTTGACAATCTTCGCAGCGTCCCGGATATTGCTCTCGCGTCCTCATGCATATATGGCCAATAATATCCTTGCGTCTTTGCCTTATATGCCAAAGATCTCCCGCCGCTATGATTTCCGGCATCCCCACTATGCAGCATCTTCAATATGGTTTCTCCTTCTTTCCTTGATAGACATCGAAGCGAGGGTCCCTCAAAAGAACGCCGATAAAGCACGCCATCTCGTAATTCATAATTTGTTGCCTTTTTAACTTGTGTGCTTCCAATCTATTTCTTGGTACCTCGCCTTTCATTAAATACGCGTGAAGTTCCACTCTCCGTCTTCCTCGCGACCTTGCATTTCATCTACCACCATCATTATATCTCGCTTCTTGTCCATCCTCTTTATTAATTGATGGCGCCAGTAGTGATGCGTCGTATTTTGATATTCCTCGCAGTTGGGTCTGTCATCATACTTGATATAAAGGCAAAAGCGTCTGCGAGTCTATTATCTCTCCTTGATATGTGCCTCCATTTTATTTTACGTATCCAGGCCGACAACACTTCTACAAGCTTCATGTATTTCTGTAGGGATGGATCGTTTGTAGCATACTTCTCCGTTATCTGACAGATTGCCAATTGCGAGTCACTGGTAATCCTCACATTCTCCAATTTCATTTCTATTGCAAGTCGCAGAGCATGTATTATAGCTTCATACTGTTTCATTATTCGTGGATTCAAACTCCAATCTAAAAGAGAAAGCTAATTTATTGCCTTCTGGTGAAATCATAACAATTCCCACTCCATTTCCTTCTCCATTTGATGATCCATCTACTAATATTTCCCATCTGTCTGGTTCAGTTAGCAGGTCTTTTGGGTCTCCATACTCTTCTTCTACATCCATCATTTCATCTATCGCTTCATCTTCTTCCAAAGGAAATTCTCGCTAAAAAAGTCTGCGACAACCTGTGACTTAGTTGAGGATAATATCTCATACTTGAGTTTACAATGGCTTATTTGAGCATTCCATCTTTCAACTCTTCCCGATCTTTTTGAATGTTTCATCACTGACTCAATTGGTATTTTTGTGACTACCTTAATGGTATGTGCTTGAAAATATATGCGAAGCTTGAATGTTGCATAAACTAATGCTAGGATTAATTTTTCGATCTTGAATAATTTCTTTCTCGCATTAAAAGTTTTGCTGATGTAATAGATTGGTTTTTCTACTCCTGCGTCCGTTCGCGGTAAAACCGCACTTAAGGCATGCGAAGTTGTCGCGAGATATATTAATAATTCTTCTCCCCGGTTCTCGCATGCATAATGGATATATCCATTAAATGTTCTTTGATCCCTTGTAAAGCCTTTTCACATTCGTCCGTCCATTTAAACTTCGATCCTTTTTTCAGAATGTTGAAAAAGTGTTTACACTTATCGGATGACCGCGAGATGAACCTTCCTAGTGATGCTAACAACCCATTCAGCTTTTGAACATCCTTTACTGTCGCAGGTGTCGGCATATCGCGAACTGCTTTTACTTTCTCCGGATCAACATGTATTCCTTCCTTTGATATAATGTAACCCAAGAACTTCCCTGACGCAACTCCGAAGGTACATTTTTCTGGATTTACTTTGATGTTAAAACGCCTCATCTGCTCAAAAATTTCTTTCGGTCTCGCACGTGATCCTCTCCGCCTTCTTACTTTTTACCAAAGATGTCATCCGCGTATACCTCTAGTGTTTTGTGTATCCATTCTCATGAATACCTCTTCCACCATCCTTTGATACGTTGCTCCAAAGATTTCGCAGACCAAACGGCATTTTAGTATAGCAAGATAATCCTCTTGGAGCGAAGAAAGCAAGATGCTCTTGATCTTCCTCGGCGAGAGGAATCAGTTGTAACCTTTATACCCGTCCGAGAGATGATACTCTTTCATTCCCATTGCCGATTCGACTAGTTGTGGAATATCCTGGGTGGAAAAACTGTCTTTAGGGCAAGCTTTATTTAAATCGGTGAAATCAATGCGGATCCGTATTCCCTTGTTCTTCTTTGGAACTATAACCATATTCGCTATCCATTCGGGATATTTTGCTTGTCTAATAATTCCGCGTCCAAAGATCTTCTCGCAGCTTCTTCTTCTATCCGAGGGTGGTATGCTGTTGCTATCTTTCTAATTCTTTGTTTAAATGGCTTCACATTTTTATCAATTTCTAACTTGTGACAGGCGATTGACGGATCTATACCAGGCATTTCATCCATATCCCACGCGAAGATGTCTTTATAATCTCGTAACAGATCTACAGTTCTTTTCTCTTCATCTGCTTCCATGCTAGTTCCAATCTTTAGCATCTTGGGTTTTTCCTTAGTTCCAATGTTCACTTCTTTGGTTTGCTCTGCTGCGACGTAACTGGCCTTCGGTCCTCCCATAGGGGTTGGTCCTTTTGGTTCTCTCGCAAGATCATCTTCTTCTCCCGAGATCTCGCTTGGGTATGCCTTTTCCTTCCTTTGCTCTTATCATGTAAACTCGAATTCTTCTTCTTTCTTAGTTGCCTTCGCCATCTTTTTCCGGTACTTTGATATATTCTTTCGCTTGTTTATTTGTTCCTCGCAACACTTTACTTCATTTTGATAGTATATTCTTCCTTTGGCAGCGTCCCCTTTGATCTCGCCAATTCCAGCTGGGTGTGGGAAACTTGATACATTGATGGAGCGTTGACGCCACTTTTATTGCATGTACCCATGGTCTTCCTAGTAATATGTTGTATGGTGATTCCATATCCACTACACTTAATGTCACCTCGTGTTTCAATTCCTCCTAGTGGAATACGCATTTTTATCTCTCCTTTTACTTTTGTCATGGAATTACCAAAACCTTGAATATTGTAAGTCATGAAAATCATATCTTCGTCTTTATATCCCATCTTTTTGTAAGCGTGATAGAACATGATGTTCGCGACTCCTCAGTATCGATTAAAACTCCATTCACCATCCATGTTTTCATTGTGTTCTCCGATTTCTCTCCTTCCTTATACGTATTTATTGTGATCACCAGTGGAGATGTGTGATCCAAATTTTCTTTGGATATTTCCCCGCCGTGAATGTTATCTCTTGCTTTTCCCAATCCTTCAAAGGTGATGCCATTTCTCTATCCGTGATCTTCTTTCCTTCGAAATCCCGTTTGTGTATTCTTCCTTTGATATTTTCATGAAATTCGCTAATCAGTACTCTGGTGTCTGTGTTACATGCCATATCTTTTTCATCCGATTTAAGATTTCCCTTTCTCATTTTCCTGATTCAAAAAACTTTAATTGCAATCTTCTTTCTTTTACAAACGATCGTCCCTGTTTCTAGCGCATATGTAGTAGCAGGATTTCCCACACTACACCCCTTACTCGATTTTGCTTAATTAATCCATTGAAAGATGTAAGATCAAGAATATTTATTGATTGAATTCGTGAAATGTTTACACAGGATAATAGAATTACACTTAGAAATTAAAATGCTCTTTCACTTTCTCTTTCCTATTGACTTGCTTAACAATTCTAAAAAGATCTCTCTCTTTTACAGACTCATTTAGCCCTTTATATAGGGTAATACATAGTGGATGACAGCTAAGCTACCCTTTATTTTCGGGAATGTCCCGCGAAGTGTCGCAGATGCACAAACATTCACTCTCGCGACACTTCTTAACCCTCGCCAGCTCTCACGTCTTCTTCATGTTTTGCCTGTCGTTATCCATTGCGTCGTTTATTTTAGCTTCCTGCGACTCCCTCGCGACGCCGTCGTTCACTAATCCCGCGAGCCTTATTCATTGCGATATTATGATCCTACAACTAAGATATTTGAAGATTAATAACAATGATTTTATTGATTAATTCCTTGAATGTTTACAAGATAATATAGAAAAGAGCTAAAGAAATTACAATCACCACAAACTTTCTCTCTCCTAATGACTTGTCTAACACTCTCCAAAGAATCTCTCCCACAACAGGCTCATTCGACTCTTTATATAGGGTAGTATACAATGGATGACAGCTAAGCTGTCCTTTATTTTCGGGAATCACTTGCGAAATATCGCAAGTGTATAAGTATTCATTCTCGCAGCTCTCCTAAACTTCGCTAGGTCTTCACACCTTTCTTGTGTTTTGGCTGTCGTCATTCGTTGCGTCATTTATATTACTTTTTTGCGACGCCCTCGCAATGTTGTTGTTTATTGATCCCGCGAAGTATTGATGTCGCGATATTCTGATCCTACAACCTGATTAGATTCAAGCTAATATCTTTCAACCGTTAGATCGAACTTAGATTGTTATACACAAATGAAATCTAACTTCATTTAGGTATGAGTAACCGTACCTAAACGTGTACACTTAGTTGGTTCAAAAGTAGTTAACCGATGGTTAGCCATATGAGCACTTCATATCAACCTTATTCATCTTCACCATAACTAGTTCAAATGACTCAAAAGAACTAGTTAGAGAGTTGTTCAATTGCTTAGATCTCATAGAAGTATACAAGACACATCGAACCAAAAACAATTTTGATTCACTCGAATCGATTCATGAACATTATAGCCACGGTTTACAAAGATTGCATTCCTTAATTTATAAATGTCTTAGTTCACGAATAAACTGTTTATAGAAAATAACCCACTTATGTACGCATACACGTACGCATACTTAAGTACCCGGACTGAGCTTGTATTTAGTTCACAAACTCCAGCAGAAATTCACGGGATGTGAACTTCCGACAGTACGCGTACAGGTACGCGGACTTAGCTCCGGACATCCTAAACCAGTAAAGTACGCATACTTTGTGGTTCAAGGATTTTTGGACTTACACAAGTATGAGTTCTCATACAATGTTCATATCCATTCATGGTTATATATTATAAACTCTCATTTCAATCATTGAAACATTCTTAGAGGATGTTATATAGTTGTTATTCACAAACTATTTTTCATCAAAGCGATTTTCAAGTTATTGAAATGATCAATATGACTTTCGTCATGGGTAAAGATGAACTTGGCCAAAGCGAAAGCTTACCAACACATATTTCGAGAAATAGATAAGCGAGATAAACTCAGATCGAAATAGCAAATGTGTATAATAGAAGTATATATAGCAATACGACTTTTGTCTCAAGATAGGAGATATAGTAGATATACTTTTGAGTGATAGATAAGTTAAAGTCTCCACATACATTTTTCTCGATGAAGTTCTACCAGTTCCTTGAGTAGTTCTTCGTCTTTGCATGATGAACGCCGTTGAGTCTAGAGCTCAACTACACTTACTATCCTAGTCCGGGACTTAGCTATAACTAGACAAGAAATCAAGACTTATAGTTTTGGCAACTAAAATTGACAAACAAGCTTGAGTTAGCAACGTTTGCGAGTTCGACCGAGCAGTGCTGTAACATAAGCAATTACTTAAGTATGACATTCGAACTGATTGCATAACTCTACTCAGATAGTCATTGTACTTGTTGCAATGTTTCTCAATATTCTTTCCACAAAACTCGCGTACTAAAATCACATGGATAGATAAAGATGATGAAAATAAAATAGTGAAGTGTACAAATGTTGATTAAAGTGAACGATGTTGCCCACAATACTTGTATGAATGTCGTCAAAGGATTCACATATATTTAACACAATAGTTTAGATAAGCACCCATTTAACTTGACAACATGATTAGATACTCTAAGCGCATGTTTCCTTTCAACAAATATGTGATAGTTCCCATGGATCCTGAGTTCCACGCTTGTTTAGGCGACTGAGACAGGGAAAACATACACATACTGCTATCCAACCGTCGAGAACCTCATCGAGTCTTTTTGACTTGCTAAATAATGATGATAGGTTTCACTCATTTTATCCACTACATGATTAGTTCACATGGATCCTTGATGCGTGTCGTTAGTGCAATCAAATTAATCAATATATTTCCCACTAATTAACTGGTAATATAGCGGTGGTAAGAGATCGTTCCCACGAGAGCTGTGTAATTGATAGGTTATTTGATCAGCAAGATAAAGTAAATAACAAAGGGGGTTTTGGTAGTAAGATAAATAGAAAGACAATAAGATGAAAGGGATGATTAAGGAATCCTTCGCCGTTACCAAGCAATAGCTGGATTAGAATACTTATCTATCATTCGTAAGAACCATTTATCACCAACCGTGGAATAACACCTAGCTCAGTGTTATCCACAAAACTCCTTTTACAACGGATACGGAAGCTCTCCAATATCATATTCTATTCAACCGAACCACCAAGTAGTAGCTCACTCAAGGTGTAATCCAATCAAACGCTTTATGCTTTGTGAATTAGGTTAATCCCAGTAGTTAAAATCTTAGCTCAAGGTTTACTTACTAGTGTTGTCTTCACACACGATTGCTCCACGGAACCCTTCTGCGAGATCTCGCGATTTCTACTTGTGTAGATAATTATTCTACGATTACTTATCTCCTAACTTATACTAGCAATAGAACGATCAATAGATCAATCTAGCGTGCACTCCAAATCAATCTAAGAATCACTCATAAACCCTAGATATGGTCAAAACAAACGATAAAGATAAAAACTCTCAATAGATTTGTATTATTAATGAATATTCATGCTTAGAACATATTGAATTCATCCTTAATCAACAAAGGATTTAGCTACTCATATTACAAAGAAGTTGAATAATTGTGGTTTCCCCCGGGATAAACCCTAGGTTTTTTATGTAGACCTAAGCCCTATCTTGTGATATGAGATGATATATCATGTGAAAGGCCTAATACCTATTTATGTAGGTTTACATTGCTTGGCCTTCATGTATCTAGTTCGGTTCAAGAACCCGACCCGAAAATACGAAATGAGGACCCTAACCGTGAGTTTTGGCCTTCCATGTTATGCATACCCGTATGCATACTTGAATTTCAGTTAAATCCATGGAAATTAGTATGCATACCCGTATGCATACTTGCTTGTCTTCGGTATTCGATAAAAAGATTGTTTTGGCCTTAACTTCTTCGTCCGAACTCGGAATGACCTCATTCTTTTTGAATTATTTTCCTATTTAAATTGTATTCAAGATGGTGATGACAAATCCTGAATTTGAATGAGTTAATCTCGGTCTTTGGCCCGTCTCTTGATTTTGAGCATCTTTGCTCCTTTTCGTCGCACTTCTTCCGCTTCTCTTGGACTTGGGCACTTGGATACTTGGAATACTTCTCTTCTTAGATATTTTCAGAACTTTGTAGCTCCTTTTTGGATGATTCACCGATTAGAGGGAAATAAGAGAAAACAACAGTAATAATACGAATACATGCAAGAATAATAGCTAAAACAAGTATGGAATGGACACTAAAATCATATGAATTATGCACTTATCAAATTCCCCCACACTTAGCATTTGCTAGTCCTCGGGCAAACTAAATAAAACTAGTCCTAAATACAACAACTCCATGTCGTTGAGAAAACGGCTACACTTAGCTAATGTAACATGCTTTTAAACCACTAGGTGTCCCTAGTGGACGAGTTATAGTCTCCTGAGGGTTTACAAGAGGTGTACCCACAAAACCTACTCCAATTTCTCGCCTTGGAAGAACCACTAAGGATAGACACAAAGTAGAAATCCAAATAATTAGCTTGCATATGTTCTTTAGATGAAAACTTCCCACATACATTCCAATAATCACACACAAGCAATTACTTACGTGTGACATTCAACCTGATTGCAAAATTCTACTAAGATAGTCATCGTACTTGTTTCAACGTTTGCCACAATACTCGCATACTTAAATCACATGGATAGATAAGAAAATGAAAATAGAAAAGTGAAGTGTGCAAATGTTGACTAAAGTGAAAGATGTTACCCACAATACTTATATGAATGTCATCAAAGGATTCTTATTTATAGAACAATAGTTGAGAGAAGCACCCATTTAACTCGACCACATGATTAGATACTCTAAGAGCATGTTCCTTTTCAGCAAGTATCCTGCGTTCCACGCTTGTTTAGGCGACGAAGACAGGGACAACGTTTCACACATACTGCTATCCAAGTGTCGAGAACCTCATCAATAGTCTTTTTGACTTTCTATATAATGATGATAGTTTTTTTTTTTCATCGACTACATGATTAGTCCGCAATTCCGGACCTATCACAAAATTATTAATGTCGATAAATGAAGAGGAGCCTTATATATATATGAATGTTTTTTTTTGTTTTTTTTTCCCGTCTCACTCTTTATGAGTTTAAGACAGTTGTCTATGGGGCTTTTATATACTCAACTAATGATTACCTTGTTGCAACATCCACGACAGTATCAGGATCCCACCAAATCACTTTAGAGAAACATATAACTGTAAAAATATAAAGAAAGTGATTCAGTAATGATTAATTGCGAGGATGAATCTTTCAAACGACTACCATGCCATTTCTAGCATCTGAGTTTCACATTCAATTATGAACATATATATTTAAGGATTTTAGAACGATAAAGTGGAACTCAATCTATAACAGTAAGAACTGTTTCAACCTAAAAAGGTTTAGAGTGTCATCCTAAATAGCTCATAATTAACTCCAAAAGATGAAGTCTCAAGAATGCAAGAAATCAAAGAGTATTAATTTTTTATGTGTATATGCATATATTATGATACTAAATGCTCCCTCACACTTAAACTCAACATTGTCCTTAATGTTCAAAACCGAAAATTCTGAATTCTGATATAACAGCCCTGAAAAACTCAAAAACTGTACCAATGGGTAGGGAACTAGGAAAAACATCCTAAACAAAATTTGTTCGCCTACATCTTTTCTATAACATTTCAAAAGGGCACAACGTTTCGATAAATGGTCTGACTATTACGGCCTCCGGACTGACTGACATGCAATCTGAAAAAGTTCTAGAAAAATATCGAAACTCAAATGTCCAGGCCTATCGCTCCAACTTAACAGACTTCAAATTCAGATTTTCTTTTTGTAGAAGAAAGGTGAGTCTGTCCTCTTTAAATTTGGGGTCAACCACTCAAATCAGACTCCGAACGAAGTCTCGAGAGCTATTTTTGTGACAACTATGCATTCAAAATTTTCTGACGAAAATTGTTCGTCAAAAGACTCAAAACTTTCATCATAGATATATGACTTTGTAAAATCTAAAATGGGAATGCAAGATAAGATATGCAAAACTAAGAAAATTAAAAACAAAATGGATAGAGATACAAAACCAATGGGTTGCCTCCCATGAAGCGCTTGGTTTAACGTCGTCATCCCGACATTATTGTTATCGTCCGTACACCAATAATATGAAAATTTGGTAATCCTTCCAAATAACAGCTTCACAAAAACATTAGTACAAAATATAAATATTGAAGCTATCAGTTTATTGAAGTTTCCCCCACACTTAGTCCTTTCTACACTCGGAAGTGGATAAAGAACATAGAATTCGGGAACTTCAAAAGGTTCCTCAGCTTGGTGAACCTGCACAATTCTCGAATCAAACACATCAAGTAGTTGATACTTAGAAGAAAAATAATGCGTTAAAACTTTGGAAGCACACAACTCCAATCCTAAGTGAGGAATTTTCTTAAAAGTTTTGTTAACAACTCTTTGAGAAGCTACTTCAATTAGAGGAAAAGGATCAATAGATATAGAATTATGCAAAGGATTAAACAAACCTTGTATCGGATCCTCATCATTCTTAATTAACTCAAGTGAATTATTTACCTCATGAGTATTGTGGTCCTCTATTGAACTATTATTATCTAGCTCAATTGGGTCTTCCACAAAATCAATCAATTTGGTTTCATTCTCAATCTCAATCTCTTCAACAATCTTGTCATTGGAATCGGTGTCCTCCCCAAAAAATTCTAGTTCATTGGTGCAAATCCTAGGGTCTTCGTTATGAGTCTCCGACTAAGAGATAATTGGGTCTTCTTCTTGCAAATCAACCGACCTAAAAACATTGGAATCCGGATATTCATTGTAACGTTGATATGCATTCGAGTATGTTACACCGTTCATAACAATGGTTCGGTCATATCAAGGCTCCTCCTTTAGAATAGGCGAATGATCTTTATTACGATCCGGAGTTGGAATAACTTTATCATTGTTATGTGGACTTTCCAAAGGTTGCTCATCTTCAAAATATTTGTTGTCTTTGTTAGGAATTTCAGAATTAATTTGGTTTTTAGGCCAAACTTCTTCTTCGTTCCTTATCTCCATGAGTTGAGCAAGTTGTAACTTTAAGTTGTCCACATTCCTGTGAATTTCTTAGAGCTGCTCATCTTGATTATTATAATATTGAATTATTTGTTCTTGAAACTCCTCCATCATGGTACACATTTGTTCTGCAACAATCGAAGAAATAGGATTAGTAGCATAACTATCCTCCCATCCTTGTGATTGTTAACTTACACGCCCGTCATAAGGTTCTTGACATGTATGACAATATCCATAAGGTTCTGTGGGATATTGATCACATCCAAAAGAGTGGTTTTGATTATACCCATAGGATGGTTGGTAGTTATCATATGAATGAGACTGAAAACCATATTGATTACCACTGTGATAGGAGTGATTATGTGCTCCGTACATGTTATTTCCGTAAGGAAACATGATGACTCATAAGAAAGAGAAAATTAAACAAAATAAAAACAAGCTAAACAAATAACAAATCAATTACCAACCGCTCCCCGGCAGCGGTGCCAAAATTTGATGCGTGTCGTTAGTGCAGTCAAATTAATCAATATATTTCCCACTAATTAACTGGTAATATAGCGGTAGTAAGAGATCGTTCCCACAAAGAGTTGTGTAATTGATAGGTTATTTGATCAACAAGATAAAGTAAATAACAAATGGGGTTTTGGTTGTAAGATAAATATAAAGACAATTAGATGAAAGGGATGGTTAAGGAATCCTTCGCCGTTACCAAGCGATAGCTAGATTAGAATACTTATCTATCGTTCGTAAGAAACATTCACCACCAACCGTGGAATAACAGCTAGCTCAGTGTTATCCCCAAAACTCCTTTTACCTCGGATACGAAAGCTTTCCAATATCAGATTCTATTCAACTGAACCACCAAGTAGTAGCTCACTCAAGGTGTAATCCAATCGAACGCTTTATGCTTTGTGAATTAGGTTAATCCCAGTAGACTCTTAGCTCAAGGTTTACTTGCTAGTGTTTTCTTTACTCATGATTGCTCTACAAAATTCCTCTGCGAGATCTCACCATTTGTACTTGTGTAGAGAGTTATTTGAATATTACTTATCTCCTAACTTCTACTAGCAATAGAACGATCGATAGATCAATCTAGCGTGCACTTTAAATCAATCTAAGAATCACTCATAAACCCTAGATATGGTAAAAAAAACACGATGATGATAAAAACTCTCAATATATTTGTATTATTAATAAAGCTTCACGCTTATAACATTGAATTCATCCTTAATCAACAAAGGATTTAGCCACTCATATTACAAAGAAGATGAATAATGGTGGTTTCCCCATAAAGGGGTAAACCCTAGGTTTTTGATGTAGATGTAAACTCTAGCTTGTGATATGAGATATATCATGTGAAAGGCCTAATACCTATTTATATAGGCTTATATTGCTTGGCCTTCAAGTATCTACTTCGGTTCAAGAACCCGACCCGAAAATACGAAATATGGACCCTAACCGTGAGTTTTTGCCTTCCATGGTATGTATACCCGTATGCATACTTGAATTTCAGTTAAATCCAATGGAATAAGTATGCATGCCCATATGCATACTGAAAATTGGTATGCATACCCGTATGCATACTTGCTTGTCTTCGGTATTTGATAAAAAGCTTGTTTTGGCCTTAACTTCTTCGTCCGAACTTGGAATGACCTAATTCTTTTTGCATTCTTTTCATCTTTCAATTATCTTCAAGATGGTGATGACAAATCCTGAATTTGAATGAGTTAATCTCGGTCTTTGGCCCATCTCTTGATTTTGATCATTTTTGCTCCTTTGCGTCGCACTTCTTCCACTTCTCTTGGACTTGGGCACTTGGATACTTGGAATACTTCTCTTCTTAGATCTTTTCATCACTTTGTAGCTCCTTTTTGGATGATTCACCTATTAGAGGAAAATAAGAAAAAACAATAGTAATAATACGAATACATGCAAGAATAATAGCTAAAACAAGTATGGAATGGACACTAAAATCATATGAATTATGCACTTATCTATCCTGCATTCCACGCTTGTTTAGGCGACGGAGACAGGGAGAATCTTCTCTTTTTATTTTTAATAAATATCGATGTATGAAGACGAGCCTTATATATATACATATATATAATTTTTATTTATTTTTATTTTTTTTCTGGCTCAGTTTTCTGACTGTAGGAGACAATTGTCTATGGGGATTTTATATACTCAACCAATGATTATTTCCTTGATACAACACCATGGCAGCACTAGGATCCCACCAAATCACTTAGAGAATCGACTAGTAGGTCTCACAGTCAGTCATGCTTATACCATTATGCTCACATATAACTGCATAAATAAAAAGAAAGTGATTCAGTAATGATTAATTGCGAGAACTAATTTTCCAACGACTACCATGCAATTTCTAGCATCTGAGTTTTACATTCAATTATGAACGTATATAATTAAGGATTATAGAACGATAAAGTGGAATCAAGCTATAGGCGTAAGAATTATTTTAACCTAAAAGGTTTAAGGTGTCATCCTAAATAGCTCATAATTAACTCCAAAAGATGAAGTCTCAGGTATGCAAGAAATTTTGATTTCTTGAATGTAAAACATGCTTGAATGTTTGAACATACTCTTTGATTTCTTTGAATGCAAATCAAAGAGTATGTTTGGATACAAATGTAATATCCAAACATGCTTAACTACTCCCCCTCACTTAAACTCAACATTGTCATCAATGTTCAGAACCGAAAATTCTGATTCTGAAGTAACATCCTGGAAAAACTCAAAAACTGTACAATTGGGTAGGGAACTAGGAAAAACATCCTAAAGTAAAGTTGTTCGACTACGTCTTTTCTATTAGGTTTCAAAAGGGCACAATGTTTCGATAAACGGTCTAAAAGTTATGGTCTCCAGACTGACAAACATGTAATTTGAAAAAGTTCTGGAAAAATACCGAAACTCAAATGTCCAGGCCTATCGCTCCAACTTAACAGACTCCTAATTCATATTTTCTTTTTGGAAAAGAAAGGTATGTCTGTCCTCTTTAAAAGTTGGGGTCAACCACTCAAATTGGACTCCGTATGAAGTATTGAGAGTTATTTTGGTGACAAGTGCGCAATCAGAATTTTTCTGACAAGAATTTTCGCCAAAACTTTCATTATAGATATAGGACTTTGTAAAATCTTAGATGGGAATGCAAGTTATGATATTCAAAACAAAAAATAAATAAAAATAAAAGGGATAGAGATACAAAACTGATGGGTTGCCTCCTATATAGCGCTTGGTTTAACGTCGACGTTATTGTTATCGTCCGTACACCAATAATCTGAAAATTTGGTAATCCTTACAAATAACAATTTGCATCTCAAATAAAAGCTTCATAAAAACATTAAAAGAAGATATAAATATTGAAGTTGTCACTATATTGAAGTTTCCCCCACACTTAGTTCTTTCTACACTCAGAAGTGGATAGAGAACATAGAATTCGGGAACCTCAAAAGGTTCCCTAGCTTGGTGACCCTACACAATACTCGAATCAAACACATCAAGTGGTGGATACTTAGAAGCAAAATAATCCGTTAAAAATTTGGAAGCACACAACTCTAATCCTAAGTGAGGTATTTTATTAAAAGTTGGGTTAACAACTCTTTGAGAAGCTACTTCGATTAAAGGAAGAGGATCAGTATATATACAGATTTATGCAAAGGATTAGACAAACCTTGTATCAGACCCTCATCTTTCTTAATTAACAGTGAATTATTTACCTCAAGTATATCGTGGTCCTCTATCGAACTATTATTATCTAGCTTAATTGGGTCTTCCACATAATCAATCAATTTGGTTTCACTCTCAATCTCCATCCCTTCAACACTCTCATCATCCGAATCAAATTCTGCTCCCATGAACTCTTCTTCGGTATAAATTTTAGGGTGTTCTGTGTGAGTTTCAGTCGAGGAAATAATTGGGTTTACTTCTTGCAAGGCAACCGGCCTAAAAATATTGTAATCCGTATATTCATTGTAATGTTGATATGCATTTGAGTAAGTCACGCCGTTCATAAAAATGGTTCGGTCATACCAAGGCTCCTCCTTTTGAATAGGCGAATGATCATAATTACGATCCGGAGCTGGTATAACTTCATCACTGTTATAAGAAATTTCCAAAGTTTGCCCATATCTAAAATATTGTTATCGTCCGAAGGAGTTTCAGAATTAGTTTGGCTTTGAGACCAACCTTCTTCATCATTCCTATTTTTACCGAGTTGAGCAATTTGTTCGTATAATTTCTCTAAATTCCTTTGAATTTCTCGATATGACTCTTCCCTTTGTTGTTGAAGTTCTTTCATCTGTTGTTGAAGTTCTTGCATCTCGGTACTGAAATAATCTACAAAAGTAGAAATTTTATTATCAAAAGCACAACTATCCTCTCATCCTTGTGATTGCACTCCTACATACCCGTCATAAGGTTGTTGATACGCATGAGAGTATCCGTAAGGTTCTATGGAATAATGATCGTAACCAAAAGATTGGTTTTGATTATACCCATGGTATGGTTGGTAGTTACCAAAACATTGAGATTGAAAACCATATTGATGACCACTATTATATAATGATTGATCTTGTGATCTATACATGTTATTTCTGTAAGGAAACATGACGACTCACAGAAAACAGAAAATCAAAACAAAAAAAAATCTAAAAATAAAAACAAGCTAAACAAATAACAAATCAATTAGCATCTGCTCCCCCGTAGCGGCGCCAAAATTTGATGGATGTCGTAGGCATAACAAATTAATGAAGACATTTTCCACTAATTAACGGGTAGTATAGCGGTAGTAAGGATCGTTCCCACAGAGAGCTGTGTAATTAATAGGTTATTTAAAATAGTAACTTAAAGTAAAACACAAAGGGGGGATTGGTTTTAAGATAAATAAAAAGACAATAATAAATAAAAGAGATGATCAAGGAATCCTTCGCTGTTACCAGACGTTAATAGGATTAGAATACTTATCTATCTTTCGTTAGAACCATTAATCATCAACCGTAGAATAACAGCTGGATCAGTGTTATCCCCAAAACTCCTTCTATCACTGGATACGGAAGTTCTCGACTACCAGATTTTATCCAACCGAACCACCAAGTAGTAGATCACTCAAGGTGTAATCCAATCGAATGCCTTAAACTTTGTGAATTTAGGTTGATCGTAGTAGTTAAACTATTATATCAAGGTACACTTGCTGATTTTTTCTTCACTCGCAATAGCTCCACAGAATCCCTCTACAAGGTCTCGCGATATCTACTTTTGTAGAGAGTTAATCGACGATTACTTATCTTATAACTTCTACTAGCAATAAAACAATCAATAGACCAATCTAGTATGCATCCCAAATAGATATAAAAATCACTCATAAACCCTAGATATGGTAAAGACAAACGATGATGATAAAAACTCTTAATACATTTGTATTAATAATAAAGCTTCACGCTTAGAACATTGAATTCATCCTTAATCAACAACAGATTTAGCTACTCATATTACAAAGAAGATGAATAATGGTGGTTTCCCCCTAAAGGGGTAAACCCTAGGTTTAGATGTAGACATAAACCCTAGATTGTGATATGAGATTCTACGATATATTCTTTGAAATTCCTAATACCTATTTATATAGGTTTACAATACTTGGCCCTCAAGTATCTAAGTCGTCTAAGGAACCCGACCCTAAGTTACGAAACAAAGACCTTAAAAATAGTTCGTGAATTTTGTCCTTCATGGTTCACATACCAGTTTGCGAACCATACTTTGAAATAAAATCCAGGGACTTTCATTTGCGAACTCAGATTGCAAACTGAAATGTCAGTTACTCAGGTTTGCGAAATCAGTTTGCGAACTGGCTTGTTTTCGGTATTCGATAAACTTGTTTTGGTCGTAACTTCTTCGTCCGAACTCGGAATGACATCATATTTTTTTTTGCGTTCTTTTTGTAATTGAATTATCTTCAATATGGTGATGAGAAATACTTAATTTGAATGAGTTAAGCTTGGTCTTTGGCCCGTCTCTTGATTTTGAACGTTTTCCTTCTTTTCATCGCACTTCTTCCACTTCTCTTCGACTTGGGCACTTGGATACTTGGAATACTTCTATTCTTAGATTTTTTAGCACTTTGTAGCTCCTTTGTGGATGATTCACCCAATAGATACAAATAAAAGAAAACAAGAGTAATAATACGAAAAATATGTAAGAATAATATCTAAAACAAGTATGGAATGGACACTAAAATCATATTAATTATGCATTTATCAGAAACCCATTTTCAAAGTGGGATAGTAGTTATACAATTTGATTTTTTGTAGTATGGAAAGATGTCATATTGACAATCAAATTGACCCTATATAGGGTGAAACCTGGATGATAAATATACAGGATATTCTGGGAATATTTCAAGTAGATTATCATCATCTGATCTAGTCAGTTTGTTTTCTGTTTTACTACTTCTGTATTTAACAAGTTATTATTTTTACAGAAGATTATGTTGATATCAGATGAGATATCATCGGATAATGGACTAGATAAACTAGATTCAAAAGTTATATTGTAGTCTAGAGAGAAATTCATGCAATAGTCATGAAGATACCGACTTCTTTCAGATATTGGTTATTTAGAAGCTTGTTTGATCTGATCAAGTTCCATAAGAAATTTATCCACTTCATCTTGTAACTGTTGACTGTCATTGAGAATCTTACAAGTCTTATTTAGGGACTTTTTTTTTAGTTCATACATTTCAAGTTCTAGAGTCAAATTACTAATTTGTTTTTCTATATCAGCAAACTCCGCAATTTTGCGACTCATTTTGATTGCAGGATCTTCAGTGAGTCTGAGATATAGCTGGCAATCATCAACAACCAAAATTTATTTGGATCGTAGAGATTCTATAACTTCACTGTCTGATCTTTCCATTTCGGACAACTTTAAGTTATCTGATCTTGATGATACGTTAATTGAATCAACCATTGATTCAAATATTATAGGTTGGATCGCACCATACACAGATTGTTAGATCTTTTCGTGTTTGCCTGCTGTGATACCAATTGGAAAGAAGAGGGTACCCAAATACACCACAATCTTTCGAATATCAACATATAAGTTATATACCAAGTGTGATCGTCTATGGACAAAGTCGAGACAATACAACAACTATAGTATTCACTCTGTGTGATCGACTATGTATATGAAATCGAGACAATACAACAACAAAGTGTTCACTTGATAATAGGTACAGTATTAAACATAATCACTATAGGATCAATATCAAGTGACCAGGAATCAATGTACAAGTGTATTTACTTTAAATTATAACAAAAAAATTATAATTGTGGAAAATAAAGTAAATGACATAACAAGATTTTGTTAACGAGAAAACCGCAAATTGGGATATAGTCTAGTTTTGAGTACTTTTAAAGTAATAGCTAAATACACGGTTGCCCCTAGTGATCTTTAGTTGTATCTTTTTACCTTAGTTTAGAAGTTATCTCGATCTTGATGATACGTTAATTGAATCAACCATTGATTCAAATATTATAGGTTGGATCGCACCATACAGTTGTTAGATCTTTTCGTGTTTGCAAGAATAAATATTTGTTTTAATTAATTTTTGTATTTTAGGTACTTGTGTGATACCAATTGGAAAGAAGAGGGTACCCAAATACACCACAATCTTTCGAATATCAACATATAAGTTATATACCAAGTGTGATCGTCTATGGACAAAGTCGAGACAATACAACAACTATAGTATTCACTCTGTGTGATCGACTATGTATATGAAATCGAGACAATACAACAACAAAGTGTTCACTTGATAATAGGTACAGTATTAAACATAATCACTATAGGATCAATATCAAGTGACCAGGAATCAATGTACAAGTGTATTTACTTTAAATTATAACAAAAAAATTATAATTGTGGAAAATAAAGTAAATGACATAACAAGATTTTGTTAACGAGAAAACCGCAAATGCAGAAAAACCATGGGATATAGTCTAGTTTTGAGTACTCTCAGAATTAAGTCGCTATACAAAATCTAATGCCAACTTTGTATAGTTGAGACCAAGTAGACTACCCCTAGCTACTTAGTTTCCTCAGTATCCATGCGTCTTCGACTTCTAGAGTCACGCACGTCAATCACCACTCCTTTAGATCGTATGCCAAACAACAAAGAAATGAATCTGTTTGGTACCACTCTATTCAATCTTTGGTGAAAGATATGTATGAGTTGTCAACAAAGGCTCTTCCGTTTATACTAATAAACTCCTTTGTCTGGTAAGATCAGTTCAATATTTGATTACCGAAATGACCAATTTCTGGATTCACAATTAATCAATATAAAACTCAAAGAGTAACTATAAAGTGATGTCTATCTTACACAACTAGAAAATCAAGTATATAATAGATAAACACGATTCTAGTTGGATCCCAGCCAATCAAGATGTGTGCACAAAATTCACAAGATGCGAAAACTAATAAGAAAATCTTCTTTGTCTTCAAATCTTAAATTGCCTTCTCAATAACCTGCATAACACAAACTTGAATCCTCTTGTGATTAATCACACACACAGAACAGAATCTATTAACAATGGGTTATCACAAGATGTCTTTAGAATAACCTGCATAACACAAACTTGAATCCTCTTGTGATTAATCACACACAGAACAGAATCTATTAACAATGGGTTATCACAAGATGTCTTTAGATCCAGCAAATGGTTCTAAAGATCCCGTCGATACTTTGATCTAGTTGGACTATCCCTTATGTCAGAAGATAAGGTTCTCAAGAATAATCAAACTATGTGCAATCAAAGTTTCAACAACTGTTAGTCAATCATGTTAGCGCTCTGCTCGGTCGAACTCGCAAGCGTTGCTATCTCAAGCTTGTTTGTCAAGTTTAGTTGCCAAAACTAAAAGTCTTGATTTCTAGTCTACTTATAGCTAAGTCTCGGACTAGGATAGTAAGTGTAGTTGAGCTCTAGACTCCACAGAGTTCATCATGCAAAGACGAAGAACTACTTAAGGAACTGGTGGAACTTCATCGACAAAAAGGTATGTGGAGACTTGAACTTATCTATCACTCAAAAGTCTATCTATTCTATCTCCTATCTTGAGACAAAAGTCGTATTGCTATATAGACTTCGATTATGCACATTTGCTATTTCGAGTCGAGTTTATCTCGCTTATCCATTTCTCGAAATATGTGTTGGTAAGCTTTCGCTTTTGCCAAGTTCATCTTTACTCGTGACGAAAGTCATGTTAATTATTTCAATAACTTGAAAATCGCTTTGATGAAAAATAGTTTGTGAATTGCAACTATATAACATCCTCTAAGAAAGTTTCAATGATTGAAATGAGAGTTTAGAACATGTAACCATCTTTGGATATAAACATAGTGTGTTCTCACATTTGTGTAAAAGTCCACAAACGGGAACCCAAAGTATGCGTACCCATACTCGTACTTGCGGTTGTTGGAAATCCGGGTGAGTATGCATACCCGTACGCGTACTGGCGTAAAGTTCACGTCCATGAATTTCTGCTGGAGTTTTAAAGTGAAAAACAAACTCAATCCGGTTACTTAAGTATGCGTACATGTTCGCATACTTAGGTAGGTTACTTTCTAAAATCGGTTTGTTCATGAACCAAAACATTTATATAATAAGGAATGCAATCTTTACAAACCGTGTCTATAATGTTCATGAATCGATTCGAGTGAATCGAAACCGATTTTTCTTCGATTGTGTCTTGTATACCTCTTGTTGATGGTGGTTTTTAGTTCAGGGGTAAAGTTGTAAATTTCACGCATTTAATATGATGTCACTCTGCAAAGAGACAGAGCCATGTAATAGTGACGAGTGTTCAACCTCTTCACTGGCGCATTTATTGAGCAATTCAATATATTCACGTGAAATTTATCCAGAATGGTGCATGTAGCAACAATCCTAGATATTCTGTAAATTTTGGCACCTTGCATGTATTATTCAGTTAACATAAGTTTCTTTGAATGCTTTTTGTGCTATGTTCCCCGGCTGAACCCTTAATATTGATATGGCATGACAATTTGTGTTCACTCGCAGCAGAGTAGCACGAATTTCCAAGTATCAAGGTTAAGGTCCTTGCATAAAAGTACTCAATCGGAAAGCATACTGCTATCTGACAATAAACTTGAAGTACTCTGTGTCAACACATAGAATTCAATCAATTTTGTGATAATTCACAAGATTCAGATATTACCCTGACTAATTTGCAAAAATTAGGGTTTTGCGCCCTGCGCAGTATATCAGACCTCACCGGTCGAAATTAAGCCTAGGCTAACTAGGCAATTAATCCGCCTTGGATTAGTAGGTGCAAAATCCTACCCAAAATCAGAAAGCAGGGAATAAAAGGAGTCGCGGAATATGAGCAGCAACAAAGGGAGGTGTGGCCATGCCATAGGCCAGCCGGCACCACTTGCAAGTGGCCACACTCCATGTTGCTCGACCGGCCCCTGTTTCCCGTCGACCAATCAGGTCGCCTTAAACCCGCCACACGCACATAAGTTGTGGCTGGGCCCATACTCGCCGGACCTATTTCCCACCGACCAATCAGGTCGCTTTAAATCCGCCACATGCGCACTAGATGTGTGGCCACACCCACATTTGCCCGGCCCCCATTTCTATTGACCAATCAGGTCGCTCTAAACCTGCCATAGTTTTAAAAAGGCAAATGGCGCCAGATGGTCACAAAGCCGATTGGCTTTCCAAAAAACCACGCCAACATGCCAATGGCATGCCAGACGTGTCGCTATGCCGCAGTAGCATGCCGAAAATGCCACGAGCCATATGGGACCCGACAAACCCTAAAAATGGCGCCATTCTATAATCACCCGTGGCCATCCTGGCGCCCGTGGTTATTCCCAAATTCTATATTTTATCATATTTTATTATTCTCCTTGACCTCATGAAAATCCTTTCATTTGAACAAATATCCTTCGTTTTGAGGAAACTCCTCAGTTTCATGGTTTTTCCTTCACACCGAGGAAATAATATAAAATTAGGGAAAATTTTGTGGGGCCGTGACTATTGGCCAACCGGCCATGCCTTGATCCCGGCCGGCCCCACACCTCATGGTTCCTCATTATTTTATTATTATTTTCCTAATCTCATGAAAACTCCTTAATCTCATGATATTTCCTTGATCCCATGAAAAATAATATAAAATTAGGGAAACCTGTGGGACCGGGCCATAGCTGGCCGGTCGTGCCCTAACTGGCCCCACATGCACTATTTTATTATTATTATATTTTTCATGTTTCCTTAATCCCATGAAATTCCTTGATTTCATGATGTTTCCTTCAAATTATGGGAAAATACACAAAAATACATAAAATTAAGGAAACTTGTGGGACCGGGCCCAAGCTGGCCGGTCATGCCCTAGCTGGTCCCACAAACCCCTTATTCTATTATTATTATTTTTATATTTCCTTGATTTCATGATACTTCCTTCAAATTATGAAAATTCTTTCAAATTATGAAAACTCCTTCAAATCATGAAATAATACATAAAAGGGTAAATTTATTAAATACCCTTAATTTTGACACCCAATAAATATACCCTTATACAACAATATAAATACCCCTATCATTTAAATACATTATCCATTAAAAAATAGATTACCTTAATACCCTCACTTACAATATTATTTTCCATTTAAAAATCTTATCCATTAAAAAATAGATTTTTCTATTATTTCATTTCACAACCACCAACAGCACCGCCGCCACCACCACCACCACCACTCCACCACCACCACCACTCCACCACCACCACCACCACCACCACTTACTAAATACAACCACCAATAACATTCCACCCCGCCACCACCACTCCACCACCACTTACTAAATACAACCACCACCGCCGCCGCCACACACTGCTGCCGCCGCCGCCACCGCCGCCGTCAATATTAGGTGTCAACAACTGAAGTTGATCCAAAAAATCAAAAGTTCAAAAATATTTGTCAAATTTGGTTGTTGATTTCATTTTTCTATTGTTGATACACAAACATTGGTTGTTGACTTCCTAAACTAAGGTCAATTTCTATTGTTGATACACAAATATTGATTGTTGATTCCATTTTTCCATTGTTGATACACAAACATTGGTTGTTGACTCCCTAAACTAAGATCAATTTCTATTGTTGATACACAAATATTTGTTGTTGACTCCTTACACTAAGATCAATTTCTATTGTTGATACACAAATATTGGTTGTTGATTCCATTTTTCTATTGTTGATACACAAACATTGGTTGTTGACTCCCTAAACTAAGGTCAACTTCTATTGTTGATACACAAATATTTGTTGTTAACTCCTTACACTAAGATCAATTTCTATTGTTGATATACAAATAAAAGTTTGTGGTAAATAGGACTTACCTTTAACACCCAACTGGTAATCTTCCCACCTCAATTCTTCACGACTTTATCTTTATAAAAGTTTTGCAGAACTTTGTGCACCGCTACTTTGCTTCCGCCACGTTGTTGTTGACCACCACTAGCTATCTTTCCAAAGGAAATGACACCACCTGCAGATCAAAATGTAAAGGTTTTTATAATCTACATACCAGACATAGTAACGATCATCATACAACAACAACAATACGGACATCATACAAACAAAAACAAGTGCATAAAATTATCTTATGACTAAAAAAAGCTAGACTACTATTTTAACAATGTTACTGCTACTATCTCTGTTACCGCTCAACTGTTTCTACACCAACACCACCAAATTTTGTTACCACCATCACCACCACCACTCTCATTACTATAACAAAATCCATAACCTCCACCTACCGTGCAACAACATCCACTACCACCACCACCCCAACAAAAACAGACACCAACAGTGGTGCTCAACATTCATTACATACAAGTATTACTACCACCAACTCAACATTCAAGCTCATTAAGATAAAATTAATCATAAAAAATCTCACAGTAGTTTTCTAGAACAATTTATGGGAATTTGTAGATTGTAAAACACTGACATGGTGTCCAACCAAACTATGAACCAAAATTATCATACGAGAAAACAAATACAATCCACCTGAATCAACACAGAAACAACCACAAAATCAAATTGAAAATCTCTGAAACAAATGATGAACATAAAATTATATATTACTAATTAAGCTTCAACAAATTAAACATGCAAATCTCCAACTCGAAAATACTACCAATCGAAACATAAAACCGTATCTTTGATCGAATTTGATTTTCAAAACTAATTTCAAAACATAGAACAAGAAGATGAATAAGAATAGGAGGTTGTAAATCAAGTGAAAATCGATTTAAATCGATTGTTTAGGAGGTGGTGGTTGTGCGCGCTATTGATGGTGAACTATGATATAATCTATTCACCGGTGAAACCTCTCTCGCCGTCTTGCTCTTCTCCGTATCGATGGAGCTGATGATGGAGTTTATAGAGACGGTGGACTAGGAGGTGGAGTTGGATCTTAAGACGGATTTGGTGGGGGTGGCAGAGCTGGTAAAGGTGGTGGTGGTGGTGGAATTCGTCTTCTCTCACAAAGATATGTTTCTCCGATAAATTTTTTGTTCAACGGTTAATCAAAGAATTCAGATCCAATCTAAAGAGGGTAAATTTGGAATGAATTATTAAATGGATTTCGTTTTATAAAAGGGAAGGGTAGAATTATCGTGGGACAAGGATACTTGTGTAGCCAGTGAAAATCAGGGGCATTTATTCAATTCCCACTACATAAAATAAGGGAAAACTCACGGGACCGGGCTCTAGCCGGCCAACCATGCTCAAGCCGGTACCACACACCCTTATTTTATTATTATTAATATTTTTGTTTCCTTCATCTCATGAAAACTCCTTGATTTCAACAAAAACTCCTTGGTTTTAACAAATTCCTTGGTTTTATCATATTTCCCTAAAATCATGAAAATATTATGAAAATTTGGGAAAAACGTGTGGGACAAAGCTCCTTGGCCGGCCAGCCATGCCTTGGCCATGGCCGGTCCCACACTTCATGATTCCCTCACTTTTTATTATTTTTTTTTCATCTCATGAAGTTTTGATGATTTCGTCAAAAAACCCTAATTTCTTCATATTTTCTCAAATGATTGCTCAAATGCACATCAGAAAATATCAAAATTCTCAGAATTAACATACGGACACTTTGGTGACGTGAGCATGTTACCTTGACCGACCAAGGTTGGATCTTTGGCTTGCAAGAAGCTGGTCCCACGTATTCTCATGATTTGACCTAATTTGCACAATTGCATGTATTAGGTACAAAACTCTTCCAAACAACTTGGGACTTCATGGAACGATCATCATTTTGATCCTGTGAACACCCAGGGACGGTTTCATGACCCCTTGGTGGTCCCTCATCTCTTCATAATTAATTGGGTTTTTATCACCTAAGGTTCAGCATTATTTTAATAAATGATTAAACCAGCATTTAATCATCCTTTCATCAACAAATTAACTGGTATGCAGAGATCTTAATATTTGCTCACGAGAGAATCTGGGAACTAAATGGTCGACTCATAATCCCATGTAGCCGGTCCCTCCTTCTCTGTGGTTAATTCTCAATAAACCATCAATAAATCATCAATTGATCAAATTAGGGTTTTGAGTCCAAGGTTAATGATTCCAGACGCTAATAATTTTACGTTGATCCCGTGATCAACATTTTATTTATCATACTCGGTTCAATTGCTAGCATTCTTATTTAATATTTTATTTGGTCATGCTACCATAATTCATCAAACGAGCAATACTTGCTCAGATCAAAGAATATTGGTTCGACTATCAATATTCAACAATTCATCAAATGAGCAATATTTGCTCACGTTAACTTATTCACACATCATATCTGTCTCAACAGACATGTTCAATTCATGGGTCTCAGAACATTTCCAAACCACGTTCGACTCAACATACAAGGATTCATCGTCCCATGAAGTCATGAAGTCAGCAACTGACTAACTAAATACACGTCCGCCTTGTAGATTCTCAATCACACGAGACATCAATCGTGTCACATGGGGGATATAAACTAGGGTTTGGTATGGTGGTATACGACATGTGTGTTCATACACACGATGAGAATGTGAGCAAGTCGTGTAATCAGTTGAAGGAGTTAACAAAGTAGTGGATGGAAAATCAACCAAGTCTCCGCACGTTGAGTAACTGGTTTTAACACGATTTCCACTTCCCATTCTTTGATTCCATCAACTGTCACACTTCATGAGATCATGGTATTTTTAATTTCAACAATATAAATAAGTCCCTGAATCATGATTGAAACAAGGACAATCTCACGTCAAACAGACAACACGAGATTAACAATCCAACTCTCAACAGAGCAAATTCAATCATTCAGAACTTATCTTATCTTCAGAATACACAACACACCTACAATCTTCGATCACCATTGATCTCACACATTTCTCGCTTCCCTCTTACTGACCGACCCATCCTCTCTTGTGACCGAATTTACTCTGGAACGGCCATTGTCTTGGTTTAGGCCGGAGTACTACAGATTGATCTCTCGAATTCAAAGCACTCCCTTCTTGCAATGCATCTGTGTGAGGTTAAGCATTTTTCTCGGTTCAAGGAGTCTCCTCCGCGCGATCATCTCCTCAATTCCGTAAAAACCAGCGAATCGTTTTTCCCCATCTACAGATTGGCGACCACAGTGGGAGATCATTCTCGCGGTTGCAAATGCACTTATCACAAAGATGGTCGGTCTTAGGTCCGGTTCAGTTACCAACCCGGATTCAACACCCGGTTCTATTATTGCAAGATCTAGCGGTACTGCTAACACCGCTCCTCCGGTACAACTTGCCGCTACCACTCCTCTGGTGCAACCTTCCACTACTACTCCTCCAAGCACTAGTGCTCCAGTGATCACCCCTGCAAGCGACAACGCCGACGCCATCAATAATCCACTCTTCGGTCGGTCTCCCGAAGAAGTCAGAGAAAATCCACCTACCATAGGTGATCTCATGAAGGTACAAGAAACTCTTGCCAAAAATCAGACTGACATGGCTGCTACTCAGAAGGAACTATTCAACTATCTCAAGACTCTTACAGACAAGATGTCAGAGAAAACTCAAGAGAAAGGAAAAGCTAAAGAAAAACCTTCAGACGCTGATCCCGAAGTCACTCCAATCCATGTAGTAGATGATGAGGAAGTTCCCAAAGCTACAGATGATCCACCGAATAAAGAACCATCCAGTTTCATCACTCGTGAGGACCTGGAGCGCCTCTTGGAGGATCATGGAAAAGATAAAACGCCTTCTGAGCATCGTCACCAACCTCCATACCCTGCTACTACGCAGAGAATTCCTCTACCAAAAGGTTACAACTCTCCAACCTTCACGCTTTATGATGGAACAAGCAACGCTCGAGAACATGTTTCTCGATTTCTGGAAGCACTGGGTGAACATGAGCACAACCATATTGTCCGTCTGAAGGAATTTTCAAAATCTCTGAAGGGTAGAGCATATACCTGGTACAACAACATCGCACCAGGAAGTATCAAAAGTTGGGGAGAAATGGTTAATGCTTTCTACAGGAAATACTTATTCGTTTCAGAACAAATCACCCTCTTTGATCTCGGAAGGATGTTTCAAAGGAGCAACGAACACCCTAACGATTATGTGAAAAGGTTCAGGGTTCAGGCCTTGGATTGCCATGATCCGAATGTCACAGAGCAACAACTCGTGGACTTGTGCATCAACGGAATGATCCCAGTCTATAGAGATTTATTGGAAAATCTTAGGTTCCAGACTTTCTCAGAACTCCATGAAGCAGCCAAGAGATCAGCAACTACTGCACCTACTCTATTGGAGAGAGCTAAGACCACAAAATCTGAAGAGCCACGGGAGACCCGAGGTAGCAGACGTTTAATCAACAAACAATACAACCTCCAACCTTCCACAAATGCTGTTGCAGAAGGGAGTAAACGAAAAGCCGAGCCACAGCGCAAACATACTTCTTCAACCCCTTCAAAGGCGCAAAGGAAGGATGATGTGCAAGTCCCTGCTCAACACACAGAAGATACAGAGGCACCTAACTTCCTCTGTTCCATTGAGGAAGTTATTGAACTTCTAGACGCCTGGGTTCAAGACGGCGCGATCAAGCTCCCATATGTCAAGAAAGAGCCAACTGAAGAAGCCATGGAAAATCCTCGTTACTGCCGCTTTCATAGGTTTGTCAACCATCCCACAAGTGATTTCAGAACTTTGAAGCGCATATTCAAAGAAAAGGTCGAATCAGGAGAACTCAACCTGGGGACTGAAGGGGTACACAGAGATCCTCTCACTGTCAGAACCTTCACTCCTTCTGAACCACCTGTCAAAGAAGTAGTTCAATCCTTAATTGAACATATCTGCGAATTGCTATACTTATCAAAAGCCCAGAGGGGAGACATGTTCACTGCACTGAACCACATTGTGTCAGGAAAGCGTTTGTTGATTCAAGAAGCATTTCTTGAGCCGCCCTCAACAACAGATGAAGAAATGTACGACTGGGGACTCCTCACCACAGTCCATCTCAAGGGAAATGAGTTCAAACGAGCATTGATTGATATCGGCACCGCTGTTAATATTATCCCTCTGAAAACTCTCAGAGCTGCTGGTATCACACGACAAGAAGCCATTCATGCTCCAGTAACAATCACGAGATCATGAAGGAACACCCGGAGATGCTTATGGACACATCACCCTCAAGATGAACATAAACTCACTGACAAAACAAAATTCTTCATAATTCGAGAAGATCCAGGATATGATATGATTCTTGGACGAACATGGATTCACACTTTGGAAAGGTAACACCAAGCACCTTCGATTTGCACATCTCTCTATTGAAGAAACCTCCGATTCGGAAGAAGAAGAAGAAGATACTTCACCATTCAAGTATTTGAAGGAGGTCGGAACCCTAGCAGAGCTAACACAAAAACCTGAAGAAGATGCAAATGCTTTCATCAAAAGGTTTCGCACTCAGGCAAGTCTTATTCCTCCTCATGTGTCTATATCATCAGTTTTCAAATATGCTTATTTGGTCCGAGGACTTTACTCCACCAACAACTTAGCAATTGCAAAATGCTATGAATGGATAACCTCGCCCCAATAATATTTCACCAAATGGTTAAGTTCAGAGCTTCTTCAAACTGAGCATATCATTAAAAAGTTTATTGCTGAAGACATAGCCAAGCATGATAAACAATACCTCAAATATTCTCCTCTGCATGAGTGTCCATACATACCACAGCCGTGGAACTCCACTACACGAAGAATTCCAAACCAGCAGAAAATATTCGGGGCACGAATGATCAAGCCTAACAAATTCCAGGAAGGAGATTTGGTTCTCAAAGCAACTAAGCGTAACTCCCATTCTGCAAAGAATTCGAACTGGGAAGGACCCTACATGGTCTCTAAGTCTGTCGCTGGTGGATACTACAAGCTGATCAACATGGATAACAAGGAAAGCGTGGCCGTAATACATGAGAATTGGCTCAAGGCCTTTGATGTCTAAGGTTTTGGATATTCGAGGTATTGGATGTTCATGGCACGAACACCTAAAATATTTGGCATTTAGAGTTTTCTTTCATTGTATTTCAATTCCTCCAAAATGTTTGCAATACTTGCATTCGAGAATTTAAATCCAACAAGTTATCAAAATTCGGTTTGCTTAAAGAAAATCTCTATCAAACCCAAAGAAAATCCTCAATCATTTACCGATCCAAAACCAATCAAAACCAAAAAATAAAACCTCACATCTCTCAGAAGTTCAGAAATTCAAGAGATTATGAAAAGAAATCAAAGGAAATCAAGAAAGAAAGATTTTTGCTCCTCTCGCATCCTTCAAGACTTGCAAAGCCGCCTTCTCCATGTTCAGCTCTTTCGATTAGTCTCAGCAATTTTGTCTTCCTTTTCCATCACAGCATCATTGGGAAAGGTTATGTTATTCTCACATGAGTCCTTAATAGCATTCATCTTCTTACGGAGCCATTTCACATTGAAGCCAAGTCTCTCAGAATTCTCCAAGTTGAACTCCCAATCAAAGAGTACATCCGGAGTCACAAAGATTTCTAGCTCTAGTGCATATATCGCACAACACGCAAGATAACACTTACTTGCATGGTTAAGGAATAAGCACGCTTTGGGTCTCTAGTAACGACAATATGACCAAATTTCTTCCATATTTTCTCGTACAAGTTGGCATATCCAATGGGAACGCCGAATCCACCAACTAGTTCGTGGTATGGGAGTGATGCATCAAATGGAGGATCAAAAGCAACTCCTGCACTTGGGTATTCATGCACCACTATATGGTTTTCAATCACCGGAACAATCTCTACAACAACAGTTTCTTCAGTCTCTCTTACATGCGGCTCAGTTTCTTTCATCACTGAAGCAACAATAATCGAGGTCTCGACCCCCTTAATTGCTTCAGCAACAACACTCTCATGGCCCTGAAGTGCAGGGATAGTTACTTCTTTATCAATAACCCCAGGGTTGCTCGTTTCATCATTATTGATTCCTTCATTCTCAACTTCGGTATTTTGTACCTAATACGAAGATTACATGAGATTAGAATCATCCAAGCATGAAACCAAAATAAATCATAAAATACAGCATATAAGTGGTCTAGCATCATCAAGGTTCTTCATTCTACATGTTAGGGGTCAGCAAATAACATAAAAGTCGTGAAAATACGTTTTATGGTAATCTCGTCTAAAAAAACTGTGCTCTACTCTGCACTAAAATACGAACTGGGAGCAACCTACAGTGAATATGAGGATGGGTCATATACCATTCTCTTCGTATGAATGTCCTCTACCACATGTCAAAATTTCATGGCAATCCGATGAACGAGCAAAAAGATGTAGTCGAAACATCGGGCAACATGCGATCTGAAAAAGTTCTGGAAGTCTCCTGGAAGTTTACTGTTTCGCCCTTTTCAGGTCCTAAACGTGCTCAAAATTCAAAAATATTTTTCAACAAAGCTTGGAAATTCTCTGGGCTTGAAGATACATATGTGGATCATGAAAATCCGACTTCAGATGAAGGTTTTACGGAGTTTTTCCTAAAAGCTGAAATCTGAAATTTTCTGACGACGTATTTCGCCAAAATTACTTGTACACTCACATGGATTCTCATTCATTCACTCAAAAATCAGCAATTTCATACTTCTATGAAGAGGTTACAAGATATGTGCTTACTTTGGGGGTCTCCGAAGTGTTCAAAGAGTTGGGATTTCCCGTGTCAACATCAAGAGGTTCATCATTTTCATTCGGTTCCGAATATTTGGAACTTCCTTCGCCTCTATTCTCGGGAGACGACCGAGTATCAACACTCTCTACTTCCATGACAACATCCTCCTGGACACATTCTCAAATAATTAGCATTTTCACGTGAGGCATTTATGATTGGCTATGAACGAGGGTACTCACAATATTTTCTTCTTCAACGCTCAAATCAGAGATTGTCTGCCAAGCAGCAGAGAATTGAAGACCATCAATACTAGATGGAGCAAAGTTCTGTAATCAAATAACAAATATTGGTTTCATGATCCTAGCAATACGGATGAAAGAAGTTACAGCAGAAAAGTGTTGGCAACTCAGTATTAGGCAACAACTTATAATTCTTGTTCCTGCCTTCTCCGCCATGAACAAATCGCCCGACTTCTGAGAGGTCTACATCAATTCGTGGTCTTACATTGTGACCGCCCTGTGGAAAAGAAAATTTTGATGCGATAATCAAAATACAATCATCATAATCTTATGAAGACTTTGTAAAATACTTACTTGTGAACATCCTGGAGATGTTTTCCGTTTGTCACTACCAGGGAAATGCTTTAATCTTGGTCGAGTAGCAATCATCTCAGGAGAAGGGGGCTCCTTCACTAAAGGCTGATTAACTCTTACAAAATCACATAAACGCTTGAGTTTTTGATCCCAAAAGTCTATGTAACCCGGAGTTACATGTGAAACTCTTTCAGAGCTGGGGAACCAGAATTTGCTTTCTTCTACATGTGTGCGGTCCAGGCGGGTCATAAGCTGATCAACTGAGGGTTTTCTTCTTAGGAAAGTTGGAACACACTGATCCATACCCATTTTCCGAGCCGCCCTATCAATATTTTATTCTTCCACTGAGAATTCTCCATGCATTATGGATATTAGATAACCGGGAGTACAACTTAGCATAAAAGCTCTCTCGCCGTCATCCAAGTCAGCGCCAGATTCCAAAGTCATGCTCTCTTCATCATTAAAAGTTCTCAGCTGAGAGATATAAAGGGGAACTGATACCCATGGGCGGAATTTGAATTCAGATTCACAATCCAGAACATCAACAAAGCGAGTCTTCAATCGAGGTTGCTTTGTAGACCAGCGCATGATCATGGCATTAACTTTCTCAGATAAAACATGACGAGCATCAATATTCAATCCTTGTAAAATGGTACGTGGAATATGTGCATAATTCTTGAAACGCTCCCACATCAAGGCTTGAAGAAACATTGTATTGGCGTAACATTCAATCTTCATAAAACCGTTCGAGACACTAGAGTCCATGATCAAGGAGTCCAAGTTAGAATACAAAGAACCCAGGAACAAGCTACCTATTGGAAGTTGCTCACCTTGAGCCATCTTAATCGCAAAATGAATCACGAACGGATTCAACAAGTTTCCAGCATCTTCAAATATGTCTCTGGACAGCCATAAACACAAGAAGCGGCAATAGATAACGTACCGTCAACAGGCCACTCCAGAGGAGTATCTCTCGGCCACCAGTGTATTAACCAATGAGCATAACAACCTTTGCTTCCAGATGCTTTATTAATCTCCATCATGGTTGTCAAGATGTTAGAGATTGCAACTTCCTCTGGTGAAGAAAGATTTTCAGGAAAATTGCCCGTGATTGGAAGATGCAATAAAGCAACTACATCTTCTAAAGTAATGGTAAACTCTCCCCATCTGCATATGAAAGAGTGAGTTGGAATACACCATCGAGCAAGTAAAGCTACAATACCTCGCGCATCATGAAAAATGAATAAATCTCCGTAAGCTTGAATAGCTCGTATTACTCGTGCGTCATGCAACTTAGCTCGAACACAAGGAAAACCCAGCATGTACCTCGCCCATCCAGAAATTTTTTCCAAGGGCCATCGAGAAAGATTGAATTCAATGATTGATGCAGAAAAATATCCTCGTTCAAGACAAAACCGAATATCTGCTGAGGAGTCACCTGGTGAACAATGGACAAGGAGGAGGAGAGCAAGAAATGAATGGAGAAATGAATGGAGAAATGAATCTAGGTAACGAAGAAATTTACAAACAATACATGAGGAGAGACGGCTAGAGGCGAGGAACGAGCAAACTTGACAAGACAGAATCATGAATTGAGTATGGAAAATATGAGGTTGCAAAATAGGAGATCTAGAAGTAGCGTGAGAACAAGTTCAAGATCGAATGGAGAAGAAAGAAGGAGAGTTTTACCAACATGTAAAGCACCGATGAAGAAACACAAAATCCGAATGAGCATGGCATAGAAGATCGTTATATTCCTCACGAGCAATAGGGAAATCAAGGAAACATGCAACTCCAAGAACCGAATGACCCAAAATGTAATCTTGCACGGAGAGAAGAACGAGAAGAAACCGAGAGATCGAGGATAACATTGAGAGACACTTTGAACAAGCGCAGCTCCTAAGAGAAGAAATGGAAAATCAAGAGATGGAGGAGGCAATCATCTGATAACGCAAAATCGTGCCAATATGAGAGTCTATAATGGCGTGCGATCCATGAGAGAAGAAAGTAACGAGCAAGAAGGTCAAAACAGCACGAGCGAAGAAGGAGAGAAGCCCTAATTAGAGATTAACCCGAAAACCAATTGAAGAAGATGATGAGGCAAGCTTGTCCGGGCGATCAACCGACCTTAATCGACACCTAAGTTCGGTGAATATTCTCTTCTACCATACTTACAAGACGATGGGAGGAAAAGATGAGGATTTGATCCCCTCTACATACAAGATATATGGCTTTAATGGCACCGGCAAACAAACCAAAGGGAGAGGTTCACATGAGAATACTCTACAAGGATTATCAACGATATTTTATTCTCGTGTGGTTGATGTGGAATCTCCATACAATGCGCTGATTGGGAGGCCATGGCTTCATGAAATCTTGGGAGTCGCGTCGACATATCATCAATGTATTAAATTCCCACATCCAAATGGCATTGGTATTATACAGGGAGATTGGAAGGAGTCACAGCAATGTCATGAGGTCGATATAGAAAGCTGCGAAGAAAGGAATGCCAAAAGAAAGGGTTGGAAGCAACATGTGAGAGATGAGCAAGAGAAAGGAAAATCGATGGTAGATGTTATAGAAGTAAGGACCGAGCATACCTCATGAGGTGAATGCCTAGAAACAACGAATGTTATGATAATAAAGGAGCGAAGGATATGAGGAATAAAAGGCATAAGAAGTGAATAGTCAACAAAAGCAGGAGGAAAAGTAGCAATTGAAGTAATGATGTGCGAGAATCTTGCAGCCAAGGGTAAATGAGAATTCGATTAAGAAAGAGATAAAAACACAACAAATGAAATGGAATTTTGCGAATACTTCGCAAACAAATATTAACAAATAATGAAACATGAATGATTGAATGATTGAATGATTTAACAAAGATGAATGAGTTTAAGGCAAGATCAAGGGGTCCTTACATACAAGTGTAAAGACGTATTTTGTCGCGATAAAAGGTAAGGTGGACCTCTAATTAGGGAGGTCTGACTTGAAGACCACACAAAATGATAAGGCAAAGTCAATGGGCCATTGCATGAAAATGTAAAGGCGGCTTGCAAACTTGTCGCAACAAGAAAAATTAAAGTGAAGACCACCAAAGCATAAGGCGACATTGTCGCAACGATACATTTAATAACAATGATGACAAATAAGATCTTTCATCCGAAGATAAATAATGAGGCAAGTATGGGAATGGGGAAAGTGAAATATTGTTATTCATCTTCTGATGAAAGAGTTATACATCAATAATGTTAGCCGATTATATCACAAGGAAGAACTACCCGAAGGGAAAAATCCAAGAAATACACTATAATAAGGATACAGAAATGTACAGATATTACAAAAGCGTAAAAGAAAACAAAAAGAGTTATTTCTTCGCGATTCTTCTTCATCCGATTCTTCATCTGATTATTCTCATCGCTTTTCTTCTTCGAATCGAAACGCGTCCGAGACAGCAGTGATTCTCGGAACCTTTTCAAGGAGACAGGGATATGAATGCAGAGGATATTGTGATCCTTACAAACATACTCCATGCCTCCATTGCGAAAACGAACAGAGATCATTGCTAAAATTCTCCACTGTCGTTAGAAATTGTTTCTTCAACCTGGAATATCTATTCTCGCGAAGGGAGAGATTCTTTGCGAATTCTTACAATTCTCGCTGTTCCCCGCAGTTGTTCTTTCTCGATTCAAGCTCTCTAATTCTAACCGAACCTCTTCTCAGATTCTCGCAAATAAGTAACAACAAGTTAATAATTTACAAGCAATATTGGTAAGTAAGAGGTAGTAAGGTGTAATAAACAACCTTCTCTATCGCATATCATATCTTTAATCAAGGAAGTATGCTCGGCGTGAAGACTAACATCAACACCTAGGTTATTCCCGGCATTATCTAAAACTTTCGCGGCCTGAATTCATCGTCACTATTTATAACAAGGAGGGAACGAATTTGATCTTCTCGCTCACTAAGCAAGGAATTCTCGGCGAAGCAATTCATCCTGCTCAATTTGTAGTTCAAGGAGAGATTTTTGAAATGTTGCTAATGCCTGTGCACCATTGTTAGCAATCCGATCTTTATCATCTATAAGGTCACTAATTTTCTTCCTCAAAATTTTGATTTCTTTATTGGACTCGAGAAACATTCGTTTAAATTGGTTGGCCAAGACTTAAACCAGATCTATGTTCAATTTCTAAAAGACGATATTTGGTCTGGAAGTTCATTTAATGAAAGGGAGTTAATTTTGTTTGATGAACTACTTAAAGAGTTGTTGAGGTGAGCAGAAGAAGGTTATTATCCATAGGATCGGAAATGTATGGAGAAGAATAGCCTCATCGGAGAGATTATATACATCTCCGTAACCTCTATATATATACTTAAACAATTTAAAAGTTAGCGGGATTTATCGAGAAGAATTATAGAAAGAAAGTTGCGAAAGCAAAATTTGAAGAAATCTTTTCAAAAATTTTCCACATGATTTCTCCACAAATATTTCCAAGTCTGAATTTGGGATTTCTCGGTGTTAGGGTATAAAGATCCTTTGCCTGCACTATCAAGCCACTTAATTGATACACAAACCGAGAGAATTTTTCGGAGTATTGAGACGCTTTTCAAAGAAAGGTTGCAGAGAAACCTTTGATCCATGAAGAACGCATCCTCTATGTTCGAACGTTCTTAATTCCCGAGGAGTTTCATCTTCGCCAATAGAAGTCTCATCCATGCATGAATCATCCCTAGAGGCATCATTGTCTATGTGTGAATCCTCCCCTGGAAGCATCATTGTCCACACACGTATCATCTCTTGATCTTATATCTTCTAATGGATTAATTAGAAGCATCATTGACTTGAGAATCGACATCCTTGCAAAGTAGCCAATGTCTCAACGTGCACACAATACTTCACTTGACTTGAGGTATAGCATTCATACGAGATGCAAACGTCTACAAAATGGTAATTCTCAACTCTTACCTTTTTACGATTCTACTAGTAATGCAAGAGTTAACACTTCAAAACTTGCTCGCTTCTTCAAACCTACAAAAGACGAGCATAAACTTAGATTTTCATAAAATCAGGAATAATTCTACTGCATAAGCATTAACCATGGAATTATGAAAACTAAAACATTATTTCATCATAAATAATTGTTTACTTCTAAGTAATATTACACAAAACTCAAAGTTCTGACTTTAAAGAAAATAATATATATTTATATATATATATATATATATATATATATATATAAGAAAAATGTGATTCAATCACGTAAATAAAATATATATATATATATATATATATTTTGACGTGAGCAAGGATCACGAAAACAAATTTGTGGACACTTCACGGTTTTATAAAAAAAAAATCTTTTCCTTCGTATTGTCATACGTCTTTGAACGAAGGTTTATTTCAATTTTGTGAAAACTCATACATTATAAGATAAAGTTTTTATTTACATGAAAGCTCATAAACAAAATTTTATCACTGGACACAAGTTCACATAAAAAAAAAACTCTCTCCTTCGTATCATCGTCATTCTTTAAAACGAGGGTTTATTTCGGTTTTGCGAAAATTCACCTTTTCATGATAAAACTTTGGTTCACATGAAAGATCATAAACCTAGTTTTATCACTAAACCTAAATATTCATATGTAAAGAAAAAAAAATCTCTCCTAAATCAGGGATTATTATTAGTTTTCAAAAACTAACGATCAAACGAACATACATTTTCAAAAAACAAGGGTTTTTCAATAAAATCCTACTCACATGCATATATATAATTTCAACATGATCAAAGCATGAACAACTCATGAACTCAGCAAACTTCTGTAAAAAAAAAAATGTGCGGACGTACCTGGTCGGCGCCGGCCGGAAATTGGCCGGACGATGATTACTCCGGTCGGACGGTGGCGGCGCTCCGGTAATTTTTTTTTTTCTTCTCCTGTTAACTTGAAGGAGATGATGATTTGATGAAGGTGGTGGTAGTTCAAGGTGAAATAAAAAAAAAAGGGGGTTAATTCCCTTTTATATCAAATCTTATTTCCAAAACCTAATCTCACAAGGATTTCCTTATTGGGCCCGGCCTGCAAATCCTAAACGACCAAGGACCCGTCGTCCAAATCAGCGGTTCTACACCAATTTATGTCCACCAAGCGACACTCTATCATGCCACTGGGATCTTCATTCAAGTCATGGTATGCTCGTATTATCGAAATCCGGTAACATCTTAACTTACGACTAAGTTAAATTGCTTATATTGTTTGTGACCGGAAAATCACCATTCAGTGCTGACTGAGGAACATGACTGTCCTTCACTAAGCAGGGGACTTAATGTAGATGGTGGATTTTCGACAAAGGCTAAAATCGTAAACCCATAATTATATGTATTCCTGATCCAACAATCAGATGAATATCGAGGCTCATGTCTCTTATTGAAAGCATGAAAGATCATGCTATGAGAATCTCTGACAGAGAATACTGTCTCTCAAAGTATATATAGATATGTAGTCTCTCAGCTGAGGCAACTGCATATCTCATGAATACTGAGCAATTTCAGTAATTACTTCTATATAGAATCGAAAGATTAGACGGCTCCTAAACAGCTTGCCTGCTAGTATAGAGCAATAATGTCTTCAGGATGTAACGATGTTTTCCCTGACTATATGAAGAAGTATGACGCTTCAACAAGCTCATATCACTCAATTCCCGAATAATTAACGCTCCTAGACGATCGTACTAGTTGTTGATGGTGGATTTTCATTTAAGGTTAAAATTGTAAAAACCAGAAAATTATGCGCTAACATCTTGTAAAAGATAAAGCCATTAATAAGTGTTGAATACTTATTCACTTTATTAATTCACCTAGAATGGAGCATGTGACAACAATCCCATTTTGTGAATTAAATACACGAAATTCATCCAGGTTGGAGCATGTGACAACAATCCCATATACCCTGTGAATTTATAGCATTATTAATTAATACGTAAGCAGCCTTGTATTTCCTGTACTCATTATCAGTGCGGCATGACGACTGAGTGTTGCTCTCAGCAGAGCAACACGAACCTCCAAGCATTATAATGAAAGCATGTACGAAATACCCGTACATGCTGTAACTCTCGGTGTGTTATACTAGCCGATTGAGCATCCGGACTGTCCGTATCAGTATGGAAATGATCTCGATCATCCAACTTCACCAGCATGATTGGATGGCCCAGATCAATTCCATAACCCCCAAGCAGGTATGGAATATTCGCTGCCGAACCAAAGCGGACCCCGCATGATCGGCCTCCCCAAAAGATTGGCATAGCTTGCCAAAACGTCCAAACCAGAGCGGTATGGGCGGAAAACCCTAAATTAGGGTTTGCGGCACATTACATGTGTCACAAAATAGTCTCAACCATCCATCTTCGCAGGTATAGATGGAGGGTGTAGATGTAGATTCAAAAGGCCCAGAGCATGTCAACATAATCACCGTGGGCCCGCCTACATACCTGACCAATCGGTCAGGACCAACCATGGTTGGTCATCCCAATTAAATGCGCCCGAATGGAGCATGACGCACGGCCGTGAAACCCAAAATTATGGTTTTATGAGCATCACGAGCGTCCATCTTCTCCGACACGAATGGAGGGTCCAAGATTAGATTAAGCAGGTCCGGTCATACCAACATGACCACCGTGGACCCATTTATCCCCTCACATGGTCGGCCAAGGCATACCATGCCTGGTTATCCCAAATCGTCCTCCCAAACTAGCGTGGTTACACTTCCAAATTGCAAACTAATCTCGACCGCTCAACTTCGCCGGACGATTTGAGTGGCTTAGATCACGTTTTCATGAGACAGTCAGGTATAGGCGTGAACACCAGCCTATCACCTACACGCCAGACCGATCTGCCAAGACCGACCAAGATTAGTCGTCTTGGAACGCGCGCCCGAAGTTGGCACGATGCGCGGCTTTTGTTTGCACTCGTTTTCTTTCGCAAACTAATCTCGACCACTCGACTTTGTCGGACGAATTGAGTGGTCCAGATCACACTTTCGTGAGATAATGGGGTATGCGCGCCTACATCGTCATGCCATCTACACGCATGTACGATCGGCCTGGCCAAAATCGTATCCCAAGCTTGGATTCGACCAGGCTGAAGAGGGATGCTTGCGCACCTCTTCTAAAACCCTAATTCCATCAACGGTCGCAGATGAGTGTCTCAAAGATCATCTCGTCCGTCCAACTTCACCGGCTTGGTTATACAACCCTGGTCAGTAAGGCGTCTTGGTGATCACCACCCGTCACTTTACCACACCATGATGCAGTACCTGCATAGAATACACACGATACTTCACAAGTATCGACCTCCTGAATAACGCAGTTATTCAATTTAGCATTACATGCTACCTTTTGTGGTTCCCACGACCCACACATTCCAGACATCAATCATGTCACAAACTAGGGGATACATACTGGGGTATTGGTCTGGCGGTTTACAGCGTGCAGCGCACAACGCGCCATCACAAGAGCGTATCAGGAAGTCATGGACGGTTAAGTGATGATGGGAGAAGTGGGCAAGCCTGGTCGTGTGACACTAACACATTACTCCACTACTCCATCACTCCACTTTCTCCACTTCCCACGAGATACGAAGGTTAGGCTAAAAGACTTGTATAAATAGGTTCTCCATCTTATTTTTTTAAACAAGAACAAGTCCGGACAACAGAGGCAAGTGTTGATACAATCGTATTCAAACACCGGAACTGATAGCTTACACCCAGCAAGCCAGTTCAGCTTTCTGATACAAGTCATTCATAGCCAACACCTTCACATTCTCAACACCTTCTTCGCTTCCCTCCCTAAGATCAACCCCATCTCATTCACTTTGTGACCGAAACAAGCCTGGAACGGCCATTTCTTGGTTTAGGCCGGACTTGCACAGATTGATCTCTCGAATCTACAAGTACTCACCGCGCAGTGCATTTGTTTAAGGTTTAGACTCATTTATCATCCACACATCCCAAATTACCAAAACCGGCAGAAATAGTTTTCACCCATAAACACTAGTATAGAGCCATTAATTAATTATTCTCAAAATCAATAGATTCAAATCCCTGGAAAATATTCAATATTTTCATAATATTTCGTTACTTCAATTTATGGTTCTTCCCAGCAGAATTCCATAGGTTAGTAATAAATATTCAACACACGGGCATCTGAGTTACCTTCGAGTAAGCCCCAACCAAATGGTGTAAATGTATTCGACAAATAATGCATTAACAAACACCTGAATGAACAAACAAGTATTTCAAAATACGACGAGACGATGAACCTATGCAAAATAATAAAATAATAGTCAAGGCGCTAGGGGACTGGCTCACCGACCGGCCAGTCATGCCGTGATCAGTCCCGCGCCCAAATTCTATATTTTATCATATTTTATTATTCTCCTTGACCTCATGAAAATCCTTTCATTTGAACAAATATCCTTCGTTTTGAGGAAACTCCTCAGTTTCATGGTTTTTCCTTCACACTGAGGAAATAATATAAAATTAGAAAAATATTATGGGGCCGTGACTATTGGCCAACCGGCCATGCCTTGATCCCGGCCGGCCCCACACCTCATGGTTCCTCATTATTTTATTATTATTTCCCTAATCTCATGAAAACTCCTTAATCTCATGATATTTCCTTGATCCCATGAAAAATAATATACAATTAGAGAAACCCATGGGACCGGGCCATAGCTGGCCGGTCATGCCCTAGCTGGCCCCACACGCCCTATTTTATTATTATTATATTTTTCATGTTTCCTTAATCCCATGAAATTCCTTGATTTCATGATGTTTCCTTCAAATTATGAAATTCCTTCAAATTATGGGAAAATACACAAAAATACATAAAATTAAGTAAACTTGTGGGACCGGCCCAAGCCGGCGGTCATGCCCTAGCCGGTCCCACAAACCCCTTATTCTATTATTATTATTTTTATATTTCCTTGATTTTATGAAATTCCTTGATTTCATGATACTTCAAATTATGAAAATTCTTTCAAATTATGAAAACTCCTTCAAATCATGAAATAATACATAAAATAAGGGAAAACTCACGGTACCGGGCCCTAGCCGGCCAACCATGCTCAAGCCGGTCCCATATGCCCTTATTTTATTATTATTATTAATATTTTTGTTTCCTTCATCTCATGAAAACTCCTTGATTTCAACAAAAACTCCTTGGTTTTAACAAATTCCTTGGTTTTATCACATTTCCCCAAAATCATGAAAATATTATGAAAAATTGGGAAAAACGTGTGGGACCAAGCTCCTTGGCCGGCCAACCATCCCTTGGCCATGTCCGGTCCCACACTTCATGATTCCCTCACTTTTTATTATTTTTCCTTCATCTCATGAAGTTTTGATGATTTCGTCAAAAAACCCTGATTTCTTCATATTTTCTCAAATGATTGCTCAAATGCACATCAGAAAATATCAAAATTCTCAGAATTAACATAAGGACACTTTGGTGACGTGAGCATGTTACCTTGACCGACCAAGGTTGGCTCTTTGGCTTGCAAGAAGCCAGTCCCACGTATTCTCATGATTTGACCTAATTTGCTCAATTGCATGTATTAGGTCCAAAACTCTTCCAAACAACTTGGGACTTCATGGAACGATCATCATTTTGATCATGTGAACACCCAGGGCCGGTTTCATGACCCCTTGGTCGGTCCCTCATCTCTTCATAATTAATTGGGTTTTTATCACCTAAGGTTCAGCATTATTTTAATAAATTATTAAACCAGCATTTAATCATCCTTTCATCAACAAATTAACTGGTATGCAGAGATCTTAATATTTGCTCACGAGAGCATCTGGGCACTACATGGTCGACTCATAATCCCATGTAGCCGGTCCCTCCTTCTCTGTGGTTAATTCTCAATAAACCATCAATAAATCATCAATTGATCAAGTTAGGGTTTTGAGTCCAAGGTTAATGATTCCAGACGCTAATAATTTTACGTTGATCCCGTGATCAACATTTTATTTATCATACTCGGTTCAATTGCTAGCATTCTGATTTAATATTTTATTTGGTCATGCTACCATAATTCATCAAACGAGCAATATTTGCTCAGATGAGCAATACTTGCTCAAATCAAAGAATATTGGTTCGACTATCAATATTCAACAATTCATCAAATGAGCAATATTTGCTCACGTTAACTTATTCACACATCATATCTGTCTCAACAGACATGTTCAATTCATGGGTCTCAGAACATTTCCAAACCACGTTCGACTCAACAATACAAGGATTCATCGTCCCATGAAGTCATGAAGTCAGCAACTGACTAACTAAATGCACGTCCGCCTTGCAGATTCTCAATCACACGAGACATCAATCGTGTCACATGGGGGATATTAACTAGGGTTTTGGTCTGGCGGTCTACGACACGTGTGTTCATACACACGATGAGAATGTGAGCAAGTCGTGTAATCAGTTGAAGGAGTTAAAAAAGTAGTGGATGGAAAATCAACCAAGTCTCCGCACGTTGAGTAACTGGTTTTAACACGATTTCAACTTCCCCATTCTTTGATTCCATCAACTGTCACACTTCATGAGATCATGGTGTTTTTAATTCCAATAATATAAATAAGTCTCTGAATCATGATTGAAACAAGGACAATCTCACGTCAAACAGACAACACGAGATTAACAATCCAACTCTCAACAAATCAAATTCAATCATTCATAACTTATCTTATTTTCAGAATACACAACATACCTACAATCTTCGATCACCATCGATCTCACACATTTCTCAGCTTCCCTCCTACAGACCGACCCATCCTCTCTTGTGACCGAATTTACTCTGGAACGGCCATTGTCTTGGTTTAGGCCGGAGTACTACAGATTGATCTCTCGAATTCAAAGCACTCCCTTCTTGCAGTGCATCTGTGTGAGGTTAAGCATTTTTCTCGGTTCAAGGAGTCTCCTCCGCGCGATCATCTCCTCAATTTCATAAAAACCAGTGAATCGTTTTTCCCTATCTATACCTCCCTAAGACCAACCCTTGTCCTTCACTTTGTGACCGAAGCAAGACTGGAACAACCATTTCTTGGTTTAGGCCAGGATTTTACATATTAATCTCTCGAATCTAAAGTACTCCCGTGCAGTGCATTTGTTTTAGGTTTAGATTTATTTCTCATCCACACACCCAAATTTACCAACACCAGCAGAAACAATTTTTACCCATAAACAACTGGTGACCATAGTGGGAGATTAATCTCTTGGTTGAAATACCAATTTCCAATTTCATTTTTCAATCCCAATTTCAAGATGGTAGAGCTCAGGTCGGGGTCGCCAACAAAACCTGATGCAACTGGCACTGAAAATTCCCTTGATATCAACATTTTCTTTAAGTGACATCAATGTACCACCTGTCAGTATGATCAACACCCGCGGCGCCGCAGACTCTACCGCCAACACCGGAGGCATAGGAAACGTTCCCTCAGGCGTTACACCTCCGATTACCAGAGCCATAGCCGCTGCCGCCACCCCCATTGTTTCTTCAAGTGTGACGCTCCCAGTTGTCACCAGAGTTGTTGTCACTCCACCATCAGGACGAGAGACCGGAGAGGCCAGAGGAAGCCAACCCCTTATTACCATTGCTGATTTGATGGAAAGACAAGAATTTCTTTCTAAGGCTCATACGGACATGGCCACAACTCAAAAGGAGCGAAACAATGAACATCCGAATGATTAGTCAAGGGATTCAGAATTCGGGCTTTAGATTGTCATAAACCAAATGTGACTGAACATCAATTGGTGGAGTTGCTTTTTGGGGACTCTGTTCACAAAACCATGTAATCTATGATGGAGCATGTGTGTGAGATTATCTATTTCTCCAAGATTATCTATGATGCAGCGCCGAGATATATTTTCTGCCCTCAACTGTGTTGCCTTGGCGCTTCCACCTTTGCTCCAGGAGCCGCTTCAACGTTCTCTCCAAAACCCGTCGCTTCAACGTTCTCTCCAGAAGCCGCTCCGCTTTAACGTTTCACTCCAGAATCCTCTGCTTCAACTTTTCGCTCCAGAAGCCGCTCCGCTTCAACGTTTCGGCTCCAAAAGCCGCTCCTCTTAAAAGTTTCGCTCCAGAAGCCGCTCCGCTTCAACGTTTCGCCTCCAAAAGCCGCTCCTCTTAAACTTTTCGCTCCAGAAGCCGCTTCAACGTTCTATCCAGAAGCCGCCACTCCTTCCTTCCAAGGTTCGTTCCCGTAGCCTCCACTCCTCGTTGTCAAGGATTGTGATCGCAACCATCCAAGTCTCTTCTGATCACAGCTGCTGCCAAGAACCGTTGTTGCTCATTCGTTGATACCTGTCAGAGCTTCACTATAGCAACAACCACTACAAATAATATTTCGTCCATGTGATGTTCCAAGTATCCCATCCAGGAGAGTACAATAAGCTTGTATCAAATCACAGAGGCGTGGATTCAAGAGGGTACAACGAAAGTAAGCTACACTTGGGGACTGAAGCCTCCTTCGGGTTTAGAAGTTTAAACGCAGTCACCGCCTTACCAGCGAATGCAATGGAAGCACATCTTCCACGAGAAAATAAGCTCAAGATAATTACACATGGGGAATTTTGTCACGCTTCTTACTCACGGGAGAGCCTGATACACCCAAAGCTCAATCATGCGCGAAGGACATGCCTAGCGGAGACAGAGCTAAGTAACTATCCTTAAACTAAATGTTTTATTTTTATTAGGCATATCAAATAATTTTTCAATCTCTTAGTGTTGAGACGTTCAAATCCCTCAACACTCACTACTGTGTTACCAGGCAAACTGCCTCAACACATTTTTCCTCTTAGTGTTGAGACGTGAAAATTCCTCAACACTCACTAATGTGTTGCCAGGCAAACTACCTAAACACATACTTCCTCTTAGTGTTGAGATGTTCAAATTCTTCAACACTCATCATTGTGTTGCCAGGCAAACTGCCTCAACACATCTCTCATTTTAGTGTTGAGACGTTCAAATTCCTCAACAGTACTCACCATTGTGTTGCCAGGCAAACTGCCTCAACACATTTTTCCTCCTAGTGTTGAGACGTTAAAATTCCTCAACACTCACCACTGTGTTGCCAGGCAAACTGCGTCAACACATTTTTCCTCTTAGGGTTGAGACGTTCAAATTCCTCAACACTCACCACTGTGTTGCCAGGCAAAATGCCTCAACACATTTTTTCCTCTTAGTGTTGAGACATTCAAATTCCTCAATACTCATCACTGTGTTTCCAGGCAAACTGCCTCAACACATCTCTCCTCTTAGTGTTGAGACGTGAAAATTCCTCAACACTCACTACTGTGTTGCTAGGCAAACTGCCTCAACACATAGTTCCTCTTAGTGTTGAGATGTTCAATTTCCTCAACACTCATCACCGTGTGTTGCCAAACTGCCAAACATCTCTCCTCAACACATCTCTCCTCTTAGTGTTGAGACGTGAAAATTCCTCTTAGTGTTGACTCACTAAAAACTCATCACCTTTGTGTTGCCGGGCAAACCGCCTCAACACATACTTCCTCTTAGTGTTGAGAAAATTCAAATTCCTCAAAACTCATCACCAACACATTTCCTCTTAGTGTTGAGACGCCTTCTCAACACATCTCTCCTCTTAGTGTTGAGACGTGAAAATTCCTCAACACTCACTATTTTTCCTCTTGGTGTTGCCGTTCATAACTCCTCCTCAACACATACTTCCTCTTAGTGTCGAGACGTTCAAATTCCTCAACACTCATCACTGTGTTTCCAGGCAAACTGCCTCAACACATCTCTCCTTTTAGTGTTGAGACGTTCAAATTCCTCAACACTCACCACTGTGTTTCCCGGAAAACTGCCTCAACACATTTTTCCTCTTGGTGTTGAGACGTTCAAATTCCTCAACACTCACCACTGTGTTGCAAGGAATACTGCCTTAACACATCCTTCCTCTTAGTGTTGAGACGTGCAAATTCCTCAACAGTCACTACTCTGTTGTCAGGCATACTACCTCAACACATCCTCATTTTAGTATTGAGACGTACAAATTCCTCAACACTCACTACTGTGTTATCATGCATACTGCCTCAATACATTATAGTGCTGACGGCTCCACCACCTCAACACTCGTCTTTGTATTCAAGGCTCGCTGCACCAACACTACATGACACTAGTACTCCGTGGCCAAGACAGAAGCGCGCCAGAACAAAGATTACAGACTGCTCATGCCTCTTTCCAAAGGTCAATCGAATTCTCCTGGTAATCTTCTCATGTCTTTCCCTTTCGATTTTTTATCCTTGTCTGTTACCATCTCATGCTTACCCCGCAACAATGCCACTGTTACGTGCTAAGAAGGGGACTTAATGTTGATGGTGGTTTTTAGTTCAGGGGTAAAGTTATAAATTTCCCGCATTTAATATGTTGTCACTCTGCAAAGAGACGGAGCCATGTAATAATGATGAGTGTTCAACCTCTTCACTGGCGCATTTATTGAGCAATTCAATATATTCACGTGAAATTTATCCAGAATGGTGCATGTAGCAACAATCCCATATATTCTGTAAATTTTGGCACCTTGCCTGTATTATTCAGTTAACATAAGTTTCTTTGAATGCTTTCTGTGCTATGTTACCCGGCTGAACCCTTAATATTGATATGGCATGACAATTTGTGTTCACTCGCAGCAGAGTAGCACGAATTTCCAAGTATCAAGGTTAAGGTCCTTGCATAAAAGTACTCAATCAGAAAGCATAATGCTCTCTAACAATAAACTTAAAGAACTCTGTGTCAACACATAAAATTCAATCAATTTTGTGATAATTCACAAGATTCAGATTTACCCTCACTAATTTGCAAAAATTAGGGTTTTGCGCCTTGCGCAGTATATTATACCTCGCCGGTCGAAATTAAGCCTAGGATAACTAGGCAATTAATCCATCTTGGATTAGTAGGTGCATAATCCTACCCAAAATCAGAAAGCAGGGAATAAAGGAGCCGCAGAATAGGAGCAACAACAAAGGGAGGTGCGGCCATGCCATACGCCAGCCGGCACCACTTTCAAGTGGCCACAACCCATGTTGCTCGATCGGCCCCTGTTTCCCATCGACCAATCAGGTCGCCCTAAACCCGCCACACACCAACCCATGTTGTGGCTGGGCCCATACTCGCCGTCCCTATTTCCCACCGACCAATCAGGTCGCTTTAGATCCGCCACATGCACACTAGAAGTGTGGCCACGGCCACATTTGGCCGCCCCCCCTTTCTATTGACCAATCAGGTCGCTCTAAACCTGCCACAGTTTTAAAAAGGCAAATGGCGTCAGATGGTCACAAAGCCGATTGGCTTTCCAAAAAACCACGCCAACATGCCAATGGCATGCCAAACTTGCCGCTATACCGCAGTAGCATGCTGAACATTCCACGAGCCATGTGGGACCCGACAAACCCTAAAATGGCGTCATTCTATAATCACCCGTGACCATCCTGACGCCTATAGTTATTCCCATATTATGGCCTACCATAATCCCTTTAATGTGGTCATGGCACCGATTGCATAAAAACGCCACCGTGCCACGGCCATGCCACCCGCGCTAATTAGGGTTTCGATAGGCCAAACCCTAATTTAGCTAAAGTTGCCACGCCAACCAAGTCAAGTAATTCTCCTAAGGCTTTAAGTTTGATATAGCAATAGGGCCAATGTTGCCGGAGCCATATTTAGGTCTAACACGAATATGCCAAAATGGCTGCCACAACTACGCCAGACGCCACTATGCCACTGGCATGTGTTAAATATGCCATCATACCATCGGCATACGCCAATGACGCCACTTTGCTATTGTCAGATGCCAATGGAATGTGGCCATAATAAATGGCCACCCTTTCTCATGAGTTACGATCTCAGCCGTCTGAATTCGCCACAGAATTGACAGGCCTGTGGAAAGTTTTAGGCGACCAACTAAGACAAGCCTAATAGCATCACATGTTATTTTCCTTGCGGCAAGTCTCCTGACTTTGACTTGCCACACAAAGCAATCTGCTACACGTTTTCCATGAAAACACTCGAGACATCAAACATGTCATAAACTGGGGGATGCTCATCAGGGTATTGGTCTGGCAGTTTACAACGTGCGGCGTACAACACGCCAATTATAAGAAAGTGTCAGAAAGCATGGCAGTTAGTGGCGGCAAAAAGCAGTGGGTGTAAACTAACCAGTTTCCTCCGTAGTGGGAACGTGGTTTCTGCATTTACCCATGACCCCACTTCTCCATCACTCAATCACTCCCACTTTCTAAGAGATCAGGGTGCGTTCAATATGACTTGTATAAATAGGTTTTACCTATTTCAACAAAATAATAAGTTTTGGTGAGAACAACAACACAATATCTAGAAAAATACCAAAGAACTGATAACTTACATTCCGCAAGCCAGTTCCAAATTCTGATACAAGTCATAAAATAGCCATGCCTTCAGAATTAACCATTCTGGTCTCAACACTTTCTTCGCTTCTCTCCCTAAGACCAACCCTTCTCCTTCACTTTGTGACCGAAGCAAGACTGGAACAACCATTTCTTGGTTTAGGCCAGGATTGTACAAATTGATATCTCGAATCTAAAGTACTCCCATGCAGTGTATTTGTTTTTGGTTTAGATTTGTTTCTCATCCACACACCCAAATTTACCAAAACCAGCAGAAACTGTTTTTACCAAAAAAAAAACTGGCGACCATAGTGGGAGATTAATCTCTCGGTTGCAATACCAATTTCCAATTTCATTTTTCAATCCCAATTTCAAGATGGTAGAGCTCAGGTTCGGGTGAACAACAAACCCTGATGCCACTGGCGCTGAAAACGCCCTTGATATCAACATTATTTTCAGTGACATCAATGTACCACCTGTCAGCATGATCAACACCCGCGGCGCCGCAGACTCTACCACCAACACCGGTGGCGTAGGAAACGTTCCCTCAGGCGTTACACCTCCGATCACTAGAGCCAGAGCCGCTGCCGCCACCCCATTGTTTCTTCAAGTGTGACGCTCCCAGTTGTCATCAGATCTGCTGTCACTCCACCATCAGGACGAGAGACCGGAAAGGCCAGAGGAATCCAACCCCCTATTACCATTGCTGATTTGATGGAAAGACAAGAGGTTCTTGCTAAGGCTCAACCGGACATGGCCACAACTCCAAAGGAGCGAAACAATGAACATCTGAATGATTATTCAAGGGATTTAGAATTTGGGCGTTAGATTGTCATAAACCAAATGTGTCTGAACATCAATTGGTGGATTTGTGCATTAATGCTTTCTTGGGACTCTGTTCACAAAACCATGTAATCTATGATGGAGCATGTGTGTGAGATTCTCTATTTCTCCAAGGTGCAGCGCCGAGATATATTTTCTACCCTCAACTGTGTTGCGCTGGCGCTTCGACCTTTTCTCTAGGAGCCGCTTCAACGTTCTCTCCAAAAGTCGTCGCTTCAACATTCTCTCCAGAAGCCGCTCCGCTTCAACGTTTCACTCCAGAAGCCTCTGCTCCAACTTTTCGCTCTAGAAGCCGCTCTGCTTCAACGTTTCGCCTCCAGAAGCCGCTCCTCTTAAAATTTTCTCTCCAGAAGCCGCTCCGCTTCAACGTTTCGCCTTCAGAAGCCGCTCCTCTTAAACATTTCGCTCTAGAAGCCGCTTCAACATTCTCTCCAGAAGCCGCCACTCCTTCCTGCCAAGGTTCGTTCCCGTAGCCGCCACTCCTCCCTGTCAAGGATTGTGATCGCAGCCAGCCAAGTATCTTCTGATCACAGCTGCTGCCAAGAACCGCTGCTGCTCGTTCGTTGATACCAGCCAGAGCTTCACCATAGCAACAACCACTACAAATAATATTTCGTCCATGTGATGTTCCAAGCATCCCATCCACAAGAGTACAATAAGCTTGTATCAAATCACAGAGGCGTGGATTCAAAGGGTACAACGAAAGTAAGCTACACTTGGGGACTGAAACCTCCTCCAGGTTTAGAAGTTTAAACGCAGTCACCGCCTTACCAGCGAATGCAATGGAAGCACATCTTCCACGAGAAAATAAGCTCAGGATAATTACACATGGGGACTTTTGTCACGCTGCTTACTCATGGGAGAGCCTGATACACCCAAAGCTCAATCATGCGCGAAGGACATGCCTAGCGGAGACAGAGCTAAGTAACTATCCTTAACCATTCTGGTCTCAACATTTTCTTCGCTTCCCTCCTGTTGATTGACCGCGGTCGTAAGCGTCAAAAATAAATTACACTTTCTTACTACTCAAAATATAAATATAGCAAGGGCAAGAAAGGATCGATCCCACAGAGAGGTCTAGGTTGTCAAATTGTTTCGGTTTCCTATAAATAACACCGGTAGTTTTGTGATTTTTATGAAATTAAAACTAAATAAAAGCAAACAATAAAGGTAAACAAATCAAATCAAGGATAAGAAAGTATTAGTCATGGATTTCGTCTTCAATCACAAACATGTTTTCAACACAATAACTAGAATTGATATTTTAATCTCAACTTTTATCAAAGGCCCTAGAATACCTTGATCGCAAGAATATCCCGCTAATCCCCTCTTGTCATCAACAAACACATTAAAAGATGCGAATATGAATTCTACCTAAAGGAACAACCTAACGTGTAAAAGCACTAATCAAGTTTAATTCCCTAGATGCATTAAGTTCTATGAAATCAGGCCAATCAAAGCAATCGAACGTGGAAAGCGCACTAATTCGATTTAACAAAGGTTATGGTTCACATATGATCATAAGAATATATCACTACAAACTATAATCATACTTATGCTACTTGCAATCCGGAATTATCACTTTTGCGTATAATAACCCTAATCTAGTAATAAAGATGAAAGCAAACTCAATCGATTCGCGACTCGACTAACAAGCATTCAAATCATGTAACAATGTTGATGGTGAATCATAAACGATAATATGAGATAAAACTAATTTATTGAATTAAAACCCATATTTGGAAATCCAACTTATTCCATAACCAATAATAAAAACTCTAGCTCATATTCATGGAGTTCATAACAAGAAGAAAGAGAAGTTTCATGTTTCTAAACCCTAGAATAAAGTAGAGGCCAAAAGAATTATAGATATGATATGTGTTTTGAGAAAAGTCTTCTCTTTTATAGCTCCACTCCTTCCAAAATTAGGTTTTGTCTTCAAAGTCCATTAGTTAGAAGTCCACCAAGCCCACAAGTGAGAGAAACCCGTGTAGAAATTCTGTCCCAAAAACGCTCGCCGGAAAACTGGGATTGTGGCCGGAAATCGGCCGGAAAAGTCGCCGGAAAACGTCTCATGTGACCGGCAAAGTCCGCCCGGTCAACGGGTCGGATCGGTCGGGTCAACTCGGTCAGCTCGATTCAACTCGGTCAGACCGAGTCAGGGAGAGTCAGGGTCTGTCAGGGTGAGTCATCTTACTCAGCTGGATGGGCTGAGTGGCTTGGCAGGCCATTGCACAGGCCTCATCTGTGATGCACTATCATTGTGCTTCATCTGGGAAATTCCAGCCATGATGGCTAGAAAGTTCATCTCAATATCAGCTGCAAAACACTATACCCTGCAGTTCTGTCACAAGCCATCAGTGCAAACATCAGTGCCATTCTCTTGCTTCAGCTGCAACCACCACTTGCATTTACCAAAACCACCAACAACATCACAAACTGGATCATTCTCCATCCACCTGCACCAGCCTGCCATTCTTCGAAAACAACATCATAACCTGTAACTCCATATTGAGCCATGCCCTGTAGCTTCTGCGGCATCAGATCCACCATTTCTTTGCTAACCCTTTCTGCCTCCTCCATCTGCTTTGCAACCTCATTCTCTCCCTGGCTCACTGCTTCCCTTGCCTGCATTATCTGAACCAACACAAGCTCAACACCTGCAATACCCATTCATCTCTCATAAACCTCCACCATTCTCAGAACCCTTTGCATACATTTCAACCACCACCTGCAACAGCTCACACTGAAACAAGCTATAGCTCGTGGCCAACTCCGCAATTACCACTTGACTTGGTTGAAACTTCATCTTGGTGCTTCACATATAACACCAACTACTGCAATTGCAAACCTTCATCAGCACTGATTCCCTGTGACAAAAACAGCACCCCCTTTAAGACAACACCAGCAGCATCAACTGCAATCCGCTTCTTAAACTTCCATCTATGCTCAAGCTGCAATATCTCATACCAGTTCCAGAACCCAACACTGCTTGCAATCATTCAATTCATTCGTTAGCCATCAACAATGATTTCCCTCTCTTCTCAAAGCCACCTGCAACTGCAGCTTCAATTCCACAACCACCAGGGCTTCAATACCAGTCCTAACTCCAGCTGTAGCTCAGTACCACCTCAAGAACAGCAATAAATCTCCTCCAGTCTCTCCCTGTAAATCAACAGCAACAGAAGTCTTTTAAGTCTTCTTCAACATCTGAAAAATACCCATTCTTCCAAGAATATTCAAAACCTAAAATTCAATTCCTAAGTCAAACCCTAACTTCCTTCTTCCCATCTGTTTCAATTCCAACAATTCCTTGTTCTTCAGGAAGTCAAATCAAGTTAAACCCAGGTTAATTCAACTCACAACCATGCTGTTAAACCTTCCCAGTTCTAAAACAGCACACAATTCTCGATCTCAAACTTCAATTCCTCTCAGTTTAGGATTCAACAGTACAAGACCCTATTTCATCGATTCCACCATTATCACGGCATCAATCAATACCCATTCTTCTTCTATGCTTCCTCATCTCAATCTACGCACCTCTGATTTCACATTTTCTCGATTCATTTCTCTTCCAATTTCTTGAACAACGGCGGCAAAAGAACAACTGCTTTTCTTCTCAATTCAATCATCTTCTCTGTCTTAACTTCATGGCTCAGAATCATCAAATCTCATACCAATCTATCACAGTCTTTGTCACCTGAGTTTGGACCAAACTCACTCTGCTTGATTCCATGGATGCTGTGCAGCTTGTCTCTGAATTTTAGGTGACGAAAATGAATGAGCAAACCTCGATTTAGGGTTGACTCAATGATTGGGGTGGATAAATATACCCACCGATAAGAACCACCCCAGTTTGGGTGCCTTTAATAAGTGATCAGTTCTGATAAGGGCCAGCCAACTTCTAACCCCTTATCCTTAACTGGTTTGTCTTAAGCATTCCTCCAAAAGAGTTGCCCCTTAACATTGACTGGGTTCCAGATAGTGTTCTCCCCTGAAATGACAGCTTTGCCCCTTTATGCTCCAAATGAAATGCTCTTCCACCTTCTTTCGAGTTCCTCCGCTAACAGCAACCGTCCCTTATTTCTCATAATCACTTGTACTCTTCAATGAGAGTCATCACTAAAGTTGTCGTGATTTTCAGACAGAATTTGCATCACTAAAGCCGACATACTTTTCAGACAGAGATGAAGAAATAAAAGCAAATAATGAGAAATAGTCCGCCTCCAACGCTTTTGCCATGTTTCCTCCTCTTTTGTTCCAAATGACTCCAAAGTACCTAAATACTCAAAAACACGCGTAAAGTACATAATTCACAAGAAAAATAGCAAAGAAAGCGTAACTACTAAATAGTAAATACGGTGTATTCTACACCTATCAGATTCCCCCACACTTAGACTTTGCTAGTCCTCGAGCAAATCAAACAAAACAATAAAATACAACAACTCCGTGTCGTCGAGGCTACGGTCACTTTTAGCATAAATAACAAGCCTTTAAACCCCTAGGTGTCCCTAGTGGACGAGTTATAGTCTCGTGAAGGTTTACAAGAGGTCTACCTACAAAACCTATATTTCAAACTCCGTCTATTTGTGACAAATCAATGAACGAATCCAAATTGACTACGGGAGGAGGTACCTTGCAAATTCAATTCATATATTAGTAAATAAACTCTAATTAGATAGTCGAACAAGCCACAATACTCGAAACTAACAAACCACAATCACAATGAAAAGATTAAGAAGATGGATATAGATGTAGATGTTGGCGAATATTCACAAGTGTTCGATGTTTCCCATATCTGTCTGAAGGTCACTGCTAAGATGAACCTAATCCTATTGGATTGAGCTGTTGGTGCTGAATGCTACATCAAATCAATTGGCATATACAAGGGAACCAAAAGTGACTTTATTCAACACAATAATAATTTCTTCTCTTTTTTTTTTTATATATGATTGGATCAAACTGGATCCAATTTATCTTTTTTTTTTTTTTTTAAAGACGGCATGATTAGATCTTTTAGATCCAAGCGCATGCTTCTTGTCAGCAAGTACATGATAGTTGCCTTGGATCCTGCATTCCACGCTTGTTTAGGCGACGGAGACAGGGACTACGTTTCACACATACTGCTATTCCCAAGTGTCTTTTTATTCCGTTTTGGTCTAATTGATCGGTCCTTTTTTTTTTTTTTTTTTTTTTTTTTTTTTTTTTTTTTTTCTTTTCTTGTTCAATTTTTTTCTCTTTTTTCTAGTAACTCAATCACTCTATTTCATCCTAGCAGTAATAACACGTCGATGTTTAGTGACCCACCAAAGCACTTAGAGAACAATAGATAAATATGGAAAAATAAAAATAGAATGTGATATGGTGATATTCCGAGATATGGTAACAACTATCATGTTATTTGTGATTTCTGAGCTATGTTCGTCCCTTTTAGTTAATTGGTTCCTCAACTCCTGCATTCAAAATGGTTCCATCCACTAATGGTGTCATCCTAAAGGCACAAGTTTCTAGATTTCGGAGTCCAAAAAGCACAAAATTTTTTTCTTGGTTTTTTCTATTTTTCTTTTTTTTTTTTTTTTTTTTTATACATAAAACAAACTAAAACATATAAATGCTCCCCCACACTTAAACTTTACATTGTCCTCAATGTAAAATTGAATCTTCCAAAGAGAGTTCAAGGTGGGAAATTCCGCAAATGATATGCAAAAACAAGAAAATAAAGATAAAAGCAAATGCATAAAAATAAAAAGATAAGGATAAAGATACAAAACCGGTGGGTTGCCTCCCACTTAGCGCTTGTTTTAAAGTCGACGGCCCGACTTAGCTTCTTGTAAGATTCATTCCCCATACACCAATAATCGGAAAAGTTGGGGATCCACCCATAGCACCTGTTTTTCAAACACTAGCTTCACACAAATATTAGTACAATAAAGCAAAAGTGAAGCTATGAACCGATAAAAGCTTCCCCCACACTTATTCTTGTCCACACATGGAAGTGTATAAAGAATATAGAAGTCGGGTACTTCCACGGTTTCTTGTTTCATAACCTGCATAGTATGAGAATCAAGTATCTCTATTGGCGGAAAACGAGAAACAAAGTCATTCAACAATATTCTCGAAGCATATACATTCAAACCAATAAGAGGTAAAGGAGAAGAAACAATAGGCAAAGGGTTAGATAAACCTTGCACAATCTCTTGTATCACGGAATCCTCTTCATCCTTGAAAAACTCAAGTGAATTATTCACCTCATGTATATCATGGTCCTCTATCAAACCTTGCAACCATTCTTCGTCCGTTTCTGCCGTAACCAAAGTCTCGACATAAACATCATCATTACAATCATGCACAAGTTCAATTGGGTCTTCCACAATATTGGTTATACCGGTCTCATTCTCAACACATTCCTCCTTTTTGTTGTAAGGCACATACTCTTTTGCGGATCCAAATTTTATCATAAGAAACTTTTTAGAACACTCGAAAATGCATCATCCTCAAGCTCCACCCTTTGAATAGGCTCTTGATCATTATTAAGATCAATGCTTGAGTAATCTACACAAGTGTCGACATATTCCTCTTCATCTTCATCTTGATCCCAAAAAGACTCCTCGGAGATGTCACCATGAGTTGTTTCAAGCAATGTATCATAATCACCGTCACTATCATAGTCAACATAAGATTGGTCCTCGCTGAATTTAGTGTTGCTAATCTCGAACTCATCCTTTTGAATAGGTGAATGATCATTATTAAGATCAAGAGTTGAGTTAACTACGCAATTATCAACAAAAGTGCCCAAGGATTGCCCTTTTTCAACATTAGCATCAATCAAATATTCATCACAAACCATATGCACATAAGAATTATCCATATCTTCCTTGTATTGATCAATGCCTCTTCGCAAGATAGTCATACCTTCACGAAGTTCTTGGAGTTGCTCGTTTGTAGTCTCTTTAGCTTTTTGAAATTCCTCTTGTAAAAAGGTGGAAACTTTATCTATAAAATTAGAGACCTTTTGTTCACGAGCATAAGAATCCTCCCATACTTGTGGTTGTTCCCCGCCATAAGGTTGTTGAGGAAAACCATAAGGTTCCATGGAATATTGGTCATAACCAATAAATTGGTTTTGATTATACCCATGGAATTGGTAGTTATCATATTGTTGAGGTTGTTGAAAACCATATCCATTGTTCCAATATGCTCCTTCCATAGAAATAAGCACCTGAAATAATTCTCAAACCAAGGTTAAAACCCAGAAAAAAAAAATAAAAAAATAAAACAAAAACGAAATACAAAAATAAGAAACCAAAAACAATTAACAACCGCTGCCTCCCCGGCAACGGCGCCAAAATTTGACCGCGGTCGTAAGCGTCAAAAATAAATTACACTTTCTTACTACTCAAAATATAAATATAGCAAGGGCAAGAAAGGATCGATCCCACAGAGAGGTCTAGGTTGTCAAATTGTTTCGGTTCCCTATAAATAACACCGGTAGTTTTGTGATTTTTATGAAATTAAAACTAAATAAAAGCAAACAATAAAGGTAAACAAATCAAATCAAGGATAAGAAAGTATTAGTCATGGATTTCGTCTTCAATCACAAACATGTTTTCAACACAATAACTAGAATTGATATTTTAATCTCAACTTTTATCAAAGGCCCTAGAATACCTTGATCGCAAGAATATCCCGCTAATCCCCTCTTGTCATCAACAAACACATTAAAAGATGCGAATATGAATTCTACCTAAAGGAACAACCTAACGTGTAAAAGCACTAATCAAGTTTAATTCCCTAGATGCATTAAGTTCTATGAAATCAGGCCAATCAAAGCAATCGAACGTGGAAAGCGCACTAATTCGATTTAACAAAGGTTATGGTTCACATATGATCATAAGAATATATTACTACAAACTATAATCATACTTATGCTACTTGCAATCCGGAATTATCACTTTTGCGTATAATAACCCTAATCTAGCAATAAAGATGAAAGCAAACTCAATCGATTCGCGACTCGACTAACAAGCATTCAAATCATGTAACAATATTGATGGTGAATCATAAACGATAATATGAGAGAAAACTAATTTATTGAATTAAAACCCATATTTGGAAATCCAACTTATTCCATAACCAATAATAAAAACTCTAGCTCATATTCATGGAGTTCATAACAAGAAGAAAGAGAAGTTTCATGTTTCTAAACCCTAGAATAAAGTAGAGGCCAAAATAATTATAGATATGATATGTGTTTTGAGAAAAGTCTTCTCTTTTATAGCTCCACTCCTTCCAAAATTAGGTTTTGTCTTCAAAGTCCATTAGTTAGAAGTCCACCAAGCCCACAAGTGAGAGAAACCCGTGTAGAAATTCTGTCCCAAAAACGCTTGCCGGAAAACTGGGATTGTGGCCGGAAATCGGCCGGAAAAGTCGCCGGCAAACGTCTCAGGTGACCGGCAAAGTCCGCCCGGTCAACGGGTCGGATCGGTCGGGTCAACTCGGTCAGCTCGATTCAACTCGGTCAGACCGAGTCAGGGAGAGTCAGGGTCTGTCAGGGTGAGTCATCTTACTCAGCTGGATGGGCTGAGTGGCTTGGCAGGCCATTGCACAGGCCTCATCTGTGATGCACTATCATTGTGCTTCATCTGGGAAATTCCAGCCATGATGGCTAGAAAGTTCATCTCAATATCATCTGCAAAACACTATACCCTGCAGTTCTGTCACAAGCCATCGGGCAAACATCGGTGCCATTCTCTTGCTTCACCGCAACCACCACTTGCATTTACCAAAACCACCAATAACATCACAAACCGGATCATTCTCCATCCACCTCGCACCAGCCGCCATTCTTCGAAAAACAAAGATCATAACCTCGTAACTCCATATTGAGCCATGCCCTGTAGCTTCTGCGGCATCAGATCCACCATTTCTTTGCTAACCCTTTCTGCCTCCTCCATCTGCTTTGCAACCTCATTCTCTCCCTGGCTCACTGCTTCCCTTGCCTGCATTATCTGAACCAACACAAGCTCAACACCTGCAATACCCATTCATCTCTCATAAACCTCCACCATTCTCAGAACCCTTTGCATACATTTCAACCACCACCTGCAACAGCTCACACTGAAACAAGCTATAGCTCAGGCCAACCTGCAATTACCACTTGACTTGGTTGAAACTTCATCTTGCTGCTTCACATATAACACCAACTACTGCAATTGCAAACCTTCATCAGCACTGATTCCCTGTGACAAAAATAGCACCCCCTTTAAGACAACACCAGCAGCATCAACTGCAATCTGCTTCTTAAACTTCCATCTATGCTCAAGCTGCAATATCTCATACCAGTTCCGAACCCAACACCGCTTGCAATCATTCAATTCATTCGTTAGCCATCAACAATGATTTCCCTCTCTTCTCAAAGCCACCTGAATCGCAGCTTCAATTCCACAACCACCGTGGCTTCAATACCAGTCCTAACTCCAGTGTAGCTCGGTACCACCTCAAGAACAACAATAAATCTCCTCCAGTCTCTCCTCAAATCAACAGAGAATGAAGTCTTTTAAGTATTCTTCAACATCCGAAAATACCCATTCTTCCAAGAATATTCAAAACCTAAAATTCAATTCCTAAGTCAAACCCTAACTTCCTTCTTCCCATCTCTGTTTCAATTCCAACAATTCCTTGTTCTTCAGAAGTCAAATCAAGTTAAACCCGTGTTAATTCAACTCACAACCATGTTTGTTAAACCTTCCCAGTTCTAAAACAGCACACAATTCTCGATCTCAAACTTCAATTCCTCTCAGTTTAGGATTCAACAGTACAAGACCCTATTTCATCGATTCCACCATTATCACGGCATCAATCAATACCCATTCTTCTTCTATGCTTCCTCATCTCAATCTACGCACCTCTGATTTCACATTTTCTCGATTCATTTCTCTTCCAATTTCTTGAACAACGGCGGCAAAAGAACAACTGCTTTTCTTCTCAATTCAATCATCTTCTCTGTCTTAACTTCATGGCTCAGAATCATCAAATCTCATACCAATCTATCACAGTCTTTGTCACCTGAGTTTGGACCAAACCACTCTGCTTGATTCCATGGCTGCTGTGCAGCTTGTCTCTGAATTTTAGGTGACGGAAATGAATGAGCAAACCTCGATTTAGGGTTGACTCAATGATTGGGGTGGATAAATATACCCACCGATAAGAACCACCCCAGTTTGGGTGCCTTTAATAAGTGATCAGTTCTGATAAGGGCCATCCAACTTCTAACCCCTTATCCTTAACTGGTTTGTCTTAAGCATTCCTCCAAAAGAGTTGCCCCTTAACATTGACTGGGTTCCAGATAGTGTTCTCCCCTGAAATGACAGCTTTGCCCCTTTATGCTCCAAATGAAATGCTCTTCCACCTTCTTTCGAGTTCCTCCGCTAACAGCAACCGTCCCTTATTTCTCATAATCACTTGTACTCTTCAATGAGAGTCATCACTAAAGTTGTCGTGATTTTCAGACAGAATTTGCATCACTAAAGCCGACATACTTTTCAGACAGAGATGAAGAAATAAAAGCAAATAATGAGAAATAGTCCGCCTCCAACGCTTTTGCCATGTTTCCTCCTCTTTTGTTCCAAATGACTCCAAAGTACCTAAATACTCAAAAACACGCGTAAAGTACATAATTCACAAGAAAAATAGCAAAGAAAGCGTAACTACTAAATAGTAAATACGGTGTATTCTACACCTATCATTGATGGTGGATTTTCATTCAAGGTTAAAATTGTAAAAGCCAGAAAATTATGCGCTAACATCTTGCAAAAGATAAAGCCATTAATAAGTGATGAATACTTCTTCACTTTACTAATTCACCTAGAATGGAGCTTGTGACAACAATCCCAGCATTCTGTGAATTAAATACACGAAATTCATCCAGGTTGGAGAATGTCGCAACAATCCCATATACCCTGTGAATTTACAACATTATTAATTAATGCATGACCAGCCTCGTATTTTCTGTACTCATTACCGGTGCGGCATGACGACTGAGTGTTGTTCTCAGAAAAGTAACACGAATCTCCAAGCATTAATAATAAAACATGTACGAAATACCCATACAGGCTACAACTCTCGGTGTGTTATACTAGCCCGATTGAGCATGTTTGAACCTGAACTGACCATATCAGTCTCAGAAACGATCATAAACATCCAACTTCACCAGCATGATTGGATGGCCCAGATCGAATCCATAACCCTCAAGCAGGTATTGGAGTATTCACCACCGACCCAATGCGGGCCCCGTGATGTGATTTTTATGTTGTTGTAGAAAGTGGTAAGAAAGATGTCGTTCCTCTCAGACTTGTAAAGACTCGGTTTAAGACTTAAAAATATAAAACTCTAAAAACAAAGATAATATTTACACAAGGTTTGTCACAATATCGAGAGGTGCCAGGACTCAGGATTCCACCATAAAATTCATTCATGCGATTCATATATTTATTCTAGACAATTATAGCTCAAATAATAATAAAATATTGACTCTATGTTTTGCCAAGGTAGATTTTTGAAAAGCAACGAATGTATATCTAAAGCATGGGATATCAAAAGATTTAACCTAAGTATAACCCATCAATTGAAATCACAACCATTGAATAAAAACCATAAAACAATTAACAATCCATGCAAAAAGTCATGAAAGAATTAAATATAATTACCACACGCATGAAATATGGCTTCCTCCGTCATCCCAGTGTTGGGGTTTAGCTCCTCATGTCGAAAACACACCCAAAAGATAGAAACATGGCTCAAGAGGTGTTTTTATTGAAGCAAAAGTATAAAGCAAATGAGTTTGTAATGATGTAATTGTTACAAAACTCATCATTCTGAAGAAACCTTAGCAGAAGTGTTGCGAGATCAAACTTAATTGTTACAAAACTGTTACAAAGGTATTTGATTTGAAAGATTAGGTAACGGTTTCTGCGACTTTCTTTGTCCGCGGTTTGCACTGTTCTTCTTCTTCTTCCCAGGAACAACAGCAAGCTTCTCTACAACTCCACCTGATCTCGAATGTTCAACCCCCAAAGTCACGACAGACGTCTCTGAGTCCCGAAGCTTCTTTTTATACACCACAGCCCCCTAAAACCTCGAGTAAATCTTTGAAATATTTTTTTCTCTTCCGTGTCAAGCAACGGGATTTCTTCCCTCTTTTATTTCTTTACGCGCTTGCTGACTAATTCCCAAACCTTCCAAACTCGATATACTCTAATATTAGGCGAATATCTTCTCCCATTCCTTCACGTAACTTCCCAGTATAGATACAGAGAAATTCCGGAAATAATATAGCTTCCATGATTATCGAGATACCTTCCCTGTTCACCGAGAAAACTTCTTTTGTTTACGAATACAAATCCTTTACCAACACCGGTTTGATGAAGCATGCTAATCACCGTGCGATCCCATGAAAATAGCCGAGTAAATCTTTCCCAAATGTCTTCCAAGTGAATACGCAAATAAACTCTTTCCTCCCCTGATTCACGTAAACCCAATGATACAGCCCAATTCGATCGAGTCTAATGGACCTAACAACCCTGTTCAGTCCAAACAAGGCCTATGCAAACGAAATCCGTGATTGAATCTCGCTAACCCACTTCCAAAATTCGATCAAACTTTTACGCAGGTGAAAGTTATATTTCTCGCCAAATTCCAAAATTCAAAAGGTAAGGGATGACCTCCCCTTATCCAGACCCGGGGTGCGAATAGTAAGTGGTCCTGTGGGGTTACCCCTTATTATCTGGGTGCCCCTTATCCATTAGAGGGGTCCGAATAGCACGCGTCCTCCGGGTGCGCAAATTCCACTTTTTGAGCCAATTTCTCCGCACAAGTGTATTTCTCCAAAAACACCTACAAAGACACAAAAAGCCATAATAAATACAAAATCGAGCACTAACAAAATATACAATTGAGATTAAATCAGACACAAAAATGTGTCTATCAAATACCCCCAAACTTATTATTTGCTAGTCCTCGAGCAAAAATAAAATAAAATCCTAACTCACTGTCGCAGGCATCGTCGATTGCATTTAGCGTATGCAACAAGCCTTTAAACCCCTAGGTGGCCCTAGTGGCCGAGTTATAGTCTCGGGAGGGTTTACAAGAGGTGTACCCACAAAACCTTTACTCCAGACCCTAACTATTTATGCAGAACCTTGGAAGGCACTAAAGAATCTCCTTGGTTGGCATACTTATTGACTACAAGAGGAAGTACCCTGATGCGAAATTCCAATTGCTGTATACGAGTTTGCACTCAAGCATACTAAAATTCATATATAAGTCACGAGCTCTACTCGATAGTTTCGGACATCATAACCGAGTCAACCAATCACATGGATAGATTAAGAGATGGATACAGAAAAACATAGATGGTTTTGATGTTGACTAAGGTGAACAGTGTTTCTCATATCTGTCTGAAGGCCACTGCCAAAACGAACCTATTCTAATGGACTGAGATACTGGTCTGGAATAATATCAACACTGGCATATACAAGGGAACCAGTGGTCGATAATCCTAACTCTAGATCAACTCGTCTGGCATATACAAGGGAACCAGCGGTCGATTTTATTAAACACTTTATTCCGTTTGGTCTGATGGTCCGGTCTCAATTTTTTTTTTTTTTTTTTTTTTTTTCAACTTTTTTTTTCAACTTTTTTTTTTTTTTTTGGTATCTCAATCACTCTATTTCACCCTAGCAGTGGTAACAACTTGAATCGTGAGCCCCACCTAATCACTTAGAGAAACATATTTAAAGAAAACAAAATAAAAATAGAAGTGAAAAGGATTCAACGAGATATGGCGAAACTACCATGTTTTTTCTTTAATTCTAACACCTGAGCTCTGTGCTTTTATGAATAGACTCTTTAGATGTTTCCATCTAATCGATTGGTTCCTCAACTCCTACAACCAAAATGCTTCCATCCACTTAGATTGGTTAGTGCCATCCTTAATAAGCATAAATTTCTAGGCTCTGGAGTTTAACAATGCAACTAAAATGTTTTTCCCATACCCCCAAACTTAAATCTAACATTGTCCTCAATGTTCTAAAGATAAAATTAAAAGCATGAACAAGGAGAAACTGTTACCATTTGAAGTAAAAGAGATAAAGAAAGATATTACCGTGTCGCATGAATGTTGGGTTACCTCCCAAGAAGTGCTAAGTTTAAAGTCTTCAGCCAGACTAAGAAAGGATTAGTCACCTTATAAAATCATAAAGTAATAGCCGAAATTTTTGTGGGTTATCGAAACCAAATAGAGCTATCACAAGTAAAAGGAATCTGCAGCATGCCAAGAAAATTAGCAAATAAAGCACAACCTTGTCTAGTTTCCTGTTTAAAACAACTACATCTAGCTGTGGTTCAAGTTCAGGTTCTATAACTGGGTCTAAATAAAATATTTTCTTGTGCTGGAATTCCTCAAACCTAAGATCCGGTTCAGGTTGTAAAGTCTGTAAAAACTCAAATAAGAACTTAGAAGCACATAATAATAACCTGAATAATTGCGGATCCTTAAAGTCAATCAATTTTGACTCACACAATTGACCACGATAAAACTGGCGGTCAATCATAATAAAATGTGTCGATACTAATTTCCTAAAGTACTTAGGTTTAGTCTCAAAACTAAATAATTGACACATCTGAAACTTATATGTTCCCACTGGTTGAAAAATATTTGGTGGGAAAACAAAGTCAATCTGGGTATCATAGCCTAGGCTAACCACATCAACCAGAGGATGGGTTTCTAACAACTGAACTTCCCTATGGACATCACTAGGTTCAGGAAAACGTGTATGAAGATAATCTTGTAAAATGGTTGAGGCAAAAATGTCAAGTCCCAAGTGAGGGACCTTTCTAAGAGTTAAGGCACATGGAGAATGATAATCACCCCCAAACTTAGAGTTTTCAGTGTCTCTAGAAAGACTAGTCACAACTTCCCTAATTTCAAGGTCATCTCGATTCCCGAAAATGGTCAATTGATTCTTCTAAGTCAGTTCATCCTCACTCATCTCTACGAGTTCATTTTCTTTGTCTAAGACTAATGTTTCTAAATCGCTAGACTCTAAAACAATATTCTCAGAAGAAACTCGTTCCTCAAAACTATCATCGGCTTCGTAATCATAAGGGAATACTACATCGTCTAAAACGATGGTATCTCTTGTCAAATCCTCGTCCTTTTGAATAGGTGAATAATTATTAAAATTATTTGGAATTGAACTAGAAATAATATTATCATTGTAAAGCTCAATTGGAGTAACAAATTCCTGATCACTATGCCTATTTATTTCAAATTCTTCATCAGCATTATCCTCATCATAATCATCATTATAATAACATAAAAATGATCGAACCTCATCTAAAGTAGTGTTACCAATTCTAACCTCCTCATCTTGATTATTCAAATAACTATCCTCATTTTCAAAGGTACTATTGGAAACACTATATTGGAAATTAAGACTATCTTGAGCAGTTCTTTCCTGGGCCTCTAACAACATTTTCTGATTCGACTCACACGACTTCCTGATTTTATCTAGGAAAGAAGGTTCACACGTTTCATTGCTTTCGTCCATAACTAAGTTATTCATCTCAGCTGAACTATGTGTCGACTTAAGTATCTTTTGTGCTGACTCAGCTAACTTACGTGCGGACTCTAGTAGTATAGTTGCAGGATTTCCCACACTACACCCCTCACTCAAATCTGTTTAATCAATCCATTTGGAGATGAACAATGATGTGTTTTATTAATTGTTTCTTGAAAGGTTTACAAAGAAATGTAGAGCAAAGCTAAAGAAATTACAATCTCTCTTTCCTTTCTCTCTCCTAATGACTTGTTTCACAATTCAAAAGATCTCTCCTACAACAGACTTACTCGACCCTTTATATAGGGTATTACATAGTGGGTGACAAACTATACTGTCCCTTATTTTCGGAAACGTCTCGCGAACGCTCGCGAATATACGACTGTTTGCCTTCACGACACTCTTAAATCTCGCCAAGTCTTTCACACTTTCCTCATGTTCTGATTGTCGTCATCTATTACGTCATTTATTTACCTTCATGCGACTCCTTCGCGATGCAGTTGTTTATTAATCTCGCGAAGTATTAGTGTTGCGATATTCTGGTCCTACATCTTGCCTCTTCTCATGTCTTCTCTGCGAAGAAGAGAATGTCATGAGAACCAATGTTTTAAAGTGCCGCAACTGCTTATCTTTATCTTGCGATTGTTCATTTTCACTTGTTTTGTTTATGTACGGAATTTATTACAGGTGTTTCTACTTCCATTCTTTTCTTGACACGTCTCTTTCAACCGATTATTCTTAACCATTCACGTCCCATCTCACATTAAATGCATTTGTTTTCTCGAGAACTCTCTTCTCTATATATAGTTTTCTCCTTTTTCTCTTCTTCTCTTTTATTTTCCTTCTGTAACTTTTCTTCACCTTTCTCCTTCCGCAATTTGCGCTTCTGCTACTGCTTCCTTTTCAATTCTTCACTTCTCCTTTCATTCCCTATACTCTGATAATGGCTTCACTTGGTCGTACATACGCTCCTCACTTTACTGATGTTCAAAAGAAATTACAGGAAAAGGGTTTCACTTTATCTACCATTCCACATCAAGAATCCTCATCTATGCTTTCGCAAAATTGTTTTCGATCATCAATGTGATGATCGTAAAATTATAGTCTCGCTAGGTCAACTCCTCGCAGGCTCCCCATTCCTTTGTATAATCCCGAAATACCATTATTTTATGAGATTCTTGCTCACGAGAAATTCTCGCGGGCTATTTATCAATTGAACGGCGATTGTATTTGCCTGATGCTTGAATTCGCCTCTCGTGGTGCCGGTAAAGGATCTTTATATCCTGACAATGTTAGAAATCCCCAATTTGCGAAATTACCAATAGTTGCTGAGAAGTATACTGTGGATAATTTCTTTGCAAATTATTCAGTCATAACTATGAGAAACGATAAATCTCGCTGGGGTGTTCGATTGAAGAAAATGATAACGTTGATGCTGAAAAATTGCTTATGCAGGACATTGACTGGCATTCGGGTAAAAATAATATCCGTCGCTACTCCAAAGATGAAAAGTGGTGGGTTGTACCTCTCCTTCTGAGTGGACCTTATATCGCAGGCTCACATGCACTCCCATCCAATCTCGCGAATTATCATCCTTGGGAGTTTAAGTGGCCTGAGAAGACAAAAGAGGTATATACATATCATTCATTTTAGATTTGCTTTGCTATGTCTTCCATTTCTTTCCTTCATTAACTTTTTAGAAAATTTTTAGATCACCAGAATGAGAAAGAAATACAAAGAGAATCCTCAGCCAAATATCCTGGCGATACTTCGATCGCTCACGGATGAAGTAAGAAACATTTTCTTTTGTTATTTTAAACAATATTGTTGCCTCTGTTTCTTATCTTTATTCGTGTGTGAAGATTGGTGTTGAAGAAGTTGAAACTGCAAAAATTAATGATGGAGAAGCTGAAGCTGCGAAGGCTAAAGGCAAGAATAAGGCCATTTCTCGCAAGGACAAATCTTCTGGCCCATCCTCCAAAAGACGAAGACTCCAACCTCCTTCACATTCTAACTCCCAATCTAGCGAGAATTCGGAAGATGAAAATGAGATTGGCACCTCTTCTGCTAAGGGAAGTCATTCAGATACTTCTGCCATGACGCTTTTATCTAATGTCTTTACCGATTCTATGCAAGGTTTTGGCGATAGCAACTTGTCTGCTACTTGCGAAACTATCGCTAAGATTTGTGATGCCCCATTGTTGGAGGATATCGAGTCTTTTCGCGGAGTTTCTCGAACAATAACACCCAGCCTTTTAAATGCTCTCAATGCTTTGGTATGTTCATACCTCTTTACCTCTTTGTAACTCTGCTCTTATCTTTAATTATTTCTCTATTTTCTTTTACAGTCTGGGAGAGCTGCTTTTGTTGCTGCCTCAGACCTTGAGAGAAGACGCAACAACCTTGAAAAGAAGAACTTGCAATTGAACAAGAGGATTCGAGAACTAGAAGTTGGGGTTGCGTCATCTCGCGAGAAGGATGAACGGATTAAACAACTGGAGGCTGAGCTTACTTCTCAACAAAATAGAGTATCTACTCTTGAAAGTGCAAATCAGCAGCTTTATGGTATAGCAATCTTTATTCCTCAGATTTCTTTTATTTTATCATTTACTTTTCTTTGCCTGACTTACTATTTTCGCAGACATATATAATCTCTCTGAAGAGTCCATTCTTCTTCATTCATTTCCCGAGCCCATGGATGATGATGTACTCCTTGCTCGCCTCAATGAATCTCTAAGTAGTTCTTCAAATGATGCTAACCTTCTTTCATTAAAGGATCTTCAATCCAAACATCATCTCTTAAAAATCGAGCATAGATCTAGTTTAAGTTTGGCTAATCTTTTTAAACGAAAGTATGTTGATTCCAAGAAGAAAACCAAAACTTTAAGGAAGAAATTTAGTGATCTCATAGATGAGAAAGATCGCATTACTAACAGAGGTGCACAGGCATTAGCAAAATTTCAAAAATCTCTCCTTGATGTGCAAGTTGAGCGAGATGAACTCCTTCGTCAGAATACCATGCTTAGCGAGCGAGAAGACCAAATTCGTTCACTTTTTGTCATAAATAATGATGATGAATTTGCCTGGGCTGCGAAGGTTTTAGATAATGCTAGAAATAACTTAGGTGTTGATGTTAGTCTTCGCACCGAGCAAACTACCTTAATCAAGGATATGATCTTTGAAAGAGAAGGTTGTTTGTCATACTTCTTCACTTTTCTGTTCTTATTCTTTTTGTACTATTAACATTAATTCATTTCCTCATGTTTTCAAATCAAAAGAGACTTCAGACTAGAATTGGAGAGCTTGAAACCGAAAAAGAACAACTCGCGATGGATCTCTCTCTCCGCGAGAATAAATATTCTAAACTGAAGCAGCAATTCCAAACTACAGTGGCAAATTTTAATAATGATGATGTTCGTTTTCGCAATCAAGCTACGGAGATAGTTTGTAATGATCACAACATTCCTCTTCATTCATATCCTTTTCTTGCTGAAGAAGTTCCCGAGAACTTGCCCGTCTCGAGATGTTTCGATAGTGAAGCTAATGAAGAGAAGAAGAAGAATCGACACCGAGAGTGATGGAACCTCGTAATCGATGAAGAAGAAGAACCATCAAAGAAATAATTTCTCTTTCTTCTTTGATTTCTTGTAATATCTTCGACTATTGAATGTAAATTTCAACTTTTGCTTCCTTTGTTCAGATATATTAATCAAACAACCCTTCTTTGTAATTATAACTTCACACTTTCCTCCGTCCATAAGATATAATCAACTTCAAGAGTTAAATATAATCATTCTTGCCTCTGTCCATAAGACGCGAGTTAAATATAATCATTCTCGCGAGATATAAATATATATATCTTTTTTTTTTTTTTTTTTTTTTTTTTTTGAAAATTAAATATTATCATTGTGACAAGATCGTTAGATATCTTCATGGATTTAGAAATCTATTGATCTTGCCTTATCATTATTTGTGTGGTCTTATTATGCCTTCCTAAGTAAAGGTCTTATTTTGCCACCCTCATTGCGACAAGATCGCAGCCGTCTTTACACTTTCATATAATGACCCATTGACCTTGTCTTATCATTTCTTTAGTATTTTTGCCTCTCGGGGACATTATATTTACGATAATATGGCAGGTTTAAATGTTCTTGTGACCATAAAATCCTGGCACATTGTCGTCTTTTGCGACGAAATCGCAGGACGTTCTTACATTTTCATGTAAAAACCCATTGATCTCGTCTTACCCTCGCGTTAGTATTATTGCCTCTGCAGATCATTGCACAAATATGACAAGCCTAAATTCTCTTGCGAGAATAAAGCCTCATGACATTTGCGTCTTTTGACACTTATCAGCTCCCTAATGGAGGGTGCCGCCTTATCTTCTCCCCCCCGGTTGCACCTTCAAGGAGGCGTACATCGGCCATACAAGACTAGCTCCTCCCATCCGGTCTTAACAACAACCAGTTGTTTTCGCAGCCTCTTATCCCTTATACCTATATGGTTTATGGTTACGAGACTGCACCCTAAGTGGAGTTTTCTTCGGGCCGAGTGATGTGTGCCAAGACTTGTCAAGAGTGGTAAGGAAGTTCCATGCTCCCGCACTCTTGACTCAACCGTGTACCTCGGCGCCTTGGTCATACACTCGACTCCTTGGAAGAGACCCTCGGGCGTCCAACCAGGGTATAACCTTATATATATAATTGGAAATCCAAGGTATCTCCCCTGATAGGCTTTCATGGGCCCCAAATCTCCATGACCCAGGTTTCGGAGCGGTGTAACCTTCCACCGAGCCATGTTAAGAGATACCCCCTTATATGACGTACTTTAGGTCTTACATTTGCCTCTTGCGAAATATCATTCGCGAACTAGGGTGTACGCCATAAAGGTTTGTCCCATTCATTTACTCATTCATTTTATCAATTTATTCAATCATGTGTCTGCGAAATTATCGCATAATCTCAGTTCCATTATTCAATGGATTTGTATACATTCTTTATAGCGAGATTCTCGCACAATTTTTCCGCAACCATCATCTCTGCCTCTTATCCTTATCATGCTTTCATCACTAAGTTGTTATCTTTTCTCGCAATTATTCATTTTTTACACCTTTTATTCTTACTTCCTTCTGCCTCCGCATCAGTCCACCATTTCAATGTCTCCTTTGCATCATGATACTCAGTTGCTTTTGTGCATTCACTTCGCAAAGATCTCTTCTTCTTTTATTTCTATGGCATCTACCATTAATCTTTCTTTTCTTTGTTCATCCTGTACATTCTTCCTCCAACCTTTCTTTTTCTTGTTCTCTCTTCGCAGACTTTCTACATCCACTTCATAACACTTTTGCCCCTCTATCCAATCTCCTTTTATAATTCCGACACCGCTAGGGATGTGGAAACTTTATGCACCGATGGTATGTCGATGCTATCCCCGAATTTGATGAAGCCATGGTCTTCCAATCAATGCATTGTAGGGAGATTCTACATCAACTACACAAAACAAAATATCATCGATAACCCTTGCAAGGGTATCCTCATGTGCACTTCTCCTTTGGGCTTGTTCGCGGTACCGTTGAAACCATATATTTTGTATGTTGAAGGGATCAAGTCTTCGCCTCTTCCTCCCATGGTTTTGTAAGTATGGTAGAAAAGAATGTTGATCAATCACAAGATCAATCAATATTCTATTGATTGCCCAACAACTTTCCGCTTCATCATCTTCGCCATCAATGGGTTTTGGATTAATTTCCAGCTTCACAACCAGTGGGCTATCATGTATTTCTCTTCCTTTGGGATACCTCACTAGGAATAATACTAACGCAAATGAAAATGTAAAGACGTCCTGCGACCTTGTCGCAATGAGGGGTGGCAAAATAAGACCTTTACTTAGGAAGGCAAAATAAGACCACACAAATAACGATAAGGCAAGATCAATGGGTCATTACATGAAAATGTAGAGACATCTTGCGATCTTGTCGCAATAACGGCATTCAAGAAAGATCTTTAAACATTTTTGATAGAGGCAATCGAGATCTTTCTATCGCGAGAAAGATTACAACAAAAGGTTTAATGGAAAATAAAGGGATTACTTGATAAGGTGGCGAAATGAGTTCTTATAATCAAACAGAAAGAGAAACTAATTCATCCAACAACAGACTTAGTACTTTGCAATCAAAAAGAAAAATTCAATAAAGTTACGAAGCAACTTAATTCTCTATATCAACTTGCTCAACTGAAGGAGGTGGTAGAGCTTCTTCAACAATCTTATCAGCTTCACCCTCGCCAGTTGAAGGGTTTTCTTCAGAAATTCTTTCGCAAGGTTCCTTATTGATAACTTCATTATTAGCGAGGTCTTCGCAGCTTTCATAATCATAATCACTGTCAGGAGAGTTGGGTACTTCATCATCTTCAACATCCAATGGCTCAACATAGACAGGATCAAGGGACTTAGAAAGTAAGATATTATTCACAAGAACTTCTGCTTTGGGAGGAAATTGACGAAGAAGTGCTTTTTGTTGATTTCTACTCTGGATATCTTTAAGATGATTAAGGTAGTTAAACCTCCTTCTGGCTCGGTCGCGAGATCGGGCAAGAGAAGCAACTAGCGTTGCATTTTCCTTACAAATTTTAGCATGCGCCGCTTCCAAAGTAGATAGAGAAGAGTGAAGATTTTTCTCAGATTCTGCAAAAGTAAAGGAAGACATTAAAATTATAAGATGCAAAATGGTATACAATGGAAAAGAGAAATTAGAAAAGAAAAATAATGGAAAAGGCAGTCAAATTTTATGACTACCTTCCTTCTGCGAGACAAGATATTGAGTAAGGGCCAAGCAATTATTCCCCAGATTTTCCATGGCATTATCAAAACCATCACCAACAAGACCTTTTAACCGCGACCGCAAACTCTTTTCGTTAGAAATCAATAACTTATTTTGATTCGCAAGGGAAGAATGGGATTCTTTTAACTTGGTATAATCATCCTTGAGTTGGTTGGCCTTCATACTTAGATTTATTCTATTCTGAATAAGTTTATCTCTTTCAGTGGTAGTATCTTCGAGTTTATTTTTCAATAGGCAGATAGATTGTTCTTGCTCATTCAATGATTTTTTACAAGCATCAAGTTGTTGTGAGGATATTGCCACCTTATCCAATAAAGCTCGCCTCTCAAGAGATAAAGTTCCGTTTTCATCTGATAAGGTTTCCAACTCCAAATTAGATTTATTCAAAGAATATGAGAGACGCGACACTTCACTACTTAATAATTCTTGGTTTTGAACTAAGCAGATGTTTTCTTGGGAAAGGTTATTTATTTGGTCCATAGAAAACGTATGAAGATTATCTAAACGATTATCTTTATTTCTCCATCCAGCGTCTCTTTCCGTTCGAGTCTCTTCCACAATAGATTCCAGTTGATATATCTCCATCTTACGTTTCTGGTGCAAAACTTGAGAGGCGAACCAAGTTTCAAAAAAAAAAAAAAAAAAAAAAAAAAGGGGGGGGGGAAGGAGAGATACCTTTTAATTCTTCATTTTTCCTGCGAAGATTATCGCGATCCAACAAAGTATTATGAAGATTATTCTTCAAAGTCTTAATTTCTTGTTCCAAGGATGCTCGCGATATCGTATCGAAACCAAAGAATTTACCCAAAGACTCGAAAACGCTAGATTTGGTGGGATCAGTGGAGGCTTTTTTAACATCATTCATGGTATCTGATAAAATTTTAAAAGCTATGTCTATCCCTTCCAAATTTTCTTTGCTAAGAGAGATAGATTTTGAGGAAGAAGAAATGGTAGAGGAAGAAGGAAAAGTTGAGTCACCCATAGTTATAAGACCGCCAGTTGGAGAGACCTGATCAATAGGTGGAGGTGAGGTGAAAGTAAAAGTAGGAATAGGCATGTCTTGAAGAATTTCACTCGCAGAAAATTCAGGGATTGATTTATCCTGCGGTGACACTGTAAGGAATGGTACATTATCTTGAGAAGAAGAAATGGGATTATCTTGCGAAGAAGTCTCTGAAGTAGGAGATTTGCCTTGCGAAGACACCGTAGGGAAAGAAGAATGCTTGAATCCCGAAAAAGGAACAGTTGGAGCAGCCGCAGAGGCATCTAATGTACCTCCTTCACATTCTAACTCCCAATCTAGCGAGAATTCGGAAGATGAAAATGAGATTGGCACCTCTTCTGCTAAGGGAAGTCATTCAGATACTTCTGCCATGACGCTTTTATCTAATGTCTTTACCGATTCTATGCAAGGTTTTGGCGATAGCAACTTGTCTGCTACTTGCGAAACTATCGCTAAGATTTGTGATGCCCCATTGTTGGAGGATATCGAGTCTTTTCGCGGAGTTTCTCGAACAATAACACCCAGCCTTTTAAATGCTCTCAATGCTTTGGTATGTTCATACCTCTTTACCTCTTTGTAACTCTGCTCTTATCTTTAATTATTTCTCTATTTTCTTTTACTGATGGGGAGAGCTGCTTTTGTTGCTGCCTCAGACCTTGAGAGAAGACGCAACAACCTTGAAAAGAAGAACTTGCAATTGAACAAGAGGATTCGAGAACTAGAAGTTGGGGTCACGTCATCTCGCGAGAAGGATGAACGGATTAAACAACCGGAGGCTGAGCTTACTTCTCAACAAAATAGAGTATCTACTCTTGAAAGTGCAAATCAAGCAGACTTTATGGTATAGCAATCTTTATTCCTCGATTTCTTTTATTTTATCATTTACTTTTCTTTGCCTCGACTTACTATTTTCGCAGACATATATAATCTCTCCAAGAGTCCATTCTTCTTCATTCATTTCCCGAGCCCATGGATGATGATGTACTCCTTGCTCGCCTCAATGAATCTCTAAGTAGTTCTTCAAATGATGCTAACCTTCTTTCATTAAAGGATCTTCAATCCAAACATCATCTCTTAAAAATCGAGCATAGATCTAGTTTAAGTTTGGCTAATCTTTTTAAACGAAAGTATGTTGATTCCAAGAAGAAAACCAAAACTTTAAGGAAGAAATTTAGTGATCTCATAGATGAGAAAGATCGCATTACTAACAGAGGTGCACAGGCATTAGCAAAATTTCAAAAATCTCTCATTGATGTGCAAGTTGAGCGAGATGAACTCCTTCGTCGAATACCATGCTTAGCGAGCGAGAAGACCAAATTCGTTCACTTTTTGTCATAAATAATGATGATGGATTTGCCCGGGCTGCGAAGGTTTTAGATAATGCTAGAAATAACTTAGGTGTTGATGTTAGTCTTCGCACCGAGCAAACTACCTTAATCAAGGATATGATCTTTGAAAGAGAAGGTTGTTTGTCATACTTCTTCACTTTTCTCGTTCTTATTCTTTTTGTACTATTAACATTAATTCATTTCCTCATGTTTTCGTAATCAAAAGAGACTTCGACTAGAATTGGAGAGCTTGAAACCGAAAAAGAACAACTCGCGATAGATCTCTCTCTCCGCGAGAATAAATATTCTAAATCAAGCAAAGAATTCCAAACTACAAGGGCAAATTTTAATAATGATGATGTTCGTTTTCGCAATCAAGCTACGGAGATAGTTTGTAATGATCACAACATTCCTCTTCATTCATATCCTTTTCTTGAAGAAGTTCCCAGAACTTGCGCCGTCTCGGATGTTTCGATAGTGAAGCTAATGAAGAAGAAGAAGAATCGACACCGAGAGTGATGGAACCTCGAATCGATGAAGAAGAAGAACCAAAGAAAGAAATAATTTCTCTTTCTTCTTTGATTTCTTGTAATATCTTCGACTATTGAATGTAAATTTCAACTTTTGCTTCCTTGGTTCAGATATATTAATCAAACAACCCTTCTTTGTAATTATAACTTCACACTTGCCTCCGTCCATAAGATATAATCAACTTCGCGAGTTAAATATAATCATTCTCGCGAGTTAAATATAATCATTCTCGCGAGATATAAATATATATATCTTTTTTCTTTTCTTTTTTTTCTTTTTTTTCTTTTTTTTTTGAAAATTAAATATTATCACTGCGACAAGATCGTTAGATATCTTCATGGATTTAGAAATCTATTGATCTTGCCTTATCATTATTTGTGTGGTCTTATTATGCCTTCCTAAGTAAAGGTCTTATTTTGCCACCCCTCATTGCGACAAGATCGCAGCCGTCTTTACACTTTCATATAATGACCCATTGACCTTGTCTTATCATTTCTTTAGTATTTTTGCCTCTGCGCAGACATTATATTTGCGATAATATGGCAGGTTTAAATGTTCTTGTGACCATAAAATCCTCGGCACATTGTCGTCTTTGCGACGAAATCGCAGGACGTTTCTTACATTTTCATGTAAAAACCCATTGATCTCGTCTTACCCTCGCGTTAGTATTATTGCCTCTGCAGATCATTGCACAAATATGACAAGCCTAAATTCTCTTGCGAGAATAAAGCCTCATGACATTTGCGTCTTTTGACACTTATCATCTCCCTAATGGAGGGTGCCGCCCTTATCTTCTCCCCGGTTGCCCCTTCAAGGAGGCGTACATCGGCCATACAAGACTAGCTCCTCCCATCCGGTCTTAACAACAACTGTTGTTTTCGCAGCCTCTTATCCCTTATACCTATATGGTTTATGGTTACGAGACTGCACCCTAAGTGGAGTTTTCTTCGGGCCGAGTGCAAGATGTGCCAAGACTTGTCAAGAGTGGTAAGGAAGTTCCATGCTCCCCGCACTCTTGACTCAACCGTGTACCTCGGCGCCTTGGTCATACACTCGACTCCTTGGAAGAGACCCTCGGGCGTCCAACCAGGTATAACCTTATATATATAATTGGAAATCCAAGGTATCTCCCCCTTGATAGGCTTTCATGGGCCCCAAATCTCCATAACCCAGTTTCAGAGCGGTGTAACCTTCCACCCGAGCCATGTTAAGAGATACCCCCTTATATGACGTACTTTAGGTCTTACATTTGCCTCTTGCGAAATATCATTCGCGAACTAGGGTGTACGCCATAAAGGTTTGTCCCATTCATTTACTCATTCATTTTATCAATTTATTCAATCATGTGTCTGCGAAATTATCGCATAATCTCAGCCCATTATTCAATAGATTTGTATACATTCTTCATAGCGAGATTCTCGCACAATTTTTCCGCAACCATCATCTCTGCCTCTTATCCTTATCATGCTTTCATCACTAAGTTGTTATCTTTTCTCGCAATTATTCATTTTTTACACCTTTTATTCTTACTTCCTTCTCGCCTCCGCATCACCCACCATTTCAATGTCTCCTTTGCATCATGATACTCGGTTGCTTTTGTGCATTCACTTCGCAAAGATCTCTTCTTCTTTTTTTATTTCTATGGCATCTACCATTAATCTTTCTTTTCTTTGTTCATCCCGTACATTCTTCCTCCAACCTTTCTTTTTTGTCGTTCTCTCTTCTTGCAGCAGCTTTCTACATCCACTTCATAACACTTTTGCCCCTCTATCCAATCTCCTTTTATAATTCCGACACCGCTAGGATGTGGAAACTTTATGCACTGATGGTATGTCGATGCTATCCCCAGAATTTGATGAAGCCATGGTCTTCCAATCAATGCATTGTAGGGAGATTCTACATCAACTACACAAAACAAAATATCAGTCGATAACCCTTGCAAGGGTATCCTCATGTGCACTTCTCCTTTGGGCTTGTTCGCGGTACCGTTGAAACCATATATTTTGTATGTTGAAGGGATCAAGTCTTCGTCTCTTCCTCCCATGGTTTTGTAAGTATGGTAGAAAAGAATGTTGACTGAACTGCCAGTATCAATCAATATTCTATTGATTGCCCAACAACTTTCCGCTTCATCATCTTCACCATCAATGGGTTTTGGATTAATTTCCAGCTTCACAACCAGTGGGCTATCATGTATTTCTCTTCCTTTGGGTACTTCTTCAGCCGAGAAAGAAATAATCTGCAGTTGCCACTCTTTTAGCTGCGATATCTTCGCAACATTCATCACTTCTTTATCATCAGCATCCCTCGCGAAAACTCTACTAAGTATATTGTCATGAAAATCTTCAATAGTGCGGTATGAGTGTACGATAGAGTTGCAAAACAGATTTTTAGCCTTTGTCCCAACTTCTATAACAAATGTTTCTTTTCCCTTTGCCGGTGGGGGGGCAAATGTTGAACTTTCTCTTCTTCTTTTAAAAAGTGATTTATCTTTCCTTGATCAATCATTCTTAGGATAATTCTCTTGATGTTTCTGCAGTCATTTGTTAAGTGCCCATGAAAGCGGTGGTAAGAACAAACTCGTGACTTCTATCCCCGTGTGGTGGTTCACTTCCCATGTTCCATGGTGCAGGTATGTTTTCCAACAAAAGAATTGCTTCCCATATTTTTTCCACACAGGCATTCAATGGCGGCATTTTAATTTCCTCCCACACTACTCGTGACTTCGCTGTCCTTTATGATACCCCGCCTCGGCCTCCGTAGGTCTCTTGCGAATTATACCTTTGACCTCCATAGGTTTCTTGTGGTTGATCAAGCCTTTGAATTTTATTGTTTCCGCCACGGTTGTAGAAATTTATTTCTCTTTCAAACTCTTCCTGATCGCGACTTCCCATAGCCACTAACTTTGGTTCTATATCAACTGCTTTTCTTTCCTGTTGACCTTGTGATGTGCTCGCCACTGTGTGTACAAGTTGAGGTAATAAACTTCCATTCGCGATGCTAGAATTTGTGTTCGCCACTGGATAAGATTCCATCTCGTTCTGTCTTTCTTCCAAAGCGATGTATTCTTCCCCCGAGTTCTCGCAATTCACCATTGTAATCGTATTCTTGACTCTAAAAACCTGAACATACAATAGATTGGTTGCGAACATAGCATTTATGAATGACAGTATGAGGTATCTTTCATCTACCCTTCCAGCCATCTCGCTGCACATCGTCTTCCATCTGACAGTTAGATGTCTCAAACTCTCGCCAACTCTTTGTTTTAGCCCAAATACATCTTCAATACCAGGTCGCGAAGAATTGTTACTTATATACGCCCCTAAGAATATAGCCTGTAAATGATTAAATGATGTGATTGTATTCCTTGGTAAACCCTCGAACCATTTCAACGCTTCTCCCGTTAAACTCGACGCGAAGTATTTGCACAATATAGCGTCATGGTTTTCCCATTGTAGCATACATCTCACGTAAGCCTTGATGTGTTGTACTGCACAAGTTGATCCATCAAAAATGCTAGTTAGTGCTGGTAAGTTGCATTTTGGGGTATTCCTCCTAACCGCACTTCTAGTGTAAAAGGGTTTTTCGCAGCCTCCGCGATAGCTTCATCTAACCGCCTTCTCCCTCCTCCTTCTCTTCTCGTTGTTCAATATTCCTCTCATCTCTGCCAATTCTCGCAGAATTTGTTCATTTGCCTCGAATTTGAATTGATCGGTCTCTTTAATTCTGCTTCTCTCCTTCTCCGTTCGTGTCTACTTTTTTGTATTCTTTCGTATTTTTCGTTAATATCTCCATCGTTGCGATTTCGCTCGTGCCTCCTCTCTCGATTATCATGGTTATTCTGCCGGATCGCTTCTTCTAACTCCCGATTTTCCATTTCTGCTCTCAATCTCTCTCTCTCGCGGGCTAGACGTGCTTGCTCAATGTAATGCTTTTCAATATCATCTTCAATTTCCTTTTGTTTCCTTTGTGTTTCTCTCCCATGTAGTGCTCTTCTTCTTTCCTCCTGATTTTCTTCATTAATTGGGTTATTCTGTCCTCGAGGCTGCCTATCTTCTTGATTTCCATCATCGTGATTGTTTACCAAAATATAACGATTTTCTATTAGTTCTCTCTCTTGGCGACCTTCTTCGCCATGATTTAACTCTCTTTCCAAATTTTCTTCATTAATGTTCTCCGCAGTAATGTTCTTCTCCCATTTTCTCTAGTCGATCTTGATCTCGATCTCATTACTACTTCTTGATCTTCTATTTTGCAGCCTCCTATTTTCCATCCTCAATTCGTGGTTTTGCCTTGTTAGATTCGCGCGTTCTTCTGCTTCTAACCGCCTTTCTTCGTGTATTGTCTGTCTCAGCGCTTCTAATGCCGCGATTTCTTCATTTTCACGAATTGTTTCTCCCATCTCTTCTCGATTTCTCTCTTCCCGTCTATTATTCATCAATTGTTGTACTTCTTCTCTTTCTTCCGTAGAATCTGATCTCCATGTATGCACGCTCACTCTATCATAATCGATTACTCTGTTTAGTGTTGGTTGAATTGGTGGTTGAGTTGATGGTTGAATTTGAGTTGATGGTTGAATTGGTGGTTGAATTGATGATTGAATTGGTGGTTGAATTGGATCTTCTTCTCCATTTCTTGCATATATCCTTGATGGTTCACCTACTTCATTTCTTCTTTCTCCCACTAATCTTCCACTTCTCCTTATGATTGTTGGTTGTTCTGATGCATTCTTTCTCCTTGCCATTTCTCAATTTTCGTAACTTGTTAAAAATTATTCAAGATTTCTTTCTTGTTATCCCTAATTCTTCCAATTCACAAGGTTGATCTTCTTCAGTCCCTGTTTCTAGCGCATATGTAGTTGCAGGATTTCCCACACTACACCCCTCACTCAAATCTGTTTAATCAATCCATTTGGAGATGAACAATGATGTGTTTTATTAATTGTTTCTTGAAAGGTTTACAAAGAAATGTAGAGCAAAGCTAAAGAAATTACAATCTCTCTTTCCTTTCTCTCTCCTAATGACTTGTTTCACAATTCAAAAAGATCTCTCCTACAACAGACTTACTCGACCCTTTATATAGCGTATTACATAGTGGGTGACAGCTATACTGTCCCTTATTTTCGGAAACGTCTCGCGAACGCTCGCGAATATACGACTGTTTGCCTTCGCGACACTCTTAAATCTCGCCAAGTCTTTCACACTTTCCTCATGTTCTGATTGTCGTCATCTATTACGTCATTTATTTACCTTCATGCGACTCCTTCGCAATGCAGTTGTTTATTAATCTCGCGAAGTATTAGTGTTGCGATATTCTGGTCCTACAAGTAGAGAGGAATTTTGCTCGTATGATCGGTGGGAGTATGGATAGTAATTGGGCTCACCATGGTATGGACCATAACCTTCAAAAGGCTGATGTTCCCAACCACTATTCACATTATGGTCAAAGTAACGTCCATTTTGAAACTCACTGGATATTCGTTGTATTGGCTATTGTAATACCAGTTCGACATTCTATTGCAGGGGTGTGAGTTGTCACACAAAATAAAACCCACTGACAGGGGATTCGTGGGTGGATAGAGTCTTACCTCCCGTACCAGACGGGCGATGAACCGTTGAAGTCGACTCAGGCCACCGACTCCTATGTCGGTGTACGAACCCGAGGGGCCGAGACAGTATCGTAACTGTCGTCCTTCCCTGCAAACAGTTTATATTTAATTTTTTTAACCCTTCCTTAGGGTTTTAAAAATAATGTCCAAGTCCAAAAATAAAGTCCAAAAAAAATGCCCAAAAATAAAATGAAAAATTACAAAAAAAAAAAAATACAACCCTATTTACAGTTTCTAAAAATAAAAATAAATAAAACAACTATATACAAAATCTTCTTCTTCACTCCTTTTGGATTCCTCTTTTATTTCATTCTTTGGCGATGCTTTCCTTTTATAGCCCTTTTTTCTTTCCTTGTAGCTTCACTCCAAATCTGAAAAGAATCGAAAAATACCAAAACGCGTAAAAAAGAACAAAAATAATAAAAATAAAAATAAACCTAAAACAAATCTAAATACAAGTCCGCGTCGGCGGCGCCAAAAATTGATGTGATTTTTATGTTGTTGTAGAAAGTGGTAAGAAAGATGTCGTTCCTCTCAGACTTGTAAAGACTCGGTTTAAGACTTAAAAATATAAAACTCTAAAAACAAAGATAATATTTACTTAAGGTTTGTCACAATATCGAGAGGTACCAGGACTCAGGATTCCACCATAAAATTCATTCATGCGATTCATATATTTATTCTAGACAATTATAGCTCAAATAATAATAAAATATTGACTCTATGTTTTGCCAAGGTAGATTTTTGAAAAGCAACGATTGTATATCTAAAGCATGGGATATCAAAAGATTTAACCTAAGTATAACCCATCAATTGAAATCACAACCATTGAATAAAAACCATAAAACAATTAACAATCCATGCAAAAAGTCATGAAAGAATTAAATATAATTACCACACGCATGAAATATGGCTTCCTCCGTCATCCCAAAGGTTGGGGTTTAGCTCCTCATGTCGAAAACACACCCAAAAGATAGAAACATGGCTCAAGAGGTGTTTTTATTGAAGCAAAAGTATAAAGCGAATGAGTTTGTAATGTATGTAATTGTTACAAAACTCATCATTACTGAAAACCTTAGCGAGAAGTGTTGCGAGCTCAAACTTAATTGTTACAAAACTGTTACAAAGGTATTTGATTTGAAAGATTAGGTAACGGTTTCTCGACTTTCTTTGTCCGCGGTTTGCACTGCTTTCTTCTTCTTCCTGAGAACAGCAAAGCAAGCTTCTCTCGCAACTCCACCCGATCTCGAATGTTCAACCCCAAAGTCACGACAGACGTCTCTGAGTCCCGAAGCTTCTTTTTATACACCACAGCCCCCTAAAACCTCGAGTAAATCTTTGAAATATTTTTTTCTCTTCCGTGTCAAGCAACGGGATTTCTTCCCTCTTTTATTTCTTTACGCGCTTGCTGACTAATTCCCAAACCTTCCAAACTCGATATACTCTAATATTAGGCGAATATGTTCTCATATTCCTTCACGTAACTTCCCAGTATAGATACAGAGAAATTCCGTAAATAATATAGCTTCCATGATTATCGAGATACCTTCCCTGTTCACCGAGAAAACTTCTTTTGTTTACGAATACAAATCCTTTACCAACACCGGTTTGATGAAGCATGCTAATCACCGTGCGATCCCATGAAAATAGCCGAGTAAATCTTTCCCAAATGTCTTCCAAGTGAATACGCAAATAAACTCTTTCCTCCCCTGATTCACGTAAACCCAATGATACAGCCCAATTCGATCGAGTCTAATGGACCTAACAACCCTGTTTAGTCCAAACAAGGCCTATGCAAACGAAATCCGTGATTGAATCTCGCTAACCCACTTCCAAAATTCGATCAAACTTTTACGCATGTGAAAGTTATATTCCTCGCCAAATTCCAAAATTCAAAAGGTAAGGGATGACCTCCCCTTATCCAGACCCGGGGTGCGAATAGTAAATGGTCCTGTGGGGTTACCCCTTATCATCTGGGTGCCCCTTATCCATTAGAGGGGTCCGAATAGCACGCGTCCTCCGGGTGCCCAAATTCCACTTTTTGAGCCAATTTCTCCGCACAAGTGTATTTCTCCAAAAACACCTACAAAGACACAAAAAGCCATAATAAATACAAAATCGAGCACTAACAAAATATACAATTGAGATTAAATCAGACACAAAAATGTGTCTATCACCCCGCATGGTCGGCCTCCCCAAAACGGTGGCATAGTTCGCCAAACCGTCCAAACCAAACCAGTATGGACGGAAAACCCTAAATTAGGGTTTGCGGCACATTACATGTATCGCAAAACAGTCTCAACCATCCATCTTCGCAGGCATAGATGGAGGGTGTAGATGTAGATTCAAAGGGCCCAGAGCATGTCAACACAAACACCATGGGCCCGCCTACATACCTCGATCGATCGGTCGGGACCAACTATGGTTGGTCGTCTTGATTCGTGCGTCCCAAACTGGGTATGACACACGGCCGGCAAAACCTGATTAGGGTTTGTGTCGTGATCACGAGCGTCCCTTTTCTCCTGCTCAGATGAAGGGTCCAGGAATAGACTAAGCAGGTATGGTAAGTATCAACATGATCACTGCGGGCCCAACTATCTCCACACCCGATCGGCCAAGACCAAACTTGGTTGTACACCTCGATTCGCACGCCCAAACCAGGCGTGGTCGCACCTCCTAATCGTAAACTGATCTCGACCACTCAACTTCTCCGGACAAATTGAGTGGCTTAGATCACGTTTCTATGAGGCAATGAAGTACAGGCGTGAACACCAGCCTACAACCCAAATGCCGAATCAATCGGCCGGGACCGACCAGGCTTGGTCGTCTTGAAACGCGCGCCCGAAGTAGGCATGATGCGCAACTTTTGCGGCACCAGATTTTTGTTGCAAATCGACCTCAACCGCTCCTCTTTGCCGGTCAAATTGAGTGGCTTAGATCGCACCATCATGAGACAGTGAGGTATGGACGTGTACACCGGCATGCCGTCTACACGCATGCCCGGTCGGTCCTTTCCAAAACACCTCCCATGCTTGGTTTCGACCAAGCTGAAGAGTGATGCCTCGCGCACCTCTTCAAAAGCCCTAAAACTTCATCAACGGTCGCAGATGAGTGTCACGGATCATCTCGTCTGTCCAACTCTACCAGACTTGGTCAAGCAGCCCCTGGTTAGGAGTTAAGAGACCAGCAAGGCGTCACCACAATCACCGTCCCACCACTCTTCCACATGGAGTGATCGATCAAGTCGTGGCTTACCCGTATAGCCTCCAAACGATCCCTCGAAGATGGCTGGACATGATGCTATTTTAAGACGCTTAAATTCGTGACTTACTCCTAAGCCTTAAAAACAACAATGCTTCATACATGCTTTGAATATACTCGATGCAAAGATTGCGTAGAATACACACGATACTTCACAAGTATCGACTTCCTAAATAATTTAGTTATTTAGTCTAGCATTACATGCTACTTTCTGTGGGTCCCACGATCCACACACTCGAGACATCAATCATGTCACAAACGGGGGGATACATATCGGGGTATTGGTCTCGGTTTACGGCGTGCGCGTGCAATGCGCCATCACAAGAACGTGTCAGGAAGTCATGGACAGTTAGAAATGACAGGAGAAGTGGGCAAGACTGGTCGTATAACATCGACACACAACTCCACTACTCCATCACTCCACTTCCTCTACTTCCCACGAGAGACGTGAATAAGGCTCAAATGACTTGTATAAATAGGTTCTCCTCCCTATTTCCAACAACAAAACAAGTCAAGACAAGACAGAAACCAAGTGTTAATACAAAACGTATTCAAACACTCAAAGCCTGCTTGCATCAATCGTAATCCTTCTCACCTTTCTGTTACAAGTCATAAACAAGCCTACACCTTCACAATCTCAACACCTTCTTCGCTTCCCTCCCTAAGATCAACCCCATCTCCTTCACTTTGTGACCGAAGCAAGTCCGGAACGGCTATTTCTTGGTTTAGGCCAGAGTTGTACATATTGATTTCTCTAATCACAAGCACTCACCGCGCAGTGCATTTGTTTAAGGTTTAGATTCATTCCTCATCCACATACCCCAAATTACCAAATCCGGCAGGAATAGTTTTCACCCATAAACAATTGGCGACCACAGCGGGAGGTTAATCTCTCGGTTGTAAAGTCAATTTCTTCAATACCATTCAATCAATTTCGAGATGGTTGGTCTTAGGACCACCTCGACGGTCTCAAATCCCGATGGTTCCTCCAACGGAGATACCCCTCTTCCTAACGGCGTATCTGACGGCATGATCAGGAGATTCCCAACATTAAGCGAACTAGCACGGGTACAGGAGATTCACACGAAGAACATGGAGCTAATCAAAGAAGCAATAAACGGCATACTTGATCTCCTCATCAAGATCACATCAGAGATGAGCGTTCCGGAGACCTTTACACCGGGGACTAGTTCCCCTCAGATTAACAGTTTTACTACGAACCAGAGGCCAGTGGATCATGAAGCGGCATCTCTAGTGGAAAGCTTGTGTGAACTCTTGCACCTCTCGAAGAATCAACGGGCAGAGGCGTTTGCTGCAGTTAATAAAATAGCTCTGGACGTACACCTGACTCCTTCTCGTCCAGAAGTCTTAACTGCATCGGAAACATCTGTAAATAACGTTACATTTACGGAAGACGACATGATGGCAGAGGAAGGTCACAACCGGCCCTACATGTTACCGCACACATCAAGGGTTCGAGTTCGGGAGGGCCCTCGTCGACACAGAGCATCTTCGAATGTGATTACTCTCAAGACTCTCGGACAGCCAAGGTTAGCCCATGCAAGATTGTACGACATCCCACCACGATGACGGACTTCAAGGAAACTGCACCAAAGACATACGGGTATGTCAATCAATTTATCAAGAGGGACCCGTTCACCAAGAGCAAAATTTGAAGTCATAGAAAAGGAGCCGGACTACCATATGATACTAGGGAGACCGTGGCTTCATGACAACAAGGTCATTCCTTCAACGTATCACCAGTGCCTGAAGACCATGCTAAATGAGGAAGTCATCCGTATTCCTGCATCATTGTCTCCGTACGCACCAATATGCGGAGTGCAGCTGTTCGAGCCAAAAGATACTCCGCAGGGAAGATCAGACAAAGTCCTATGCACCCCACTACCCACGTGGGCTTCAATCCAGGAAGAAGACCGACTTGCATCACTGGGGGCCAAGCACCACGACACGCCTTCTCTGATGAGGCGTCCATCTTTATCCGGTGAAGCTTCAACCCACACTCACACCAAAAGGGAACGCACTTTCGAGGCGAAACGTGATCAGAAGGGGAAGACAATATACCGACGCCGCTGTTAGCAATTAGCAGGAGAGACTGGCACCCAGTCTCTCCGCCCAATTGAATGCTGCAAGAACGATGAAATACAAGAGGAGGTATTGGATGCCCCGCGACAACTATAAGATGGAACCAATTCCACGACTGACGAGCTAGAGACTGTTAACATCGGGAATGAAGAATCTCCCAGGCCGGTCTCTATCAGTTCGACTCTGTCCACAGACGAACGTACGAGTCTTGTTCAACTACTCAAGGAGTACCAAGATGTGTTCGCCTGGACATACGAGGAAATGCCTGGTCTAGATGAAAAATTGGTTACCCATCACCTACATGTCATACCTGGATCCAAGCCAATCAAGCAATCTCCGAGGCAATTCAGACATGAAGTAGAAGAACAAATCAAGAAAGAAATTCAGAAGTTACTAGCTGCTGGCTTCATCAGACCTATTCATCATCCGACCTGGTTAGCTAATGTGGTCCCAGTAAAGAAGAAAAACGGACAAATTCGGTGTTGCGTGGATTTCAGGGACTTGAACAAGTGCCGCCCCAAGGACGACTTTCCTCTGCCTAACATCGACATGTTAGTAGACGCCACTAGCGGACATGGCATGTTTTCCTTCATGGATGGTTACAGCGGCTACAATCAGATAAGGATGTATGAGCACGATGCAAGTAAGACAGCCTTCCGAACCCCTCTTGGCAATTTTTACTATATTGTTATGCCATTCGGTTTAAAGAACACCGGCGTAACGTATCAACGTGCTATGACGGCAATCTTCCACGACATGATGCATAAACAAGTAGAAGACTATGTAGATGATATCTTGGTCAAGTCAAGGGCTCGAGCAGATCACACCAACGTCTTACGGCAAGTGTTTGAGAGGTGTCGAGAATACAAATTGAAGATGAATCCTTTGAAATGCGCTTTCGTCGTCTCTTCAGGTAAATTTCTGGGATTCCAAGTAACTGCAGAAGGGATCAAGGTAGACCCATCCAAGACTCAGGCTATCCTCACAATGCCGCCCCCACGAACTGTGAAGGAGCTCTAGAGTTCTATGGGCAAGGTAAACTACATTCGACGTTTTATACCTGGTCTAGCCCAACTTACCGCCTCATTCACCCCCTTGTTGAAGAAAGGAGCCAGCTTCATTTGGACCGCAACCTAGCAGGAAGCTTTTCGAAAGATTCAACGAATACTGTCATCTCCAGCCATCATGAAGTCTCTTGCACAAGGGAAGCCGCTATATCTCTACACTTCCTTCAGTGACACCGTCGTAGGGGCTCTACTCGCTCAGGAAGTCGACGAGGGAATCGAACGTCCCATATACTATTTCAGCCGAATATTAAGAGATGCTGAACTCAGATATCCCAAAGCAAGAAAGCATGTTTAGCTTTGATACATTCCATTCAGAAGTTTAGGCATTACCTGCTATCTAACATGGTGATACTCGTGTCTAAATCTGACCCTGTAAAGTTTTTACTTTCAAAGCCGGTCTTGACGGGAAGGACAAGCAAGTTGCTTCTCCAAATGTCAGAGCTGGACATAACATGTACATCACCTAAAGATATCAAGGGTCAAGCAGTCGCGGACTTACTAGCAGCATTCCCTGGAGAAGGCACTACAGGGCTCCACGAGGATCTTCCTATAGAATTTCCAGACATCTCTTTTTTGGAAGAAGAAGTGTGGCTGTTGTATTTTGATGGCTCTGCTACCCCTAGAAGTAATACTGGAGGAGCGGGCGTGGTATTAGTATCTCCAACTGGGGAAGTATTCTCACACTCCTTCAAGCTGGACTTCGAATGCACCAACAACTCATCGAGTAGTGAAGCCTTCCTCATAGGGTCACAATAGCCAAGCAAGCAGGAGTCACGCGTCTGGAGATAAGAGGTGACTCCAAGTTACTGGTGAATCAGATGAATTGGGTATACGCACTAAAGGAAGTAACGCTATCTCCATATCGATCAGAAGCACAAAGGTTACTAAACTATTTTGCTGATGCAACCATAACCCATGTCGGTCGCAGCAACAATAAACACGCCGATTGTCTAGCAACACTGGATTCCAAATTGAAGTTCGAAGGTTTGGAAGAAACCCTGACAGTAAAGAGGAGAACCATAGAATCGACATGGCTATCACAATAGACACCAAGACCGACGATTGGCGAACTCCGATCATTTAAGAGCTCAACAACTCACTCTCCCAAGGAAAGGTCGGTCTTAAAACCCTGCAGACTTCTTCATGCTTCATGGTATGTCAGATTATCGGAACCCGGATGGTTCCCCGTCAAGATGTCTTGGGGATGACGAAGCACAACTACAGGTGAGTCGTGTTCACAATGAAATTTGTGGATAATCACCGGTGGTAACGCTTTACCGACGACTTCAACGCCCGGCTATTACCGCCGAGATGGAGACTCAATCCGACTACTTCGAAGTCCTTCAAATTGCCAAGCACCGCCACATCAATTGGAAATTTTTAACGTGAACCACACTGGGGACTGGAGAGAGCCATACATTAGTTATCTCCGTGACGGAACAACTCCTGCCAATCAAAAGGATGCTATCAAGATAAAGCAAAAGGCCAAGCGGTTCGTATTCCACGAAGGGATCCTGTATCGCAAGAGCTTCGGAGGCGATCTACTACGATGTCTGGATGGGGAAGAAATCCCGGCCATGCTGAAGGATACACACGAAGGAGAACATCAAGGGAAGAGGAAACTGTTTCTCCAGATACACGAGAAATACTATTGGCCGACCATGGAGGATGACGCAGCCTCTTTTGTTCAAAGCTGTCACAAATGCCAAATTCATGGGAACCTTGTTCATGTGCCTTCCATCCCTTTGCACTCGATAAGCAGTCCATGGCCATTTTACAGCTGGGGACTGGACATTATCGGGAAAATCAACCATCCATCATCAAAGCAAAGACGAGTACATCATAATCATGACGAATACTTCACCAAATGGGTAGAAGCCATTCCCCTGCGAGGGACTACAGGAGCAACAATTGCGGCTTTCATTAAAGAACATATCATTTGTCGTTTTGGTGTACCTAATCATATCATCACTGATAATGGCACTCCCTTCGCCAATAAACAGGTACAAGAGTTACTTGAAGAGTATGGCATTAAACAGGTCTTCTCCACCATCTACTATCCTCAAGGGAACGGACAAGCTGAAAGTACCAACAAGATATTGATCCGGATCATCACGAACAGTACACGTTAATCCTAGGGAATGGCATGACCCGAGTTACCAATGGCGCTATGGGCATACCGGACATCACCTGAAGCTCCATTGGAGTTTCCCCATACTCACTTGTTTACGGAGCGGATGCAATTCTCCCAAGCCAGAGATCAAAATCCCATCACCCGGGATTACACAACATGCAACCGGATCCACTGGAACGAGGTCAAGCCTCTAACTCTAGAGTAGCGGAGTTAGACACTGGATTTCATAAGAAACAAAGCGAACTGAACGCACTCGGGTGTACAGAATAGAATTTCCATGGCATACAACAAAACTGTGAAATCACGTATTTTCAAAGTGGGAGATTTGGTTTTGAAAACGGCCAAACACATCCAACAAGACATGTACGCACCAAAATTCTCACCGAAATGGGAAGGTCCTTACACAAATACCAAGGCTTACAATACAAGCTACTACAAGATCATTAAGGTAGACGGAGGCAAATTGGAAGCGATCATCAATGGAAAGTGGCTCAAGGCATATCATGCCCGACCACTATCTCGCTCTCACAACAATACAGGGCATTTATTTTCATTACATGTTTGAATCATCAATTATATTCATAGATGCATCAATGAAAAAACCCGTTTCACCAATCAAAAAACCAATGCAATTTATTCCGCAAAGACGTTCAGGAAACTTTAACATAAACGTCATTAACAATAAGTGTAGGATCAGAATATCGCAACAACAACGTACTCGCGATATTGTCATTAGCAACACTGCGAAACCGTCGCAGACTAACATCAAAAATAACGTAACAGACGACACCAGCAGAAATACGAGAAAAGGTATGAAGAGTTCGCGAGAAGGTAGCAAGAGCCAAATAAATTATCAAAGAGCTCACGAGAATATGAGCTGTCACCCACTATGTAATATCCTATATAAAGAAGAGAGCAGGAGAGAGAAAGGGAGAGGATAATTTTAGTAGGAGAGAGAGAGATATTTTGGAGAGAGATATTTTTGAGAGAGAGAAAGATTTTATTTTCTTTATCATCTTCTTCCCCAAATAATTAGATCTAGAGCTCTACAAAATATCCATTAATGGAGATTGTAAATGTTATGTAACCTCAAAAATCATAGTGAAGAACCATGGATGTAGATCATATTGATCGAACCATGTAAAAAATCCTTGTGTCAATTTATATTTCTAGCACTTATATTTGAAATTTAGGTGATTAATAAGATTTAGATCTACAAAATATTATGAGGGGTGTAGTGTAGGATTTCCTGCAACTACATATGCGCTAGAAACAGGGACCTAATCTTGTTAGTTCAAGAAAGTTTAGAAAAAAGCGGCTCTTTTGTTGGTGATGAATTCAATTGGATCTATAAACTTTAAGAGAAATTTCCATACTTTTTATTTAGATCTATAAAATTTAGGTTCAAAAATGGAAGTTTTATGGAAGAAATCACACTTTCAGGGAGTAAACATCATCGGTAATTTAAAGACATGAAAAGAAGAAGAGAAAAATTAGTTGCCGTGGTGAAATTCAAGGAAGAAAATTAAAGTTTGAATGAAAGAATTTCATGTTCAGGAGAAAAATCAAAAGGAAAATTGTTGAAGGAAATAAAGGAAGAACGAAGAAAAGGATAAGAACAAAATGTTTGAAATTTTATCACAAAAAGAAGCTCGCATGAGATGGTTTGAGTGGGAGCGAAGAAGCTTGATGTCGCAAGATCAAATCTCGCCACAGTCATATTTTTTCAAATATTTTTGAACTTTTAAGAGGGGAAAAAATGGAATAAAGCTATAGCATTGTGTGTTTCCTTCGCAAGCAGCAAGTAGCCCAGATGGTCGTTTGCGAAGAGAACAAGCTTGGGGTTGCGAGTTCGAATCCCACCTTTTACATATTTTTGAACTTCCGAGAGCGAAGAAGTGAATAAAGTTATAGTATTGTGTGTTTCTTTCACAAACAACAGCTAGCACAATTGGTAACTGGCGAAGAGTATAAACATAAGGTCGCGGGTTCGAGTCTTCCCCTTCGCATAGAATTTTTGTCAACTTTTTCCTTGAGTATCAAAGGGTGAATGTAAATCATGTATTAGCATTCTGCGATCCGTTCGCACAAGAGGGATAGCACAATTGGTCACGAGCGAACATGAGGAGCTTAAGGTCGCGGGTTCGAATCTCCCTCCTCGCAAAGAATTTTTTGCTTCGCAAAGAGGGGAAAAAATGGATAATCTCGCAAGGTTGTTTCATTCTTTCGCAAACAAGAGGGATAGCACAATTGGTCACCCGCGAGGTTAATGAGTTCATGGTCGCGAGTTCAAATCTCAATGAACGTGTATTTTTCGCATGGATATTTTGTAAGGGTATTTCACACGTAAGAAAGTAAGTTATTATTTCGCGAGAGATAGTTCGCAAAACGAAGCCGACAAAGTTGGTCGAGGTAAAGACAATGAGCTTGAGGTCGCAGTTTCAATTCCCACCTCTCGCGAATTTTCGCATATTTTTTGAACTTTCAAATGAGAAGAAATGGAATAAGGTTATGAAATTATGTGTTTCTTTCGCAAAACAACAAGTAGTGCAGATGGTCAGGGATTAGGAGTATGGGTTATAGTTCGCATGATCAATTCTCGCAAAGCTCAATATTTTTCACACTTTTTGGAACTACTGAAAAGAAAGGAAGAATAATAGAGTGGCAATATGTGTTTCTTTCGCAAGTCAAGCTAGCCCAGATGGTCAGCAGAAAGGGAAGGAGTTTGATGTCTAGGGTTCGAATCTCCCCATTCGCAAAGAGTTTTTGCACTTCGCAAATGTTTACCTTGCGAACGTTCGCAGCACGAACACTTCGCAGATGTTCGTTTGCTTCACGCAAATGTTTACTTCGCACAGTCTTTGATAATTTCGTAAGGATATTTCGCAAGAAGAAAGTAGGTGGTTATTTCGCAGACACACTTCGCAGAGGCGGCAGACTAGCACAGTTGGTCGTGAAGCATGAATGCAAGCGGAAGGTCGCAGATCAATTCTTGCTCTCGCACATTTATTTTTGTTATGCGAAATTTCACACAGACTTTGCTTATCTCGCAAAGAATAAAGTTGATGATTATCTCGCAAATTAAATTCGCAAGAGAAGGTTAGAACAGTTGGTATGATGCGAGAATATGCAAGAGCCAGGTCAAGGGTTCAAATCTCATTTCTCACACTTCTTTTTGCTGCGAGATAATTATATTTTGTGCGACATCCATACATTTCAAGGATGATAGCTTCGCAAGCAAATCATATACTTCGCAAGAGACAACAACAGCAGCAAACCGCAAATGATATGATATTATGAGAATGAATGAAAGAAATGACAGAAATGAAAGAATGAGTGAAGGAAGTGATTTAAATGAAGGAATGAATGAAAGGATGAATGAAAGAATGAAGACATGCGATAATTTCGCAAAGATAATGAGAAGAGATAATAAAAATGAATGATTGAATGAATTGACAAAATGATTGAGTGAGTGAATGGGACGAACCTTTATGGCGTACACCCTAGTTCGCGAATGATATTTCGTAAGAGGCAAATGTAAGACCTAAAGTGCGTCATATAAGGGGGTATCTCTTAACATGGCTCAGGGAAAAGGTTACACCGCCCCTGGAACCTGGGTCATGTAGACTTGGGGCCCATGAAAGCCTATCCGGAAGAGGTACCTTGGATTCCCAACTATATATATAAGGTTATACCCTGGTTGGGCGACCGAGGGTCTCTTTCAAGGAGTCAGCGTATGATCAAGGCGCCGAGGTACACGGTTGAGTCAAGAGTGCGGGGAGCATGGAACTTCCTTACCACTCTTGACAAGTCTTGGCGCATGCTGCACTCGCCCGAAGAAAACTCCACTTAGGGTGCAGCCTTGTAACCATAAACCCTATAGGTATAAGGGATAAGAGGCTGCGAAAACAACTGGTTGTTGTTAAGACCGGATGGGAGGAGCTAGCCTTGTATGGCCGATGTACGCCTCCTTGAAGGGGCAACCAGGGAGATGATAAGGGCGACACCCTCCATTAGGGAGAGTGTCAAAACAGACGCAAATGTCATGAGGCTCTGTTTTCGCAAGGAAACTTAGGCTTGTCATATTTGTGCAATGATCCTGAAGAGGCAACAATACTAACGCGAGGGTAAGGCGAGACCAATGGGTCTGTACATGAAAGTGTGCGGACGTCCTGCGATTTCGTCGCAAGACGGCAATGTCATGGGGCTTTATGTTCGCAAGGATATTTAGGCCTGTCATATTGTCGCAACTAAAACATCCTGCAGAGGCAATAATACTAAGAAATGATAAGACAAGATCAATGGGTCATTACATGAAAGTGTAACGATGTCCTGCGATTTTGTCGCAAGACGGCAATGTCATGGGGCTTTATGTTCGCAAGAATATTTAGGCCTGTCATATTGTTGCAAAAACGAGGGGTGGCAAAATAAGACCTTTAACTAGGAAGGCAAAATAAGACCACACAGAATAAATGATAAGGCAAGATCAATGGGTCATTACATGAAAATGTAAAGACGTCCTGCGATCTTGTCGCAATGACAAAGTTCAACATAAACAATTTGGATGAAGGTAATACGCTTTTATCGCAAAAAGATTACGTGATAAGCTTGTGATCTTGAGAAAATGATTAAATGATAAACTTGCGAACACGTATATAATAATGAGACTGAGGCAATGCAAATGCCACGTACTTAATATTATGATCATATTATTATGCGATACTAATAGTGCAGAATAAGAAAAATAAAGCACAAGCAAAAGAATTCGCGAGGAACAACAAATACGCAAAGAGGAATGCATATACTAGAGACAAAATCAGAGAAATGAAGAATGGAAGCGATTTAAAGCTACATCAATTTTAGAGCGGCAAAAGGAGCTAAGTAACACAAACATTAGCTATACATTGCAGTAGATAAGCATTCTCATCATACAAGCATCATACTTGCATCATGAAAGCATCGCATAAGCATTTCATGGCATAAACATCGCATACACATTTCATAACATAATCATTACACAAGCATTGTGTCCAAAGAAAGATATTTCGTAATCTCGCAAAGAAGTTGATATTCATAATCTCTCAAGAGTGTTATTTAAAATCTATCAACAATATCATTTAGAATCTTTCAAAATATTATTCAGAGTTTCGCAATTATTCAAAACTTCGCAGAGATATTCGTAATTTTGCAATTATTAAGAATTTTGCAAATGCAATTATTTCACAAGATAAGATAAGCAACTTGAAGAGATTATACTATCGCATGAGCACAAAGCATGAGACATAGGAAAAATAAGAATGCAAAAACAGTTTGCTCAATCAACACTTTCTCAAGGATTCTACCCTCATAGATAAAGAACAGAGGCAACTATGGATAACCAAGAAAACATTTTATGTTCTTCATCTTCTCGGCAAGAATCACTTCCAAAGAAGATATTCACCAATGAACAACAAGAATCCTCACCAAAAATGGAATAATAACTTCGCATGAACAGAGGCAATACTTCTTATACTTCAAGGATTAATACTTCTTGTCACTTCGCAAAGTTTCGGAACTTCAAAAGAATAGAGCATAACATGAGGCAAAGAACATGGAGCGAGAGTTTCGCATAATGGATTCGCAATACTTCTTATATATTTCGAGGATTAAGTACTTCTTATACTTCTCAAAGGATACTTCATACTTCTTATATATTTCGAGGATCGAGTACTTCTTATACTTCTTCAAGGATACTTCATACTTCGCATACTTCATACTTCGCATACTTCAAGAGATAATACTTCTTATTCACTTTCAAAGCTTCTAACTTCGCAAAGAATAGAGGCAAGTACGTACTTTTCAAGTCCAAGATTCTTTCGCTCGCTCCTTCAAAGAACAAATATCAAAGATAATACAACAATGATTTTTTTCTTAAAGATCGCTCTTCAAGCAATATTCAAGAAAAAAGAGGCAAGATGTAGGATCGAATATCGCAACAACAACGTACTCGCGATATTGTCATTAGCAACACTCAAAACCATCGCAGACTAACATCAAAAATAACGTAACAGACGACACCAGCAGAAATACGAGAAAAGGTATGAAGAGTTCGCGAGAAGGTAGCAAGAGCCAGCGAAATTATCAAAGAGCTCACGAGAATATGAGCTGTCACCCACTATGTAATATCCTATATAAAGAAGAGAGCAGGAGAGAGAAAGGGGGAGGATAATTTTAGTAGGAGAGAGAGAGATATTTTGGAGAGAGATATTTTTGAGAGAGAGAAAGATTTTATTTTCTTTATCATCTTCTTCCCCAAATAATTAGATCTAGAGCTCTACAAAATATCCATTAATGGAGATTGTAAATGTAATTCTTATGTAACCTCAAAAATCATAGTTAAGAACCATGGATGTAGATCATATTGATCGAACCATGTAAAAAATCCTTGTGTCAATTTATATTTCTAGCACTTATATTTGAAATTTAGGTGATTAATAAGATTTAGATCTACAAAATATTATGAGGGGTGTAGTGTAGGATTTCCTGCAACTACAATAAGGGAACACAGCTGAATACGACTTAGAAGAGGCCATCTAGAAGATTATAGTTCCTTGAGAGCATCATCTCCAGTTTAGCTTGATATCTTTCTGTTCTTTTCTTCAAGTCCTGTACAGCCCGCTCTACCTCCTTTGATTCTGCAGCCAGAGCCTTCTCCTCTTCCAAGATAGCTTTCACAGCAGGAACTATATTTACGAGGATACCCGCTCGATCGACCTTGATGATATCAAGACGCTGCCGCAACCAGCCCACGTTGAACTCCATGGATTCGCAGGTAGATACCATATTCTCCCACCTTTCGAGGCTTGATTCGGCAACGTTGCGGATAGAAATATTCTCCATCTCAAAGAATCATGGGAAGAAGGCGCTTTATCAAGGTGACCAAAGCAGATAAACAATTGGGACCACATTCCTGGTTGCGATATGGCCGTACTTTCTCCATAACTTTGTGTACAAAGGCACAAACTCCTTCTGCACTAAGAATCCACCGACATCTCGGTAGCTAGAGGATAAACATTTCATGCGAACATCGAATGAAAGACCTGCATTGGGGTATTCATAAGATGAGATGCCCAAATCAGCATCTTCGAGGTCCACAGGGGTAGGCGTGTTTGAGTTTGAAGGAAGAGGACTGGTTAAGTCATCATCATCGATAACCGTCACACATGTTCCGGTAGGGTATCTCTGCAAGAATGAGGGGATTATTCACCTGATCATTATGAAGAACAAGCAATTATTCAGAAAAGGAAAAAGAGACGAACCGGTATGATCTTCTTGATTCGGAGAACACGAGCAAGGGATTCATCATGAAGCTCAGACGCATGTCGTGCACATTTAACGGAAGATCCTGGATGGTATGAAGAAGACGATCCACTGTTGTTCGACATGATGAGGAAACTGAGTTTCTGCGAGAAATCCCTGTTGTAAAATCGTAAAAGTGGTTCAAAATCTCTACACCTGCATATATGCTGAGGAAACCCTAAAACGATTATGGCGCCCGATATATGGGGATTCGACACCGACCAAGTCAGGCTTTCTTTTGAACCCTAATCAAGAATCAGAAGAACATCTGGATACGAGCGATTCAACCAGCAGTGTGTAAGCACCCACGCCCAGAATCTCAGTAGAAGAAGAATCTTATCCCTAACTCAAACACCTAAGGGAGGAAGCCGGTCCATCAAGGCCTGTGGTCACGCACGTATGGAGGATTGCCCACGATTGGTCAGAATCCCTCCAGGTAGACTTCCTTTATCTTGTCTTCTTATATTTGTATATGTCACCATCTCATGCCTACCCCACAATAGTGTAACCATTATGTGCTAGGCAGGGGACTTAATGTTGATGGTGGATTTTCATTTAAGGTTAAAATTGTAAAATCCAGAAAATTATGCGCTAACATCTTGCAAAAGATAAAGCCATTAATAAGTGATGAATACTTCTTCACTTTACTAATTCACCTAGAATGGAGCATGTGACAACAATCCCAGCGTTCTGTGAATTAAATAAACGAAATTCATCCAGGTTGGAGCATGTAGCAACAATCCCATATACCCTGTGAATTTACAGCATTATTAATTAATGCATGACCAGCCTCGTATTTTCTGTACTCAATACCGGTGCGGCATGACGACTGAGTGTTGTTCTCAGCAGAGCAACACGAATCTCCAAGCATTAATAATAAAACATGTACGAAATACCCATACAGGCTACAACTCTCGGTGTGTTATACTAGCCCGATTGAGCATGTTTGAACCTGAACTGACCATATCAGTCTCAGAAACGATCATAAACATCCAACTTCACCAGCATGATTGGATGGCCCAGATCGAATCCATAACCCTCAAGCAGGTATTGGAGTATTCACCACCGACCCAATGCGGGCCCCGCATGGTCGGCCTCCCCAAAACGGTGGCATAGTTCGCCAAACCGTCCAAACCAAACCAGTATGGACGGAAAACCCTAAATTAGGGTTTGCGGCACATTACATGTATCGCAAAACAGTCTCAACCATCCATCTTCGCAGGCATAGATGGAGGGTGTAGATGTATATTCAAAGGGCCCAGAGCATGTCAACACAAACACTGTGGGCCCGCCTACATACCTTACTGATCGGTCAGGACCAACTATGGTTGGTCGTCTTGATTCGTGCGTCCCAAACTGGGTATGACACACGGCCGGCAAAACCTGATTAGGGTTTGTGTCGCGATCACGAGCGTCCCTTTTCTCCTGCTCAGATGAAGGGTCCAGGATAGACTAAGCAGTCCTAAGTATCAACATGATCACCGCGGCCCACCTATCTCCACACCCGATCGGCCAAGACCAAACTTGGATGTACACCTCGATTCGCACGCCCAAACCAGGCGTGGTCGCACCTCCTAATCGTAAACTGATCTCGACCAATCAACTTCTCCGGACAAATTGAGTGGCTTAGATCACGTTTCTATGAGGCAATGAAGTACAGGCGTGAACACCAGCCTACCACCCACACGCCGAATCAAACCAGGCTTGGTCGTCTTGAAACGCGCACCCAAAGTAGGCATGATGCGCGGCTTTTGCGGCACCAGATTTCTGTTGCAAATCGACCTCAACCGCTCCCCTTTGCCGGTCAAATTGAGTGGCCTAGATCGCACCATCATGAGACAGTGAGGTATGGACGTGTACACCGGCATGCCGTCTAAACGCATGCCCGGTCGGTCCTTTCCAAAACACCTCCCATGCTTGGTTTCGACCAAGCTGAAGAGTGATGCCTGCGCACCTCTTCAAAAGCCCTAAAACTTCATCAACGGTCGCAGATGAGTGTCACAGATCATCTCATCCGTCCAACTCTGTAGGATCAGAATATCGCGACATCAATACTTCGCGAGATTAATAAATAATGACATTGCGAGGACATCGCAGAAGAATAACATTAATGACGCAATGAATGACGACAGCCAAAACATGAGAAAGGTGTGAAGACTTAGCGAAATTCAAGAGTGTCGCGAGAATTAATACATGTACACTTGCGATATTTTGCAGGTAATTCCCGAAAATAAAGCACAGCTTAGCTGTCATCCACCATGTATTACCCTATATAAAGAGTTGAACAAATCTGTTGTGGAGGGTTCTTTTTTGGAATTGTTAAGCAAGTCATTAGGAGAGAGAGAGTTTTAGAGTGATTGTAATTCTATAACTCATTTCTATTTCATATTGTAAAGATTCAAGTATTCAATGAATAGGAATCATAATCATTCATCTTAAAATGACTTAATTGTGTATATTCTAGTGAGGGGTGTAGTGTAGGATTTCCTGCAACTACATATTGACGCTAGAAACAGGGAGTGATTGAAGATAAGAGATTGGATATTGTCACTAAAACGGTAAAAATCAAGAGTATGATGGATAAATTGAAGAAAATTAGAATCAGAGAGGGTAATGAAGAATTGGAATGTAATATGATTTCAAAATCAATGGTTAATGAATTTCATGAAAGTATTAAAGGGAGAATACATAAAAGAGATTTTGAAGGAAAGAAAATTATAACAAAGATAGAAGGTGTTACCCTTGAAAGAATGGGAAAACAGAGAATTATATTCACAAAGAATGAGATATGTCGGGGAGAGAATTTAAATCACACATCTCCACTAGTAATTACGATAAGTGCGAGCAAAGAAGAAGGAAAATTAACAAAAACAATGGAAGAATGGGCAATAAGTAGAACTTTAGTGGATACAGGGAGTTCAGTGAATATAATGTTTTATCATGCATATAAAAAATTGGGGTACAAAGATGAAGAAATGACTTCCGCAACATGTCATATCTATGGTTTCGGCAAATCAATAACAAAACCTAAAGGGGAAATAAAAATACGAATTTTGTTGGGAGAAATTGAAAAAAATGTGACGTTATGCGTAGTAGATATGGAATCACCATATAACATGCTGTTGGGAAGGCCATGGATACACGCAATAAAAGTTGTAGCATCAACATTTCATCAATGTATCAGATTTCCTATGTCGAGTGGAATTGGCGAAATCAGAGGAGATACCGATAAAGGAAGAATGTATCATCAAATCGAAGTAAAAAATTATGAAGAACGGGTGAAGAGGCGAAAAGATCGCAAGAAGATGGCAAAAGCAGCAAAAAAGGAAGAAGAATTTAGAACATACATGATAAGAGCGGAAGAAGGAAAAGGAATATGTGGTGAAGAGAGTGATCTCGCAAAGGAAATAAGAGGACCAACTCCCATGGGAGAACCGAAGGCTAGCTACATTGCGGCAGAACCAACAAAGGAAGTGAATATTGGAACTGAAGAAGAACCCAAGATGTTAAAAATTGGAACTAAAATGGAGGCAGATGAAGAAAGCAAGACCGTTGATTTGTTGCGAGATTATAAAGATATCTTTGCATGGGATATGGATGAGATGCCTGGAATAGATCCATCTGTAGCATGTCATAAATTAGAGATTGATAAAAATGCCAGACCATTCAAACAAAGAATTAGAAAAATCGCAACAAAGATATCATCCTCAAATAGAAGAAGAGTTGCGAGAAGATGCTTGATGCTGGCATTATTAGGCAAGCAAAATACCCCGAATGGATAGCGAATATGGTCGTAGTTTCAAGAAGAAAAAGGAATAAGAATTTGCATAGATTTCACCGATTTAAACAAAGCTTGTCCAAAAGATAGTTTTCCCTTGCCGATATTCCGCAGATGGTTGAATCAAAGCAGCAGAAATGAAAGGATATCCTCCTTGATGGATATAAGGGATATAATCAAATCCCTCTCGCTGAAGAAGACCAAAAACATACTGCCTTTTCGCTCCAAGAGGATTATACTGTTACACAAAAATGCCATTCGGACTGCGAAATGCCGGTGCAACGTATCAAAGGATGGTGGAGAAAGTGTTCGAACAATGGATACATAAAACATTAGAGGTATACGTGGATGACATGTTAATAAAAAGCAAAGAATCAAAAGATAATGTGTGAGATTTGAAGGAAATTTTCGAACAAATGAGACATTTCAACATCAAAGTAAACCCAAAAAAATGTACCTTTGGAGTGGCATCTGGAAAATTTTTAGGATACATTGTATCAAAAGAAGGAATACAAGTTGATCCGGAGAAGGTACAAGCAATTCGAGACATGCCAACGCCAGCAACAGTGAAAGATGTGCAAAAGTTAAATGGGTTATTAGCTTCGCTAGGAAGATTCATCTCGAGATCATCTGATAAGTGCAAACATTTTTTCAACATACTTAAAAAGGGAACGAAATTTAGGTGGACGGATGAGTGTGAAAAGGCATTGCAAGGAATAAAAGAACATCTAATGGATATATCAATTTTACAAAAAGCAGAAGACGGGGAGGAATTACTAATTTACCTCGCGACAACCTCGCATGCACTAAGCGCAATATTATTGCGAATGGGCGCAGGGGTGGAAAAACCAATCTATTACATCAGCAAAACATTCAATACCGCGGAGAAAAATTATTCAAAAATTGAAAAATTAATTTTGGCGTTAGTTTACGCAACATTTAAACTTCGCATCTACTTCGAAGCACACACAGTTAAGGTAATGACAAAAGTACCAATTGAGTCAGTCATGAAAAATTCGAAAAGGTCGGGAAGGGTTGAAAGATGGAATGCTCAAGTAAGTCATTGCAAACTCAAATATGAAGTGTTATCCTCACCAAAATCGCAAGTTGTAGCAGACTTTTTGGCAGAATTTCCATTGGAAGAAGATGAAGCAGTGGAAGAAATGATGGATATAGAAGAAGAACATGGAAATCCAATGGATTTATTAACAGAGCCAAATAGATGGGAAATATTGGTAGATGGATCATCAAATGGACAAGGTAACGGAATTGGGATCATTATAATTTCGCCAGAAGGCAATAAAATGGCTTTCTCTTTCAGATTGGAGTTTGCATCTACTAACAATGAAACAGAGTATGAAGCTATAATACATGCTTTACGATTTGCAATAGAAATGAAGTTGGAGAATGTAAGAATTACCAGTGATTCTCAGTTAGCTATTCGCCAGATAAAAGAAGAATATACTACAAATGAAGCATCCTTGAAAAAGTACAAAAAGCTTGTTGAAGAATTGTCAGCAAAGATACCAAAAATAAAGTGGAGACACATATCAAGAAAAGACAATAGACTCGCAGATGCTTTTGCTTTTATATCAATTATGATGACAGATCCATCTGCGAGATGCATAAAAATACATACACTTCAATCACCATCAATCAACAAAGAGGAAGAGGAAGAAGCAGAAGTAATGCTCATAGAAGATGAAACACAAAGATCCCATTGCGAGGATTGGAGGACAGAACTTCATGCTTATCTAATGAAAGGAGAAACACCAAGAAATAGATTAGAAATGCATAAATTAAAAAGCCGTGCAACAAATTATGAATTAAGAGACGGGGTATTGTACCGAAGATCCTTTAATGGACCCTCGCTCAGATGTTTAACATGAAAAGAAGGAGAAGCAGTGTTAAAAATGCTACACAGTGGGGATGCTGGCAATCATAGTGGCGGAAGATCTTTAGCACATAAGGCGAAAATGCAAGGCTATTATTGGCCATATATGCATGAAGATGCGAAACAAATATCAAGACGTTGCGAAGATTTCAAAGACACGGAAAGAAAATACATGCACCAGGTGCACCATTAACCTCTTCAACAAGTGTATGGCCTTTTGGAAAGTGGGGATTAGACATTGTAGGACCATTTTTACCAGGTACAGGGAAAAGAAGATATTTGATTGTCGTAACAGATTATTTCACAAAGTGGGCAGAAGTAAAAGCGGTACAACACATTCGCGATAAATATATTTTTACTTTCATATTCGAAAACATAATCTGCAGATTTGGAATTCCAGCACAGTTGGTATCTGACAATGGGAAACAGTTTGAGGGACAAAATATAGAATTAATGCTTAATGCATTTCAAATAAAATGTGGGAAATCAACTCCTTTATACCCGCAGGACAACGGACAGGAAGAAGTAACAAATAAAACAATCGCTGATATATTGAAGAAAAAACTAGAAGGGCATAATAAGGCATGGTGTGAGCAAGTGCATAATGCAGTATGGGCTTATAATACAACAAGGCGAGAAGCTACGGGGATGTCACCGTTTTGTCTAACCTATGGTGTTGAAGTTGTACTTCCGACAGAAGTTATTATTCCAACAACAAATAGAGAAGCTTGGGAGAAAAATCTTAGTGCGGGTAACATTTTGGTTAAATTAGATGAGTTAGAAGAAAAAAGAGAAAGAACACTACAGCATATGGAGAATTATCAGCGAAGATTGGCCAGAGAATATAACAAACGTGTCAAAACACGCGAGTTTCAACCAGGTGATATGGTGTTGCGAGAAACACCAATATATCAGCGAGAAAGTGGTGGCAAGTTGGCGAAAAAATGGGATGGACCTTGTATCATCAAGGAGATAGTTGGAACAGGGGCATATAGGTTAATGGATCCAGAAGGCAAAGATGTGGGCCAGAGATTGGGTAGACCATGGAATAGATTATATCTCAAGAAATATTACCCATAGAAGATGGAAAGGAAAGAATAAATTCTGAAATGTTAAATGAATGAAATGAAATGAAATGTTCCTGCGACAGAGATATTGCTAAATTAAGAAAGAATGTGCGAATATCTCGCAAATGAATTGACAAATATTAACCAAAAATGAATGATTGAACGAATTGACAGAAATGAATGAGTGAGTGAATGGGACGAACCTTTATGGCGTACACCCTAGTTCGCGAATGATATTTCGTAAGAGGCAAATGTAAGACCTAAAGTGCGTCATATAAGGGGGTATCTCTTGACATGGCTCAGGGAAAAGGTTACACCGCTCCTGGAACCTGAGTCATGGAGATTTGGGACCCATGAAAGCCTATCCGGGAAAGATACCTTGGATTTCCAACTATATATATAAGGTTATACCCTGGTTGGACGCCCGAGGGTCTCTTCCAAGGAGTCAGTGTATGCTCAAGGCGCCAAGGTACACGGTTGAGCCAAGAGTGCCTGGGACATTTGAAGTGTCTCGGCCATTCTTGGCAAGTCTTGGCACATGCTGCACTCGGCCCGAAGAAAACTCCACTTAGGGTGCAGTCTCGTAACCATAAACCCTATAGGTATAAGGGATAAGAGGCTGCGAAAACAACTGGTTGTTGTTAAGACCGGATGGGAGGAGCTAGTCTTGTATGGCCGATGTACGCCTCCTTGAAGGGGCAACCAGGAGATGATAAGGGCGACACCCTCCATTAGGGAGCTGATAAGTGTCACAAGACGGCAATGTCATGGGGCTTTATGTTCGCAAGAACATTTAGGCCTGTCATATTGTCGCAAATGAAATATCCTGCAGAGGCAAAAATACTAAAGAAATGATAAGACAAGATCAATGGGTCATTACATGAAAGTGTAAGGACGTCCTGCGATTTTGTCGCAAGACATCAATGTCATGGGATTTTATGTTCGTAAGAATATTTAGGCCTGTCATATTGATGCAAAATGAGGGGTGGCAAAATAAGACCTTTAACTAGGAAGGCAAAATAAGACCACACAAAAACAATGATAAGGCAAGGTCAATGGGTCAATACATGAAAATATAAAGACGCCCTGCGATCTTGTCGCAACAGTGAATTTCAACATAAATGAAGATAATGGAATAGCAATCATTAAATACTAAAAATTATACTTGTTGAAAGAAAGAAGAGTAACGCAGACGAGTACATACATCAAAAAATATGATTGAAGTACATAAAGAAGCAACAACACGAGAAGAAAGATTACAAGAGAAAATCATTTCTCAAATAGTAGCCTTTTCACCAGAAGGAGATGCTGGGTTTTCTTCAGTAACTTTATCTATATTTTCGCTAACTAATATATTTCCAGCAGATCCTTCTTCACCTACATCTTCATTTGCGACATCATCATTGACAGTTTTATTGGGAGAGACAGTTTCTTCATTTTCGAGTTCTTCGCCACTATTATAATCATAATCGCTATCAGGAGGATTAGGAACTTCATCATCACTTACTTCTAGAGGTTCAACAGACACAGGATCAAGAGATTTAGATAGTAAAACATTATTCACAAGAACTTCGGCTCTAAGATGAAATTGACAAAGGAGTGCTTTCTGCTGATTTTTACTCTCTATATCTTTACAGTTACACATATAGTCGAATTTTCTTTCTGCCCTATCGTGAGAACGTGCAAGAGAAGCAACGAGTATTCCATTCTCTTTGCGAATTTTTGAGTAGTCAGATTTCAAAGCAGTAATGGAGGAGTGAAGTTTTTTCTCAGACTCTGCAAAACAAAAAGTAAAAGGAATTATACAAACAAATGAAGGATTGATAAAGAAAGAATAGATGAGGCAGTCAACTTCTATGACTACCTTCCTTCTGCGAGGTAAGATGTTGGATTAGAGCCGAACAACTATTCTCCAAATGATCCATGGCATTGTCAAAATTATCTCCAATTAAACCTTTCAGACGTGATCGCCAACTTTTTTCGTTAGAAACAAGCAAGGCATTTTCTTTTGTAAGGGAAGAGTTGGACTTTTCTAGTTTGGAACATTGATCCTTGAATTGGTTTACTTTTACACTTAAGTTTATTCTACCCCCGAATCGCTTTATCCTTCTCAAGCAAAGAACTTCTTCCAGTTGATTTCTCAGCGAGCAAAGAGTTTGTTCTTGCTTTTTACATAATTTTTGACAAATATCATTTTGTTGCGAGTAAATCTCCACCTTGTTTAACAGAGTTCGCTTTTCTTGAGAAAGAGTTCCATTCTCATCTGATAAAGTTTCCAAGTCCAAATTAGCTTTAGTCAAAGAGTAAGAGAGGCGAGATAAGTCATTACTTAATGAATCTTGTTTCTGAGCTAAATCAACATTTTCTTTAGAAAGATTATCTATTTGATTAAAAGAATATGTATGAAGATTATCTAATTGATTATATTGCTCCATCCAAGCATCTCTATCAACTCGAACTTCTTCAACAGTAGATTCCAACTGATATATCTCCATTTTTCGTTTCTGGTTTAAAGCTTGAAGGGCGAACAAGGGCTTGAGTTAAAAAAAAAAATGGACAATACAGAGGCAAGAGTATACCTTTTAATTCTTCATTCTTCTTGCGAAGATTATCACGATCCAAATAAAATATTTTGAAGTTTTTGATTCTCAAGATGGAGAATATTACATTTTGCAGTCATGGCTTGGAGATCATTCTTCAAAGTGTTAATTTCTTGTTCCAAGGAGGTTTGCGAAATTCTATCAGGACCAAGGTGTTTGCTCAAAATCTCGAAAATATCAGATTTGATAGGATCGACAGAAGTCTTCTTAGCATCGTTCAAAATATCTGATAGGACTTTGAAGGCCACATCTATTCCTTCTAAATTTTCTTTAGTAAGAGGGATTTGCTCAGAAAAGGAAGTAATGGTGATAGAAGAAGGAAGAGGTGAATCATCTTTTGTTAAAGGAATATCACGAGAAGAAGAAATCTCGTGAGGGTTAATGACTGGAGGAATGGTAGAGGCATTAACAATGGAAGAAGAAATAGGCTCATTCGCAATGGGACTGTTATGAGGGAGTTGATCTATGAGAAATTCAGGCATAGAAATGTTATCTTTGGAAGAAACAGTAGGGATCTCTTGCGAAGATTTCGCAAAGAGGAGTTGTAAGTTTGAATGTAGGAAAAGTGACAGAAGGCGCAACGGGTTTAGAATGGCGAGGCTTCTTGGGGGACTTATCAGTATTTTTGTCATCCTGCGAATTACAAGCTAAATAAGAAATAGAGGCAACAATATTGTTATTAAAAAAAAATGTTTCTTAAATACCTTGTTACTCGCAGGTTTTCTTTTAGAAGCAGTGGATTTCGATTGCGAACCTAGGGAGATATTAGGATTCACAATGGTGAACTTGGTGCTAGGTTTGTTCTTGATAAAACAAAAATGGCAGAGGAGTCGTTAAAAGAAGAACAGTATCAGGATAAAACAACTTCAATAAGAGAGATCAATCACAAAATGATCAAATTCAGCAAAATTAATAAACCTTGATGCCATAGAAATAGTAGCAGAAAATTAATAGCGGGAAAACGATGAAGAAGATGATGAAGAAAAGCAGCAGAAAATAGTTGCAGACGATGAAGAAGACGAAGTAAAAGAAAGGAAATGCTTTCACAAGGAATCCTCATTTAAATAGACGAGAAAAGAGTAACCGGATAACATTAAATGTTCCGGTAAAAATGGAAATTTTAGATACGTGTAAACAGTCATTCCTAAATTCACGGAATCTTGTCGGCAGAAAATTAATGGAAAATCAACGATTGCGGCATCTCAAAATATTGGTTCTCATGACATTCTCTCCTTCACAGAGAAGACATGAGAAGAGGCAAGATGTAGGATCAGAATATCGCGACATCAATACTTCGCGAGATTAATAAATAATGACATTGCGAGGACATCGCAGAAGAATAACATTAATGACACAATGAATGACGACAGCCAAAACATGAGAAAGGTGTGAAGACTTAGCGAAATTCAAGAGTGTCGCGAGAATTAATACATGTACACTTGCGATATTTCGCAGGTAATTCCCGAAAATAAAGGACAGCTTAGCTGTCATCCACCATGTATTACCCTATATAAAGAGTTGAACAAATCTGTTGTGGAGGGTTCTTTTTTGGAATTGTTAAGCAAGTCATTAGGAGAGAGAAAGTTTTAGAGTGATTGTAATTCTATAACTCATTTCTATTTCATATTGTAAAGATTCAAGTATTCAATGAATAGGAATCATAATCATTCATCTTAAAATGACTTAATTGTGTATATTCTAGTGAGGGGTGTAGTGTAGGATTTCCTGCAACTACAAACTCTACCATCTTGGTCAAGCAGCCCTGGTTAGGAGTTAAGAGACCAGCAAGGCGTCACCACAATCACCGTCCATCACTCTTCCACATGAAGTGATCGGTCAAGTCAGGGCTTACCTGTATAGCCTCCAAACGATCACTCGAAGATGGCTAGACATGATGCTATTTTAAGACACTTAAATTCGTGACTTACTCCGGTAAGCCTTAAAAACAGCAATGCTTCATACATGCTGAATATACTCGATGCAGTACCTGCGTAGAATACACACGATACTTCACAAGTATCGACTTCCTAAATAATTTAGTTATTTAGTCTAGCATTACATGCTACTTTCTGTGGGTCCCACGATCCACACACTCGAGACATCAATCATGTCACAAACTGGGGTATTGGTCTGGCGGTTTACAGCGTGCAGCGTGCAATGTGCCATCACAAGAACGTGTCAGGAAGTCATGGACGGTTAGAAATGACAGGAGAAGTGGGCAAGACTGGTCGTGTAACATCGACACACAACTCCACTACTCCATCACCCCATCACTCCACTTCCTCCACTTCCCACGAGAGACGTGAATAAGGCTCAAATGACTTGTATAAATAGGTTCTCCTCCCTATTTCCAACAACAAGAACAAGTCAAGACAAGACAGAAACCAAGTGTTAATACAAAACGTATTCAAACACTCAAAGCCTGCTTGCATCAATCGTAATCCTGCTCACCTTTCTGTTACAAGTCATAAACAAGCCTACACCTTCACAATCTCAACACCTTCTTCGCTTCCCTTCCTAAGATCAAACCCATCTCCTTCACTTTGTGACCGAAGCAAGTCTGGAACGGCCATTTCTTGGTTTAAGCCAGAGTTGTACAGATTGATTTCTCGAATCACAAGCACTCACCGCTCAGTGCATTTGTTTAGGGTTTAGATTCATTCCTCATCTACACACCCCAAATTACCAAATCCGGCAGGAATAGTTTTCACCCATAAACACCTCCCTAAGACCAACCCTTCTCCTTCACTTTGCTGACCGAAGCAAGACTGGAACGGCCATTTCTTGGTTTAGGCAAGGATTGTACAGATTGATCTCTCGAATCTAAAGTACTCCCGTGCAGTGCATTTGTTTTAGGTTTATATTTGTTTCTCATCCACACACCAAATTTACCAAAACCAGCAGAAACAGTTTTTACCCATAAACACCTCTATTAGATCTAAGCAATGGAAAAACTCTCTAATTAGTTCATTTGAGTCATTTGAACTAGTTATGGTGAAGATGAATAAGGTTAATATGAAAGTGCTCATATGGATAACCATTGGTTAACTATTGTTGAACCAACTAAGTGTACACATTTAGGTACGGTTACTCAAACCTAAATGAAGTTACATTTCATTTGTGTATAACAAGCTAAGTTAGATCTAACAGTTGAAAGATATTAGCTTGAATCTAATCAGTTTTTCATCTAACGGTGAATATTGAATGCTTTGTTACCAAGGTAACTTAGATTGCAATCCCTGATTTGGAGACTATATAAAGGAGAACTCTAGCAACTAGGAAACCTAATCCCCACACCTTCTGTGTGATACTAGTTGTATAAGCTAGAGTCAGTTCTCCTTTAACCTTAGGTTTTTCATGAAACCCTATAGGTTAACGACTTGAAGACTTCATTGGGATTGTGAAGCCAGATCCAACTATTTTCTCTGTAGTTGCGTGATCTAATCTTGCTGTTTCTATCGTGTGTTTTGGGGTAAAAACTGATTCTGCTGGAAATGGTAAATTTGGGTGTGCCGAGAAACGAATCTAAACCATAAACTAATGCACCGCACGGGAGTACTTTAGATTCGAGAGATCAATCTGTATAATTCTGGCCTAAACCAAGAAATGGTCATTCCAGTCTTGCATCGGTCACAAAGCGAAGGAGAAGGGTTGATCTTAGGGAGGGAAGCGAAGAAGGTGTTGAGATTAGAATGGTTAACTCTGAAGGTGTGGCTATTTTATGACTTGTATCAGAATATAGAACTGGCTTGCGGAATGTAAGCTATCAGTTCTTGGTATTTTTTCTGGATACCTGTGTTGATAACCAAAACTCTGTTGTTGGTTGAAATAGGTCGAAACCTATTTATATCAATCATAGTTTCACGCACCCTGATCTCATAGGAAGTGGGAGTAGTTGAGTGATGGAGAAGTGGGGTCGTGTGAAAATGTAGAAAACCATGTCTTACTATGAGGGAAGAAGAGTCAGTTTACACCCACTACTTCTCTGTTGCCACTTCTGTCCGCCTTTCCTGACACTTTCTCATAATGGGCGTGTTGCACGCCGCATGATGTAAACCACCAGACCAATACCCTGATGTACATCCCCCAGTTTGTGACACGTTTGATGTCTCGAGTATTTTATAGAAAATATGTAGCAAGTTACTGAGTCTTGCCTAATTATTCTGACCAACCACGCGCAAGCTAGGTGGCGGGTAGTCATGTGTGACGAGCCAAGTCATGAGACTTGCCGCAAAGAATAACATGCGACGCTATTAGGTTAAATAACCGAGTTATTTGTGAAGCCGATATTCGTAAAATATCGTATGTATTCGATGCATGTAAAGCATCGCTTTTAGGCAAACAACTCAAAATAATCGATGCATGTAAAGCATCGTTGTATAAAGCTCGCTTAAATCAGTCGCGGAGCTTAATGTCTTAAAAGGAGCATGACCAGCCATTTTCAGGAAGCTGCCAGGAGCCATTCACGCGCGCCAAAGGCAGGCTGGTCGGTCTCTATAGGAGAGTGATGGTTGGCGACTATGGTGACATCTTATTGGCCGCCTAAAATTAATCTAGCCTGGTCAATTCGGCTGGCGAAGTTGGACGGCCGAGATGATTTGCGGCAGTTAATGGCTGCCTTAAAATTCATGTAAGCGGCTCGACCAGTCCCTTTTGAACGATCTTTGGGAGCCATATGGGCAAGCCGTGGCTTGGCCGATTGCAGCTTATGGAAGGGGAGTGGTCGTTGATCATGACGACATCTTGTTGGCTGTTTAAAATAGGAGTTAGGCCGGCCAATTCGTATGGCGAGTTGGAAGACCGAGATGATTTGCGGCAGTTAATGGCTGTCGTTGATTCAATTTAGGTTTTAAAGACCGTGTGGCCAACCTATTTTGGGCCGGCGTTTTTTGGTGGTGGTGCACGCAGGGAGCTGTTCATCCGGACAACACTATAGTCGAGCCAATGGTGAGCGTATCCGAACCTTGCCCGTTGATTGAGATTGAATCTAGGCTGGTCAATTCGGTTGGCAAAGTTAAGCGGCCAAGATTGTTTTGCGGCAGCAATATGCTGCTGCTAACATAAATTAGGGTTTTATAACTCACGCGGCCAACCCACTTTGAGTAATTATTCAATGGCTCCGCTTACGAGTGAAAGAATTTCGATTGGCCAAGGCATTAATAGGCCCGCCAGTGTGCATGGTGATGCTTGTCCGGTCGCGTTAGAGAGCGGCTAAGCTTGATAAATCGAGTGGCCAAAACGTACGTCCGTGATCGTTTTAAGACTGTCATGGGCAGTCTATATTAAATTCCTTAAGGAATTTAGGCGTGTCGACCAGCCAACTTCCAGCTTTATTTTAAAAGTGCGTGTAGCGCATTTAAAGCGATCTGATTAGTCGATGGGAAAGGGGGCCGGCAAGCGGAAACATGGAGTGTGGCCGATCGGCCACAGGTGGCGCCTGCTGGAGCAGATCGGCCGGCTAAGTGGCGTGGCCACGCCTCCTTTTGCTGCTGTTTTTACTTGCCGCAGTTCCTCTTTATTTCTTGTTTTCTGATTTTTGGTAGGACTTTGCTCCTACTAGATCCATGATGGATCAATTTCCTAGTTTGCCAAGGTTTAGTTTCGAACAATAGGGTTCGAAATATCGCGCAGGGCGCAAAAAACCTAATTTTTGCAAATAGGTAAATTAGGTTAGAAAATTGAATTTCGTGAGCTGACATAAAATTAAACAATTTTCAATAAATTATCTATGCGTTGGCACAAGAAACCTCTATATCAGATAGCGGTGCAACTTGCGTGCTCCTGAGTATTTTCATGCAGATCTTAATACTGACACTTCGGGAAATTCATGTTACTCCGCTGCGAGTGAACAATAATTGTCATGTCATGCCAATATTAAGAGTTCAGCTGGGGAACATAGCATAGGAAAATGCTCAACAGGCTGTACATTAGTGAATAATCCAAGCAGGAGTTTAATAAAAATTTACAGAATATTTGGGATTGTTGCTAAATGCACCATTCTGAATAAATTTTATATATAAATATACTGAATTGCTCAATACATATGTGAGTAAAGAGGCCTAGGCACTCATTACTCTTAAATGGCTCTGTTTCTTTGCAGAATGACAACATATTAAATACAAGGTTTCACAATTTTAGCCTTGAACTAAGCACCACCATCAACATTAAGTCCCCTGCTTAGTACGTAACAGTGACATTGTTGCGGGGTAAGCACTAGATGGTAAAATAAAATTGAAAAGCAGAAGCAGGTAGATATTACCCGAAAAATTTTAATCGTCCTTCAGCAGCGGGACCGCGCGGCCAGTGGCTTTTGTAGCAGCGTGTTGCTAGCTCGTCTATGGGGTATGAGTGTGTTGGGCCCAACCATCTATTCTTGTTCATGGAGCAATAAGGAATCCTTCTTCCATTCAAACTCTAGAAACTTCGTTTGTATAAAAAGGGGCATCGACCATATTCTGTTTTTGTTTCTCGCCCGGCTCCGTGCTTTCATCTGCAGCAGCCGGCTCCTCTTCGTCACTGTCAACAACTTCATCACAAGCGTGCCAATTGTCAGCGGCAACGTAAGTTCATCTCGTCTTCGTATTTTAGCTGTGAGTGTAATATCCATGAGTAGTTGATCAAACATGGACATTTAGCTCAGTGTGAATGACGTTCTTTGTTAGCAGCGGTAGAGCAAGCATCAATGGCAGCAAAGCAACCTCCAATAGTTATAATCAACAACAAGGCGAGCTAGGAAAACTCAAGGTAGGTGTTCTTTTCTCTTTTGCGCATGTAGCCACCCAACAGTACCATCGATCTTCTCCAGAATGTGTAATAAGGTTCTGCCTCCAGAAGAATGAGTATCTAGCCTCGCCAATGGATTTGAAAATTTACCAAACTCCATTGCACTGTGGTGGATGGATGAGACATATGTTCGGCAATGATCATGTCAGGGCTTATCTTGGAGAGTGTAGCTGCGTTGTTGATTCCGTCCTTGACTTTAAGTTATTTGGTGTCCGGACTGCTGAGTCACAATTAAAATGTTTTTTAAACTCATGAGCATTGACCGGAATGAGATTATTCTGGCTCTTTAGCTCACAGACTTATTCTTACCCTTCTAATTGCGATAACGATATGCTTGGGATGCTTGTATGGGCAAAATCTTCCGGAGCCATTGGGTGGAGTAGACGAGCTGAGAGGCGCTCCGTTTTCGACGTGCTGCTATCAAGTCTTCAAGAACTTCATTCCAAGTGACATCCTTTGAACCATCTTCTGAATCTTGAATTGTTGTATGGAATGAAATGCGATGAGCAGTCCCCATTTACATTTTAGATCCGATGGCGTGGCCGGATATGTGATAATGTATCTGCGGCGTACTTTTGGAGGGCAAGAAATCCTCATCAAATTTGCGACGCTCTGGTTGTCTATCTTCTATGAGCTGGAGAGATTTTCGACAGTGAAGGGATTTTATGCAAGCCTTCAATCCTCCAAGTATGATTCACGTGATTCTTCGTATGTAGTTGTGCTTCATGCAACAGTCGATACGAATTTTCTTGTTTGTTGAAGAATCTCGGAACATTCACAGGAACTGTAGTTCTGTTTTACTATTGATCATCAGGCAAGTCCCTTGATAGCAATCATGCAGCTGAGGGGCGTCGTATCTGTCTTTGCTCAGAGGTGATACGACCATAAGTATCTCTGGATCTTCTTTTGGGGTATTTGACGCACGTGTACGGCTTCATGTTGAGAAATTCCTGCGTCTCGTAAAGCTTTGACAGTGATGACGCTGATATCAAAAATAACCTGGTTGAGGGACGTGAAGGCATCCTGTGCTGGTAGTCCCCAGGTGTAATTATCCTGAGCCTATTTTCTCCTTAAAGAGAGCAGCCTCTCCAGTTTCTTGTTGTTGTGCAGGCATCTTAGTCGCAACCTTCCAGGGTTGAGCTGCCTGCTGCACTGGTGTCGCACGTTTGGGTTGTGGTTCTGCAGTTGGAGCTTTTCTCTTTCTTCCTTCACTCATCACATTTACATAGGGTTGAGTGTTGTATTGTTTGTTGATGAGACGTCTCTTTCCTCGAGTCTCATGTGCATTTTCCTTCCTGGCGGGCTTGGTTCTTTCCAGCAAGGATAGTGCTATTATAGCCGTCCGCTTAGGAGCTTCATGAAGTTCATAGAATGTTTGGAAGCGCAGGGTCTCCAGCAAAGCATGATAGATAGGTACCATCCTATTGATGCATAATTCCACCAATTGTTGTTCAGTCACATTTGGATCGTGACAATCTAGTGCCTAAATTCTGAATTTCTTGACATAATCGTTCGGATGCTCATTATTTCGCTAAAACATTCTTCCCAGATCTGATAGAGCGATTTGCTCAGACACAAAGAAATATTTTGTGTAGAGGCGTTAACCATCTCATACCAATTGACTATGTTGTTTGGTGCAATGTTGTTGTACCAAGTATACGCTCTCTCGGTAAGCGACTTTGAAAACTCTTTCAGGCGGAGGATATGGTTGTATTCATGATAACCTAAGGATTCCAGTAACCGAGAGATGTGTTCACGAACGTTACCGGTACCGTCATAAGGAAAATTGAGGAGAAGGGTATCCCCTCGGAAGAGGAACTCTTTGCATGTCAGTAGGATAAGGAGGTTGATATTGGTGCATGTCCGTCGGGTTTTCTTTGCCTCAATTTTGGAGAAGTCATTCCAGGTTCTCACGTATAGTGAAATTGGATTGCTGATTCATTTCCAATGAGCGTTCAGGAGCAACGCGAGCCTCTTCATCTATGCGTCCCGCTGAAGTGCTTGCGTCGGGGGTGTTAAAAGTATTCCTTGTCAGCTCCATCTAGGGTTGGCGTAACTCTTGCGATAGCCGCTCCGTTAGTGTCTTGAGTAAAGTAAGTACCTCTTTTTGAGTTGTAGCCATGTCTGTCTAAGCCTTAGCGAGAACTTCTTGTCTTTACATCAAATTAACAATGGTAATAGGGGTTGGCTTCTTCTGGCTCCTCCAGCCTCTCGTCCTGATGGAGGAGTGGCAGTAACTCTGGTAACAATTGGGGGCGTTACGCTCGAAGAAACATTGGGAAAGGTGGCAGCAGCTCATGCTCTGGTGATAGGTGTAGTTGTAGGATTTCCCACACTACACCCCTCACTCAAATCTGCTAAATCAACTCATTTGAAGATGAAGAATGATATGTTTATTAATTGTTTTCTTGAAAGATTTACAAAGAAATGTAGAACAAAGCTAAAGAAATTATAATCACTCTTCACTTTCTCTCTCCTAATGACTTGTTTCACAATTCAAAAAGACTTCTTCCACAACAGACTTACTCGACCCTTTATATAGGGTATTACATAGTGGATGAAAGCTATTCTGTCCCTTATTTTCGGAATCGTCTCGCGAATGCTCGCGAATGTACAACTGTTTGCCTTCGCGACACTCTTAAATCTCGCCAAGCCTTCACACTTTCCTCATGTTCTAACTGTCGTCATCTATTATGTCATTTATTTACTTCCACGCGATTCCCTCGCGACACAGTCGTTTATCAACCTCGCGAAATATTGGTGTTGCGATATTCTGATCCTACATCTTGCCTCTTTTTCCTTGAATATCGCTTGGAGAGCGATTTTTAAGGAAAAATTATGATGATCTTTGACATTTGTTGATGAAGGAACGAGCGAAAGAATACTGGACTTGAAAAGTACGTACTTGCCTCTATTCTTTTGCGACGTTCCGAAGCTTCGCGAAGTAAACAAGAAGTAATATATCTTCAATTCCCCACAGAAATTTAATTCCTTGAATCTTGGGATGACCGTTTACACGTGTCTAAAATTACTCTTTTTACCGGTATATTTAATGTTATCCGGTCACCCTTTTTTCTTCTATTTAAAGGAAAATTGCTTATTAAAACCATTCCTTCTCTTCTTCTATACTTTCTTCATCGTCTGCAACCATTTCCTGCTCTTCATCGTCTGCAACTATTTCCTGCTATTCATCTTCATCCTCTTCTTTTTATTATCTTTCTGTTATTGTTTTCATGGCATCCAGGTTCGTTATTTTCATTGATTTTGATTATTCTCTTGATTGATCTTCCCTATTGAAATTACTTCATCTTGATTTTGTTCTTCTTTTGATATCGCCATTTTTGTTTCAGGAAGAACAAGCCCAGCTCTAAATATACTGTGGTGAACCCTAACATCCCCACCGGTTCGCAACCAAAATCTTCTTCGCAAGTGAAGTCTCCGGCTTCTAAAAACAACTCGCGAGTAGTAAGGTATTTTTAGGAATATTTACTCCTTTAATAGCGATTTTATTGCCTCTGTTTCTTAGTTGATTTATTATTCGCAGGATGATAAGAATGATAGATCTCCCAAAAGGTCTCGCCATAATACATTTGATGCCTCTACTTTCTTGCTCCAACTGTTCCTTTCTGGATTCAAGCATTCTTCTTTCCCCACGATGTCTTCGCAAGGCAAATCTCCTATTACAGCGACCTCTTCGCAAGATAATCCCATTCCTTCTTCTCAATATACTGTACCATTCCCTACAAATATCATCGCAGGATAAATTAATCCTGAATTTTCTCGCGAATGAAATTCTTCAGGTCATGCCTATTCCTACTTTTACTTTTACCTCGCCTCCACCTACTGATCAAATTCCTCCCATTGGCGGTCTTATAACTATGGGCGACTCAACTTTTCCTTCTTCCTCTACTATTTCTTCTCCCTCAAAATCTATTTCTCTTAGCAAAGAACATTTAGAAGGGATGGATATAGCTTTTAAAATTTTATCAGATACTATGAATGATGTTAAGAAAGCCTCCACTGATCCCACCAAATCTAGTGTTTTCGAGTCTTTGGGCAAACATTTTGGTTCCGATACTATATCGCGAGCATCCTTGGAACAAGAAATTAAGACCTTGAAAAATAGCCTTCATAATACTTCGCTGGATCGCGATAACCTTCGCAAGAAGAATGAAGAATTAAAAGGTATCTCTCCTCCCCCCCTTTTTTTTTTTTTTTTTTTTTTTTTTAAAAAAAAACTTGGTTCGCCTCTCAAGATTTGCACCAGAAACGTAAGATGGAGATATATCAACTGGAATCTATTGTGGAAGAGACTCGAACTGAAAGAGACGCCTGGATGGAACAGTATAATCGTTTAGATAATCTTCATACGTTTTCTATGGATCAAATAAATAATCTTTCCCAAGAAAACATCTGCTTAGTTCAAAATCAAGAATCATTAAGTAATGAAGTGTCGCGTCTCTCATATTATTTGAATAAATCTAATTTGGAGTTGGAAACCTTATCAGATGAAAATGGAACTTTATCTCTTGAGAGGCGAGCTTTATTGGATAAGGTGGCAATATCCTCGCAACAACTTGATGCTTGTAAAAAAGCATTGAATGAGCAAGAACAATCTATCTGCCTACTTAAAATAAACTTGAAGATACTACCACTGAAAGAGATAAACTTATTCATAATAGAATAAATCTAAGTGTGAAAGCCAACCAACTCAAGGATGATTATACCAAGTTAAAAGAATCCCATTCTTCCCTTGTGAATCAAAATAAGTTATTGATTTCTAACGAAAAGAGTTTGCGGTCGCGGTTAAAAGGTCTTGTCGGTGATGGTTTTGATAATGCCATGGAAAACTTGGGGAATAATTGCTTGGCCCTTACTCAATATCTTGTCTCGCAGAAGGAAGGTAGTCATAAGATTTGACTGCCTTTCCATTATTTTTCTTTTCCATTATATATCTTCTTTCATCTTATAATTTTAATATCTTCCTTTACTCTTGCAGAATCTGAGAAAAATCTTCACTCTTCTCTATCTACTTTGGAAGCGGCGCATGCTAAAATTTGTAAGGAAAATGCAACGCTAGTTGCTTCTCTTGCCCAATCTCGCGATCGAGCCAGAAGGAGGTTTAATTACCTTAATCATCTTAAAGACATCCAGAGTAGAAATCAACAGAAAGCGGTTCTTCGCCAATTTCCTCCCAAAGCAGAAATTCTTGTAAATAATATTTTACTTTCTAAATCCCTTGATCCTGTCTATGTTGAACCATTGGATGTTGAAGATGATGAAGTACCCAATCCTCCTGATGTGATTATGATTATGAAAGCTGCGAAGACCTCGCTAATAATGAAGTTATCAATAAAGAACCTTGCGAAAGAACTTCTGGTGAAAACCCTCCAACTGGCGAGGATGAAGCTGATAAGATTGTCGAAGAACCTTTACCACATCCTTCAGTTGAGCAAGTTGATATAGAAAATTAAGTTTCTTCGTAACTTTATTGAATTTTTCTTTTTGATTGCAAAGTACTAAGTCTGGTGTTGGATGAATTAATTTCTCTTTCTGTTTGATTATAAGAACTCACGTCGCCATCTTATCAAGTACTCCCTTTATTTTCCATTGAATCTTTTGTTGTAATCTTTCTCGCGATGGAAAAATCTTGATTGTCTATATTCAAAATGTTTAAAGATCTTTCTTGAATGCCGTTATTGCGACAAGATCGCAGGATGTCTCTACATTTTCATGTAATGACCCCTTGGTCTTGCCTTATCATTATTTGTGTGGTCTTATTTTGCCTTCCTAAGTAAAGGTCTTATTATGCCACCCCTCATTGCGACAATATGACAGGCCTAAATATTCTTGCGAACATAAAGCCCCATGACATTCCCGTCGTGCGACAAAATCACAGGACGTCGTTACACTTTCATGTAACGACCCATTGATCTTGTCTTATCATTTCTTTAGTATTTTTGCCTCTGCAGGATATTTTTCTTACGACAATATGATAGGCCTAAATATTCTTGCGAACGTAAAACCCCATGATATTGTCGTCTTTGCGACGAAATCGCAGGACGTCTTTACACTTTCATGTAAAGACCCATTGATCTCGTCTTACCCTCGCGTTAGTATTATTGCCTCTTCAGGATCATTGCACAAATATGACAAGCCTAAATTCTCTTGCGAAAATAAAGACTCATGACATTTGCGTCTTTTGACACTTATCAGCTCCCTAATGGAGGGTGCCGCCCTTATCTTCTCCCCCGGTTGCCCCTTCAAGGAGGCGTACATCGGCCATACAAGACTAGCTCCTCCCATCCTGGTCTTAACAACAACCAGCTTGTTTTCGCAGCCTCTTATCCCTTATACCTATATGGTTTATGGTTACAAGGCTGCACCCTAAGTGGAGTTTTCTTCGGGCCGAGTGCAGCGTGTGCCAAGACTTGTCAAGAGTGGTAAGGAAGTTCCATGCTCCCCGCACTCTTGACTCAACCGTGTACCTCGGCGCCTTGGTCATACACTAACTCCTTGGAAAAGATCCTCGGTCGCCCAACCAGGGTATAACCTTATATATATAGTTGGGAATCCAAGGTATCTTTCCCGGATAGGCTTTCATGGGCCCCAAATCTCCATGACCCGGTTTCAGGAGCGGTGTAACCTTCCACCTGAGTCATGTTAAGAGATACCCCTTATATGACGTACTTTAGGTCTTACATTTGCCTCTTGCGAAATATCATTCGCGAACTAGGTGTACGCCATAAAGGTTTGTCCCATTCACTCACTCATTCATTTTATCAATTTATTCAATCATTTGTCTGCGAAGTTATCGCACAATCTTGTTTCATTTCCGTTGATCTCGCAATCTATCTGTCGCGAAGACATTACATCACCAACTCATTCTATTTATCCCATCTTCTATGGATAATACTTCTTAAGATATAACCTATTCCACGGCCTATCTAATTTTTGCCCTACATCTTTGCCTTCAGGATCCATTAATTTATATGCCCCTGTGCCAACTATCTCCTTGATAATATAAGGTCCATCCCATTTTCTTGCCAGCTTGCCACCATTTTCTCGCTGATATATAGGTGTTTCTCGCAGCACCAAGTCACCTGGCTGAAATTCACGTATCTTGACACGCTTGTTATATTCTCTGGCCAATCTTCGCTGGTAATTCTCCATATGCTGTAGTGCTTTCTCTCTTTTTCTTCTAATTCATCTAACTTGATTAAGATGTTACCCGCACTAAGATTTTTCTCCCAAGCTTCTTTCTTTGTAGTTGGAATTCTCACTTCGTTGGGAGTACAAACTTCGACTCCATATGTTAAACAAAAGGGGACATGCCCGTAGCTTCTCTTCTAGTTGTATTATAAGCCCATACCGCATTGGGTACTTGTTCGCACCATCCTTTATTGTATCCTTCCAATTTTTTTCTTCAATATATCCGCGATTGTTTTATTTGTTGCTTCTGCCTGACCATTAGCCTGCGGGTATAGAGGAGTTGATTTCCCACATCGTATCTCGAAATGCATTAAGTAGCAATTCTATATTTTGTCCTTCAAACTGCTTTCCCATTGTCGATACCAACTCATGCGCTGAACTCCAAATCTACATATAATGTTCTCAAATATGAAAGTAAAAACATCCTTATCGCGAATATGTTGTACCGCTTTCACCTCTGCCCATTTTGTGAAATAATCTGTAGCGACTATTAAATATCTTCTTTGTCCCGTTCCTGGTAAAAATGGTCCTACAATGTCTAAACCCCATTTTCCAAATGGCCAGACACTTGTTGAAGAATTTAACGGAGCTCCTGGTGCATGTATTTTCTTCCCATGCCTTTGGCAGTCCTCGCAACGCCTTGACACTTGTTTCAAGGTCCTCATGCATGTACGGCCAATAATAACCCCGCATTTTTGCTTTATATGCTAAAGATCTTCCTCCGCTGTGATTACCAAAGATCCCCACTATGCAACATCTTCAATATGATTTCTCCTTCTTTTCTTGTTAAACATCTAAGCGAAGGTCCATTAAAAGATCGTCGATATAGCACTCCATCTCTTAATTCATAATTTGTTGCTCGGCTTTTCAATTTGTGTGTCTCCAATCTATTTCTTGGTGTTTCTCCTGTCATTAAATATGCATGAAGCTCCGCTCTCCAATCTTCTTCGCAGAGTGTTTGTGTTCCATCTTCTACTATCATTACATCGGTTTCTTGTTCTTCTTCTTTATCAATTGACGGTATCGATAGTGTTTGTATTTTAATATTCCTTGCGACCGGATCTGTCATCATGCTTGATATAAAGGCAAATTATTTCTCCTTGATATATGTCTCCACTTTATTCTTGGTATCCATTAGGACAACTCACAACAAGTTTCTTATATTTTTGCAAAGACAACTCATTTATAGCATATTCTTCTTATCTGGCGAGTTGTGAATCACTAGTAATCCTTACATTTCTTTCTATTGCAAATCACAAAGCATGTATTATAGCTTCATATTCTCGTCTCATTATTTGTATGCGAACCCAATCTATTTTATTTCCATATCACAACAATCCCTATTCCATTCTCCATTCGATGACCCATCTACCAATATTTCCCATCTATTCGGCTTGATCATAATATCGCAACGTCAAGACTCATGATCAACAAGTTTAAAATAAACGACGCAATGAATAACGATAGGCAAAAAACACAAAGAAGACGAGAGACTTGGCGAGGGATAAGGAGTGTCGCGAGAATGAATGTTTGTGCACTTGCGACACTTCGCGAGACATTCCCGAAAATAAAGGATAGCTTAGTCAACCACTACGTTACCCTTATAAAGGGCTAAATGAGTCTGTTGAATGGGGGAGATCTTTTGAGAATTGTTTGGCAAGTCATTAGGAGAGAGAAAGTTGAAGAGTGCTTTAACTTCTAAGTGTAATTCTATTTTCCTGTGTAAACACTTCATGAATTCAATTAATAAATGTTCTTGATCTTTCATCTTCTAATGGATTAATTAGGCAAAATCGAGTAAGGGGTGTAGTGTGGGAAATCACTACATATGCGCTAGAAACAGGGAGATCACTGAAAAGGAGAGAAGATTGCACAAAATTGTTTAAATCAAAAAATGAGAAAGAAAAAACTTTAGATCGGATGAAAAAGATATGGCATACTTCATGAAAATATCGTTACACAAAACGAGATTTTGAAGGAAAATTGCGAGAAATAATGTCACCTTTGAAAGATTGGGAAAAAGCAAGAGATAACATTCACGTTATGGAGGAAATATCAAAAGAAAACTTGGATCATATGTCCCCACCGGGTGATTGCAATAAACGTGTATAAGGAAGGAGAGAATCGGAGAATACGATGAAAACATGGGTGATTTGGAGTTTTAATCGATGGGAGTCTAAACATCATGTTCTATCACGCTTACAAAAAGATGGGATATAAAGACGAAGACATGATTTTCTATTTTTTTGGTAAATTAACAAAAGTTAAAGGGGAGATAAAAATACGTATTCCGTTAGGAGGAATCGAAACACAGGTGACATTGAGCGTGGTGGATATGGAATCACCATACAACATGTTACTAGGAAGGCCATGGGTACATGCACAAAAGTCCATTTCAACGTATCAAGTTCCCTACACCAACTGGAATCAGGAGATCAGGGGGACGCTGCCAAAGGAAGAATATATTATCAAATGAAGTAAAATGTTGCCAAATAAACTACAAAATACAAAAAGACGGCGGGAAACTAAGAAAGAAGAAGAATTCCATGATAAGAGCAAAGGAAGGAAAAGGCATACCCGGCGAGATCTCGGAGAAGAAGATGATCTTGCGAAAGAACCAAAAGGACCAACCCCTATGGGAGAACCGAAGGCCGCCATTCATGAATATTGAAACTAAGGAAAATCCCAAGATACTAAAGATTGGAACTAGCATGGAAGCAGATGAAGAGAAAAGAACTCTCCATGCTATAAAGACATTCTTCGGGGATATGGATGAAATGCCCGGTATAGATCCGTCAATCGCTTGTCACAAGTTAGAAATTGATAAAAATGTGAAGCCATTTAAACAAAGAATTAGAAAAAGATAGCAACAAAGATACCACTCGTATAGAAGAAGAACTGCGAAGATGCTGGACGAGGAATTATTAGACAAGCAAAATACCTGAGTGGATAGCAAATATGGTTATAGTTCCAAAGAAGAACAAGGGAATAAGGATTTGCATTGATTTCACTGATCTAAATAAAGCTTCAAAGACAGTTTTCCATTACTGACATCCCACAAATTAGTCGAAGGAATGAAAGAGTATCATCACATGGATACAAAGTTACAATCAAATTCCTCTCGCAGGAAGACCAAGAACACACCGCTTTCGCTCCAAGAGGTTTATACCGTTATACTAAAAATGCCGTTGGTTTGCGATTTCAAAGGATGGTAGAAAATGTATTCGAAGGATACACAAAACACTAGAGGTATAATGAGATGACATGCTAGTAAAAAGTAAAAAGGTAAGATCACGTGCAAGACTTGAGAGAAATTTTTGAACAAATGAGGCGTTTCAACATCAAAGTCAATCCAAAAATGTACCTTCGGAGTTGCGTTTCTTAAGTTACATTATATCAAAAGCGTCATGCAACGGGAGCACAAAGTTGAACTCTTCAAGAAGTGTGTGGCCTTTTGGAAAATGGGGTTTAGACATGCAAGATGAAGTACTTCTTCGCAAGATATTTGCGACATTCAAGAGATAACGAATGATTAAATGAATGAATTGGCGAATATCTCGCAAAACAAAATAAAAAAGGATGAAGAATGATTGAATAAAAGAATGAATGAATGGGACGAACCTTTATGGCGTACACCCTAGTTCGCGAATAACATTTCGTAAAGAGGCAAAATGTAAGACCTAAAGTGCGTCATATAAGGGGGTTCTTCATGGCTCAGGGGAAAGGTTACACAGCTCCTGAAGCCTGAGTCATGAAAATTTGGGGCCCATGAAAGCCTATCCGGAAGAGGTACCTGGATTCCCAACTATATATGTAGGTTATACTCAAGGTTGGGCGACTTCTCTTCTTAGGAGTCAGTGTATGCTCAAGGCGCCGAGGTACACGGTTGAAGCCGTGAGTGCCCGGATGGATGAACCTACCCTGGCCATTCTTGGCAAGTCTTGGCATATGTTGCACTCCACTTAGGTGCAGTCTTAACCATAAACCCTATAGGTATAAGGGATAAGAGGCTGCGAAAACAACTGGTTGTTGTTAAGACCAGATGGGAGGAGCTAGTCTTGTATGGTCGAGTCTATTATTTCTCCTTGATATATGTCTCCACTTTATTCTTGGTAAAGTATGTTTAACTTGTTCTGCGTTGACAACTCGTCAACAAGTTTCTTATATTTTTGCAAAGACAACTCATTTATAGCATATTCTTCTTTTATCATCCTGCGAATGACGGCGAATTGCCAATTGTGAATCACTAGTAATCCTTACATTCTCCCGGATAACATTAAATGCACCGATAAAAGAGGTAAATATAGACACGCTTCATTTCTATTGCAAATCACAAAGCATGTATTATAGCTTCATATTCTCGTCTCATTATTTGTTGATGCGAACTCCAATCGCGAAAGAAAGAGCTATTTTATTTCCCTCTCGCGATATCACAACAATCCCTATTCCATTTCCTTCTCCATTCGATGACCCATCTACCAATATTTCCCATCTATTCGGCTCCGTTAACAAATCTTTCGGATCTCCATGCTCTTCCTCAATATCCATCATTTCTTCTACCACTCATCTTCTTCTAAAGGGAATTTCTTCTACCGACTAAAAAGTCTGCGACGACCTGTGATTTTGGCGAAGATAGTATTTCATATTTGAGTTTGCAATGACTTATTTGAGCATTCCATCTCTCAACTCTTCCCGACCTCTTTGAATTCTTCATTACTGATTCTATTGGTACTTTTGTCACCACCTTGACAACATGCGCTTGAAAATATATACGAAGTTTAAATGTTGCATAAACTAATGCTAAAATTAATTTTTCAATTTTTGAGTAATTCCTTTCCGCAGCGTTGAAAGTTTTGCTGATGTAATAAATTGGTTTTTCTACTCCTGCGTCCACTCGCAGTAACACTGCACTTAATGCATGCGAGGTTGTCGCAAGATAGATCAACAATTCTTCTCCTTCTTCCGCTTTTGCAAAATTGATATGTCCATTAAATGTTCTTTTATTCCTTGCAAGGCTTTCTCACACTCATCTGTCCATTTAAACTTTGATCCCTTTCTAAGGATGTTGAAAAAGTGCTTGCATTTGTCAGATCGTGAGATGAATCTCCCTAGCGAAGCTAACAACCCATTTAATTTTTGAACATCTTTTATTGTCGCCGGTGTTGGCATATCGCGAACTGCTTGTACTTTTTCTAGGTCGACTTGAATTCCTTCTTTAGATACAATGTACCCTAAAAATTTTCCAGAGGCGACCCCAAAGGTGCATTTTTCTGGGTTTACTTTGATATTAAATTGCCTCATTTGTTCAAAAATTTCTTTCAAATCCTGTACGTGGTCTTTTGCTTTTCTGCTTTTTATTAACATATCATCGACATATACCTCCAATGTTTTATGTATCCATCTCGCGAACACCTTCTCCACCATCCTTTGGTATGTCGCACCCAAGATTTCGCAGACCAAATGGCATTTTTGTATAACAAGACAATCCTCTTGGAGCAAAGAAAGCAAGATGTTCTTGGTCTTCTTCAAATAGAGGAATTTGATTGTAACCCTTGTATCCATCAAGAGAAGATATCCTTTCATTTCCTCGCCGCCGCTTCAACCAATTGTGGAATATCTCGTAACGGAAACTATCTTTAGGACAAGCTTTATTTAGATCAAAAGAAAGTCTATACAAATTCTTATTCCTTTTTTCTTCTTTGGAACTATAACCATATTCGCTATCCATTCGGGATATTTTGCCTGTCTAATAATTCCTGCGTCCAACATTTTCTGCAATTCTTCTTCTATTTGAGGATGATATGCTGTCGCGATCTTTCTAATTCTTTGTTTGAAGGGTTTTACATTCTTGTCAATTTCCAATTTATGGCAAGCCACAGATGGATCTATACCAGGCATTTCATCCATATCCCATGCGAAAATGTCTTTATAATCTCGCAACAACTCAACAGTTCTTTTCTCTTCATCTGCTTCCATTTTAGTCCCAATCTTTATGATTTTAGGCTCTTCCTTAGTTCCAATATTCACTTCTTTTGTTTGTTCTGCTGCGACATAGCTAGACTTCGGTTCTCCCATAGGAGTTGGTCCTCTTATTTCCTTCGCGAACTCGCTCCCTTCTCCCATGATTTCGCTGGTATTCCTTTTCCTTCTTTTGCTCTTATCATGTAAATTCTAAATTCCTCTTCTTTCTTAGCCGCTTTTATCATCTTCCTGCGATCTTTTCGCTTCTTCATTTGCCCTTCATAATGCTTTACTTCAATTTGATAATATATTCTTCCTTTATCAATATCTCCTTTGATCTCACCAATTCCACTCCGCACAGGAAATTTGATGCACTGATGAAGTGTTGATGCTACTGCCTTAATCGCATGTACCCAAGGTCTCCCTAGCAATATGTGGTATGGCGATTCCATATCCACTACACTTAATGTCACTTGTGTTTCAATTTCTCCCCGTAAAATTCGCAATTTCATCTCCCCTTTTGGTATTGTTAGAGATTTTCCAAAACCATGAATATTATATCTTGGAGAACTCATTTCTTCATCTTTATATCCTAATTTTTTGTAGGTATGGTAAAACATGATACTCACCAAACTCCCCGTATCCACCAAAGTTCTATTTATTTCCCATTCTTCCGCTACCTTTTCCGATTCTTCTCTTCTTTTGCTTGCATTTATCGTGATCACTAGTGGAGATGTATGATTCAAATTTTCTCTAGGAACTTCCGCGGCTGTAAATGTTATTTCCTGCTTTTCCCATTCCTTCAAAGACGATGTCTTCTCCTCATCTATAATCTTCTTTCCTTCAAAATCTCGTTTATGTATCCTTCCTCTAATTTTTTCATGGAATTCATTAACCATTGCTTTTGTAATTGAATTGTATTCCATTTCTTCACTATGTTCCTTACTTCTTAATTCTTTCTTGTTGCTCCTAATTCCTCCAATTCACAAGGTTAATCTTAATCAATCCCTGTTTCTAGCGCATATGTAGTTGCAGGATTTCCCACACTACACCCCTCACTCAAATCTGCTAAATCAACTCATTTGAAGATGAAGAATGATATGTTTATTAATTGTTTTCTTGAAAGATTTACAAAGAAATGTAGAACAAAGCTAAAGAAATTATAATCACTCTTCACTTTCTCTCTCCTAATGACTTGTTTCACAATTCAAAAAGACTTCTTCCACAACAGACTTACTCGACCCTTTATATAGGGTATTACATAGTGGATGACAATATTCTCCCTTATTTTCGGAATCGTCTCGCGAATGCTCGCGAATGTACAACTGTTTGCCTTCGCGACACTCTTAAATCTCGCCAAGCCTTCACACTTTCCTCATGTTCTAACTGTCGTCATCTATTATGTCATTTATTTACTTCCACGCGATTCCCTCGCGACACAGTCGTTTATCAACCTCGCGAAATATTGGTGTTGCGATATTCTGATCCTACAATAGGAGGTGTCACACTGGCGGGAACGTTTCCTACGCCGCTGGTCTTGGTGGTAGAGGATGTAACACCATGAGATGCGTCGATTGTGCTGGTGAGCGGTACATTGGTGTTAGCAACATGGATAGTGGAGCCAGGAGTAGCAGCATCAAGAATGGTAACTGACCCAGACCTAAGATCCACCATCTTGAAATTGAAAGGATTGAAATAAAATTGAAAATTGATCTTGCAACCGAGACATTAATCTCCCAATGTGGTCGCCAATTGTTTTGGGGTAAAATCTGATTCTGGTTGAAATGGTAAATTTAGGTGTGCTGCCGAGAAACGAATCTAAACCCTAAACAAATACACTGCACGGGAGTACTTTAGATTCGAGAGATCAATCTGTACAATTCTGGCCTAAACCAAGAAATAACTTCTCCAGTCTTGCTTCGGTCACAAAGTGAAGGAGAAGGGTTGATCTTATGGAGGGAAGAGAAGAAGGTGTTGAGATCAGAATGGTTAACTCTGAAGGTGTGGCTATTTTATGACTTGTATAAGAAAATAAAACTGGCTTGGATACTTGTGTTGATAACCAAAACTTTGTTGTTGGTTGAAATAGGTCGAAACTTATTTATATCAGTCATAGTTGCACGCACCCTGATCTCATAGGAAGTGGGAGTAGTTGAGTGATGGAGAAGTGGGGTCGTGTGAAAATGTAGAAAACCACGTCTTATTATGAGGGAAGACGAGTCAGTTTACACCCACTACTTCTCAATTGCCGCTAACTGTCCGCTTTTCCCGACACTTTCTCATAATGGGCGTGTTGCACGCCGCACGCTGTAAACTGCCAGACCAATACCCTGATGAACATCCCCCAGTTTGTGACACGTTTGATTCTCGAGTATTTTATAGAAAATATGTAGCAAGTTGCTGGGTCTTGCCTAATTATTCTGACCAACCACGCGCAAGCTAGGTGGTGGGTGGTCATGTCTGACGAGCCAAGTCATGAGACTTGCCGCAAAGAATAGCATGTGACGCTATTAGGTTAAATAACTGAGTTATTTGTGAAGCCGATATTCGTAAAATATCGTATGTATTCGATGCATGTAAAGCATCGCTTTTAAGAAAGCAGCTCAAAATAATCGATGCATGTAAAGCATCGTTGTACAAAGCTCGCTTAAATCAGTCGCGGAGCTTAATGTCTTAAAAGGAGCATGACCAACTAATGTCTTAAAAGTCAGGCCGGTCGGTCTCTATAGGAGAGTGATGGTTGTAGACTATGGTGACATCTTATTGGTCGCCTAAGATTTAATCTAGGCCGGTCAATTCAGCTGGCGAAGTTGGACCGCCGAGATGATTTGTGGCAGTTAATTGTTGCCTTAAAATTCATGTAAGCGGCTCGACCAGCCCCTTTTGAACGATCGTTTGGGAGCCATATGGGAAAGTCGTGGCTTGGCCGATTGCATCTTATGGAAGGGGAGTGGCCGTTGATCATGGCCACATCTTGTTGGCTGTTTAAAATAGGAGTTAGGTAGGCCAATTTGTCTGGAGAAGTTGGACGGCCGAGATGATTTGCGGTAGTTAATGGTTGCCGTTAATTCAATTTCGTTTTTAAAAACCGTGTGACCAACTGATAGGTGCAATAATTGCACTAGTTAGGTACTCAAATACTTTGCTTCCTTGATAGTTTTTGTATCATTATGCTTTGATTTTGTTTTCTTTTGAGTTTGTTAGGTATTTGAGGCTATCTTAACCAAAAGTAATTGGAACTCGCTCAAATCAGAGATTTTTTCACATCATCTTGAAAAGAACGAAAAGACGAAGAGAGCGGCGAAAGAATGGAGTCATTCCGACTTTATATGAGAAAGTTGAGCGCAATTGAAGCAAGCCAAAGTTGCGAAAAGGTGTCGAAGCACATAATTGATGAAGGCACCCTCAAGGATTACTGAAGGCAGCCGCGGAAAGTGAACAGCCAGTCTCAGTAGACTGACAGTGGAACCAAAGGCACCAGCAGTGATCGTATATTGAAGATGAAATCATGGATGCATTTGAGCTCGGAAATAAGAATGAAGGTTGTTGTTGTAATGAATATCGAATGATGGCAGCAATAGAGAGATGTTTTCAGTCAGTGATCGAATGGGTATGAAGGAGGTTTGTTTGTTGAGGTTGATGGTGAGATGTCGGCGATGATGGGATGAAGTCTGCTGGAGCTCAGGAATGGTTGGCTGGTGTTGAATGGGTTGTTGCTCGGTAATAGGTTATGGAGAACGGTATTGTTGTTGATGGCAGTCACGTTGGATGATGACTCCAGAGTTTTGTTGGTGCTGCTTGGGTTTGTAATGGCAGTGATAATGGTGACGAGAAGAGGTAGGTGAGCAGTGGAGAATGTTTGGTGCAGATGATAACTCGAGTAATGGAGTTGAAGTTAAGTTGATTCGAGAAGGAGTAGTTTACTGCTGCCATTGAGTTGAGCTCGAGTTCAGCTGAGGAGAATTCGAGAAAATAAGATAGATCAATGGTGTTAGTTCGATGGAGAGATAGGGAAACAGAGACGTTGGCTGGTTTTAGTTGATGCTATTAACAATGAAGAAGTGAACTCGAGAGGAAATTTGGCAGTTGATGGAGCTGTGATAGAAAGTATAATGGCAGTAATGTTGTTGAGAAGTAATGGAAGAGTTCGATTAAATGGCAGTGAACAGAAAGTTCGTAATGATGATGTGGATGAAGAAGATTTCGAGAAGAACTCAGGGAGATGTTCGAGTTTGGAGTCTGCAGCTGAGAGTAAGAGATGGTCGGATCTAGGAAGTCGCGTGTTGCTGGCAATGGTATGGAGAAGGAATAAGAGTTTGGTTTCACTGGGAAACCTGCCTATAGGTTTTTCCAACCGTTCGTAACACAGGGAAGGATATGGTGGGAACTTTCAAACCGTATGTAAACACAGGGTTGACAAGAAAAACGTCCGTGCAAGTAATGAAAGGGAGAGGCTGTCAGTTCCATGGAACTGACAAGCCAAGAATGGATCTGGGCTGGATTTCCTGGTCTAACAAGTAGGCCCATTGATTGTCTCGGAATTACTACTCACGAGCAGTATGTGAGCGTGAGTTTCCTGAAGCTATAAGGAGGTTTTTGGCAATTGTTTCGACCGGGGATTTAGAGAACGGGCATATCAATCTTTGGAGACCTATTGAAAGAGAATTCTGAGGATTTTGGGGAAAATAATCTTTATCATTTTTTACACACAAAAGTGGAAAAAGAGGAGAGCTTTGGAGTTGGAGATTTTCTACAACCTAGGGTTTGATTTATTTTCTTCTTTATTAATTTACATGGGTTTTAAGAAATCCATGATGAACTAAACCCTTTCTTATTGGTTAGAGATGTAGTCCTAAGTTGGAAGACATGTTATTCAATTGAAGTATTCATTCTCATTCATTCATAATTTGTTAGTATCGCTGATGTTCTACTGTTTATAACTCCATGTATGATTGATTGCTAGTTTGTTTAAGTTGCAAATTAAATGAGCATGCATTCATATCTATTGCTAAACTAGGGTTTGAGATCCGGAATTGTCGAATAATCCTTGTTAGAAGTAGCATAATATAGTTGTTAACGATGGGATGTTGCCATACAATTATATGTAGAAGTGTAACCTAGGTTGAATCCGTGTTGCTCTTGCGCCGGATTGCTTAGAATAACCTCAACTCATAAATATTAGTGCTTTCATTGGGTTAAACTTGAGTGGCTCTTGCGCCAAGTTATTTGGTGGAAAGGATTCAAAGAGTGGCTCTTGCGCCTTTGATGATAATAGGAGTTTTGCCGGAGTAAGCCTGCGATAGGACGCTCTAGGGTTATTGATATCGATAGAAAATGAATGTTGAGATTGATTCAGGTTATAAAATGTTGGAAGATGGAAGATGAAAACTCTAACCAGTACTTTTTATCTCTGATATTCGTATTATTATATTTGCTTTATTCTTATTTGGTTATAATCACAAACAAAACCCCCCAGTTTCTATAAGTAATCAAAACAATTTGACAACCCATATCTCCCTGTGGAACGAATCTGTTCTTATAACTATACTCTTATTTATAATTGTGAAGTGAAAGAACTTAAATTATTTTTTTCGTCGGCTGACAACCGACCAAATTTTGGCGCCGCTGCCGGGGAAGCATAGCGGATTGTTATTTTGTTTTTGATTTCTTATTATTAGTTTTTAATTTTGTTTTTGAGAATATTGTTTCAGGTACTTAATCTCTGGCACCCAAACGTTGGGATTACCAAAGGTGCAGAATTTCAACTCGCAGAGGAACAGTACTACAAGAACCTCAAAATTCACAACAAGAAGAGATGGTTGGCGGAACGAACAACCAAAACACTGGTAACCAGGGAAACCAGGGAAATGATGGCGCTCCACCACCTCCACCTCCCAAGAGGACACTCAAAGATCTGACATCCCCATCGTTTGATCAATAAAAGTTGTGTGTCAACTTGGAAGGTTCAATTGAGCTCAAATCTCAGTTGATTCATTGGTTACCGAAGTTCAAAGGGCTTCCAGGAGACGATCCGAATCGTCATTTAATACTGTTTCAACATAGGTTGACAAGTTTGAAGCCAATTGGAACTGATCAAGGAAGAGCTTTACTGACAGCTTTCCCATTCTCTTTGATTGATTCTGCAGAAAAATGGTTTTATGGTCTTCCAGCTGGAAGTATCACAACGTGGAATGAGATGCAGAAAACATTTTTAGAAAAGTACTTTCCCTCCTCTAAAGCAACAACTATTCGTAAATCAATTAGTGGGATTGAACAAATTACTGGTGAGACTCTTTACGACTACTGGGAACGGTACAAGAAGTTGTTAGCGAGCTGCCCACATCATCAAATATCTGAGCAACTCATAGTGCAGTATTTTTATGATGGTTTGCTCCAATCTGAGAGAAATCTTATCGATGCAGCTAGTGGTGGTGCTTTGACAAACAAAACCATTGACGAAGCGACAGAATTGATCGAGAATATGGCTGCAAACACGCAGCAATACAACACAAGAGGTGTGTCATTGATTCGAAGGGTTAATGAGGTTACTTCTTCACCGCACTTAGAACATAGGATTGGTAATATGGAGAAGATGATGCAACAAATGGCCGCAGTAATCATTCCCTCTTATGAGGAAGAAGCTGAACAAGTGAATGCTATTTTCCCAAATCAGCAAAGGCAACGGTATGATCCTTATTCCAATACTTATAATCCAGGGTGGAGAGATCATCCCAATTTCAGCTATGCAAATACGCAAGCAGCAGCTCCAGGGTCGATTTTTAATCGCCCTAGTGGTTTCCAACAACAACCACAACCAGCATAGAACTCAGAATCATCAGAGATGCTTGCTATGATGAAGAATCAAACCACAATGGTGCAAAAGAATCAGCAAACGACTGATGGTGCAATCAAGGAGTTGCAGACACAAATGAGCACCATGGCAGGTAGATTGAACCTTTTGGAAACACAGAATAGTAGGAAACTCCCCTCTCAACCTATTAATCCTAGAGAAACTGTTAATGCTGTGACATTGAGAAGTGGTGCACGAACTGTGCAACCAGAATATGCTGAGAAAAGCAAAGACCCCAAGGGGCCGGTTTTGGGGAAAGATATTACTGACTCGTCCCAAACTGATGAGGTACCTAAAATAAACTCTAAGCCTCTTGTTTGAACTTATGTTCCTCCTTTACCGTTTCCTGGCAGGTTTGCTAACAAAAATGTGGAACAAGACAAAGAGATTTTTGATGTACTCAAAAAGATTCATGTGAATATCCCGCTGATAGATGCAATTAGGCAGGTTCCTAAGTACGCAAGAGTTTTGAAAGTCCTATCTACCAAGAATAAACGACTAACCGGTAATGAGGTGATGATTGTGGGGGAGAAGGTTTCTGCTATCCTCCAAAAGAAACTCCCACCTAAATGCAAGGATCCCGGTAGTTTCGATATACCTGTTGTGATTGGTAATAAAAGGTTTGGAAAAGCTATGCTTGATTTAGGAACATCTGTTAATGTTATGCCCGCATCTATTTATGAGTCTTTGAATTTGGGTCCTTTGAAAGAAACCCGTATTGTTCTTGAACTAGCTGATCGTTCTAATGTTTACCCTAGATGTATTATTGAAGATGTGCTTGTGCAGGTGAATCAACTCGTATTTCCAGCTGATTTCTGTGTATTGGAAATGGATAGCGGGTCTGATGCATCTATATCGCTTCTATTGGGGAGGCCTTTCATGAAAACGGCCAAAACCGTTATTGATGTTGAAAAAGGAATGCTCACTATGGAATTTGATGATGAAAAGATTCGCTTCAATATTTTTGGAGCAATGCGGTATCCTAGCGATGTTCATTCGGATGTTCATGCTAATGTCGTAGACGCAGGCTAAGGAGTAGCCAAAGAGTCTACAATCGGGCAGACGACGTTAAACCAAGCGCTAATGGGAGGCAACCAATAGGTTTTGTATCTTAATCCCTTTTACTTTTTGTTTTTATTGTTTTCATATCATATTTGCATCCCCATGTTTAATTTCGTAGAGTTCGGAATTTATTTTGAAGAAAATTTTGACGAATCCCTTTTCGTCAGAAAAATTCAGACTGCACGTAGTTCAATACAGAGACCATAACTGTCAGACCCTTAGCCGAAACACTGTGACCTTTTGAAATTGTGTAGAAACGACGTAGGCGAACAACTTTCGTGAAATAGTGTTTTGCAAAATTCCTTACCAATTTGTACATTTTTTGTGTTTTATCTGCTGCTACGTCAGAATTCAGAATTTTCAGTTTTGCACATTGAGGACAATGTGAAGTTTAAGTGTGGGGGAGTATTTTGCATATAGAGTTTTTAGATTTTTGCCTAGATTTTTCGAACTTTTGAAATAAATATAAAAAAATAAAAAAAAGACCTCCAACTTGTAGAGATTTTAGAGTCACTAGCATACTTCTAAGTATGTTTACATAGGGATTCTGACCGACATAACTGAACTTGGAAGTGTTAGGGAACTACGTTCAAATTTCTTGCTTGTTAGACTATTAAATAATGGATTTAATCATGCCAGTGATGCAAATTAGGAGCAGAGGGAAATGCATTATTAGAGTTGCTGATCAATCATTAGTGGAGACTACCTATTTTCAAATCAACAGAGGCACCAGACCAAATTCCTTTTTTGTAAGTTGACTAAAGAGCTTTTTTTTGAGTGTGTGTCACCGTACGTTAATTCCGGGTAGAATGGTGAGCTACCCAACCTCCCACCAATAGAAGCATTATTTTTGATCTCTTGAGTGTTAACTTTGTCAATCATGAGGGTGACGTCTATAGATGAAAACCACCTTCTTGTAGTTTGATTTGCAGTTAGCACCATTCTCCCTCTCGCCAACAACAGTTCCATAGAAACACACCATCATTATCAACAAGCGGAGCGACATCAAAATCTACAAGGAAAGTTGAAGACGTTTGACGTTTACAAGCAACAATTCAAGGAAGAGCAAATTTCATATCCAAGTAAAGCAACATACAATGGGAAGATTTTTATATACATGTTGAAGACTTACACATAAGGAGCGGAATTCTCTATTCAAGTTGAAGACTTATTTACAAGAGCGAAGAAAATCTAAAGATGAGAATTATATTGAAGTTTATGATACGATGACAATACAAGTTTTGAAGAATCAAGCGGTAAAGTACTATTCCCATGGATATAACAATTTCATTGTTTATTTTATATCCAGTTTGTAGTTATTTCTCTTGTCATAAAAAAAAACAAAACAAAACAAAAAAAAAAGGAAAAAAAACAAAAACAAAAAAACAAAAAAAAAAAAAAAAAAAAAAAAAAAAAAAAAAAAAAAAAAAAAAAAAACAAGAGAAATTCTTTGTATTATTTTGGTTTGTATTTCTTTTTATATTCATTTAATAAAGCCATGGGAAGATGAAAAATTTATGAAGAAGTTTCAAGCAACAAGGAATTGAAGAGAAAGAGTTACAAATTGTCGAAGTTCTACGAAGTTCAAGAGTTTATCATCAACAGTTGAAAACCGAAGACGAAGACCAAGAAGATGAAGAAGATGAGCCGAATGAAGACTACGTTTCTATTGGATGATGTGAGAGTGGTGCTACCATTACTGCCGATCGAAGGTGAGTGAGTACTCCCATCCTTGCAGATGGTTGATTTCCTTTCTAAGAGATCATCAGAAAAAGTCTTTTAATTTCCACTATTTTGTGGAGCCTCCAGAAATTATTCGGAAGGTTTCCTTCCCACCATTCAACGTGTGTAGGATTCTCTCTTCATTCCTACCTGCACAAATGTGAGACCCATGAAAAAAGTCGTCTTATTGAGTGCAATTATCATAAAATCATTTTAAGTGAGGCATAAGTCGAGGCGAAATGATTATTGATCGCTCTCAAACACGCATTCTCTCATTATGGTGTGGTTATTTCTCACTCAACATTTAGGAATGAGAATATGTTCTTTGGTATTTCTAACTTCTTATTACTAGCATGCAGAAACTCTATGTCCTCATAGCTCTTTGGATGCTTGGGAAGCTGGAACGCTTTGAAGTTGGAGTAGGTTTTGTGGGTATACCTCTTGTAAGCCCTCACCAGACTATAACTCGTCCACTAGGGACACCTAGGGGTTTAAAGGCATGTTGCACATGCTAAGTGCAACTGTGACTTCGACGACAATGAGTTGTTGTACCTTAGTTTATTTTTTTAGTTTGCTCGAGGACTAGCAAAAGGCAAGTGTGGGGGAATTTGATAGGTGCAATATTTGCACTAGTTAGGTACTCAAATACTTTGCTTTCTTGATAGTTTTTGTATCATTATGCTTTGATTTTGTTTGATTTTGAGTTTGTAGGTATTTGAGGCTATCTTAACCAAAAGGAATTGGAACTCACTCAAATCAGAGATTTCTTAACATCACCTTGAAGAGAACGAAAGGACGAATAGAACGGCGAAAGAATGGAGTCATTCCGACTTCATATGAGAAAGTTGAGCGCAATTGAAACAAGCCAAAGTCGCGAAAAGGTGTCAGAAGCACATAATTGATGAAGGCATCCGCAAGGATTACTGAAGGCAGGCGCGGAATAGAAAGTGAATTGTCAGTCTCAGTAGACTGACAGTGGAACCAAAGGAACCAGCAGTGATCGTATATTGAAGACGAAATCATGGATGCATTTGAGCTCGGAAAGAAGAATGAAGGTTGCTGTCATAATGAATATGGAATGATGGCAGCAATATAGAGACGTTTTCAGTCAGTGATCGAATGGGTATGAAGGAGGTTTGTTTGTTGTGGTTGATGGTGAGATGTCGGTGATGATGGGATGAAGTCTGCTGGAGCTTAGGATTGGTTGGCTGGTGTTGAATGGGTTGTTGCTCGATAACAGGTTATGAAGAACGGTATTGCTGCTGATGGCAGTCACGTTGGATGATGACCCCAGAGTTTTGTTGGTGCTGCTTGGGTTTCTAATGGCAGTGATAATGGTGACGAGAAGAGGAAGCTGAGCAGTGGAGAATGTTTGGTGCAGATGATAACTCGAGTAATGGAGTTGAAGTTAAGTTGAGTCGAGAAGGAGTAGTTTGCTGCTGCCATTGAGTTGAGATCGAGTTCAGCTGAGGAGAGTTCGATAAAAGAAGATAGATCAATGGTGTTAGTTCGACGGAGAGATAGGGAAACAAAGACGTTGGCAGGTTTTAGTTGATGCTGTTAACGATGAAGAAGTGAACTCGAGAGGAAAGTTTAGCAGTGGCAGTTGATGGAGATGTGATAGAAAGTATAATGGCAGTAATGCTGTTGAGAAGTAATGGAAGAGTTCGATTAAATGGCAGTGAACAGAAAGTTTGTAATGATGTTGTGGATGAAGAAGATTTCGAGAAGAACTCAGGGAGATGTTCGAGTTTGGAGTCTGCAGCTGAGAGTAAGAGATGGTCGGATCTAGGAAGTCGCGTGTTGCTGGCAATGGTATGTAGAAGGAATAAGAGTTTGGTTTCACAGGGAAACCTACGTATAGGTTTTTCCAACCGTACGTAACACAGGGAAGGCTACGGTGGGAACTTTCAAACCGTATGTAAACACAGGGTTGACAAGAAAAATGTCCGTGCAAGTAATGAAAGGGAGAGGCTGTCAGTTCCATGGAACTGATAAGCCAAGAATGGATCTGGGCTTGATTTCCTGGTCTAACAAGTAGGCCCATTGATTGTCTCGGAATTACTACTCACGAGCAGTATGTGAGCGTGAGTTTCCTGAAGCTATAAGGAGGTTTTTGGCAACTGTTTCGACCGGGGATTCAGAGAACGGGCGTATCAATACTTGGAGACCTTTTTAAAGAGACTTTTGAGGATTTTGGGGAAAATAATCTTAATCATTCGTTTTTACACACAAAGGCGGAAAAAGAGGAGAGCTTTGGAGTTGAAGATTTTCTACAACCTAGGGTTTGATTTATTTTCTTTTTTATTAATTTATATGGGTTTTAAGAAATCCATGATGAACTAAACCCTTTCTTATTGGTTAGAGATGTAGTCCTAAGTTGGAAGACATGTTATTCAATTGAAGTATTCATTCCATTCATTCATAATTGAAGTATTCATTCTCATTCATTCTCCATGTATGATTGATTGCTAGTTTGTTTAAGTTGCAAATTAAATGAGTATGCATTCATATCTATTGCTAAACTAGGGTTTGAGATCCGGAATTTTCGAATAATCCTTGTTAGAAGTAGCATAATATAGTTGTTAATGACGGGATGTTGCCATACAATTATATGTAGAATTGTAACCTAGGTTGAATCCGTGTTGCTCTTGTGCCGGATTGCTTAGAATAACCTCAACTCATAAATATTAGTGCTTTCATTGGGTTAAACTTGAGTGGCTCTTGCGCCAATTTATTTGGTGGAAAGGATTCAAAGAGTGGCTCTTGAGCCTTTGATGATAATATGAGTTTTGCCGGAGTAAGCCTACGATAGGACGCTCTGGGGTTATTGATATCGATAGAAAATGAATGTTGAGATTGATTCAGTTGATAACATGTTGGAAGATGGAAGATGAAAACTCTAACCAGTACTTTTTATCTCTGATATTCGTATTATTATATTTGCTTTATTCTTATTAGGTTATAATCACAAACAAAACCCCCAGTTTCTATAAGTAATCAAAACAATTTGACAACCCATATCTCCCTGTGGAACGAATCTGTTCTTATAACTATACTCTAATTTTTAATTGTGAGGTGAAAGAACTTAAAATATTTTTGCGTCGGCTGAGAACCGACCACCAACCTATTTTGGGCCAGCGTTTTTTGGTGTTGGCCCGCGCTGGGAGCTGTTCGTCCGGCCAACACTATAGTCGAGCCAATGGTGAGCGTATCCGCACCTTGCCCGTTGATTGAGATTGAATCTAGGTCGGTAAATTCGGTTGGCGAAGTTGGGCGGCCAAGATTGTTTTGCGGCAGCAATATGCTGTTGCTAACATAAATTAGGGTTTTATAACTCACGCGGCCAACCCAGTTTGAGTAATTATTTAATGGCTCTGCTTGCGAGCTGAAAGAATTTTGATTGGCCAAGGCACTAATAGGCCCGCCAGTGTGCATGGTGATGCTTGTCCGGTCGCGTTAGGGAGCGGCTAAGCCTGATAAATCGAGTGGCCAAAACGTACGGCTGTGATCGTTTTATGACTGTCATGGGCAGTCTATATTAAATTCGTTAAGGAATTTAGGCGTATCGACCAGCCAACTTCCATCTTTATTTTAAAAGTGCGTGTGGAGCATTTAAAGCGATCTGATTGGTCGATGGGAAAGGGGGCCGACTAACGGCAACATGGAGTGTGGCCGATCGGCCACAGGTGGCGCCTGCTGGAGTAGATCGGCCGGCTAAGTGGCGTGGCCACTCCTCCTTTTGCTGATGTTTTTACTTGCCGCAGTTCCTCTTTATTTCTTGTTTTCTGATTTTTGGTAGGACTTTGCTCCTACTAGCTCCATGATGGATCAATTTCCTAGTTTGCCAAGGTTTAGTTTCGACCAATAGGGTTCGAAATATCGCGCAGGCGCAAAAAACCTAATTTTTGCAAATAGGTAAAATTAGGTTAGAAAATTGAATTTCGTGATCTGACACAAAATTAAACAATTTTCGATAAATTATTTGTGCGTTGGCACAAGAAACCTCTTTATCAGATAGCGGTGCAACTTGCGTGCTCCTGAGTATTTTCATGCAGATCTTAATACTGACACTTCGGGAAATTCATGTTACTCCGCTGCGAGTGAACAATAATTGTCATGTCATGCTAATATTAAGAGTTCAGCTGGGGAACATAGCATAGGAAAATGCTCAATAGGTTGTACATTAGTGAATAATGCAAGCAGGAGTTTAATAAAATTTATAGAATATTTGAGATTGTTGTTAAATGCACCATTCTGAATAAATTATATATATAAATATACTGAATTTCTCAATACATATGTGAGTAAAGAGGCCTATGCACTCATTACTCTTAAATTGTTCTGTTTCTTTGCAGAATGACAGCATATTAAATACGGGGTTTCACAATTTTAGCCCTGAACTAAAAACCACCATCAACATCGTGATTGAGTGCAATTGTAAGATTGGCTTGAGATTTATATCTCCGATAGACAAGATAGAAATGTTGTCACAAACACCTTCGTCTCATTATTTGTGATTCCACAATTTCTTGTTTCGCTAGTCGATTAAGATTATTGTGAGGTGATTGATATTTCTAGGATGTTCTTCGGGAATATAAGTATGGTATATCAATTGGTTCATGTTCACCTTGATTTATCAAAAGACGGAACAAAACTCGTAGGTATTTTTGTGGGAGACATATTTATCTATTCTTGTAAACTTTTCTGTGTGAGACAAATTTGTTTATTAAAGTCTTCGACTTTGGGTCGTAGCAACTCTTAGTTGTGGGTGAGATCATCTAAGGGAATCAAGTGCGTAGTATCCTGCTGGGATCAGAGACGTAAGGAGCGCAATTGTACCTTGAATCAGTGTGAGATTAATTGTGGTTCGACTACAGTCTAGACCGAAGTTGGTTTGTAGTAGGCTAGTGTCTGTAGCTGCTTAATATAGTGTGGTGTTCAATCTGGACTAGGTCCCGGGGTTTTTCTGCATTTGCGGTTTCCTCGTTAACAAAACTTCTGGTGTCTGTGTTATTTCTTTTCCGCGTTATATTTTGTTATATGATTTAAATATCACAGGTTGTGCGTTGAATTGATCAATTGGTAAATCCAACCTTTGGTTATTAATTGAAATTGATTGATCCTTGAACATTGGTATTTGGTACCGTTCAAGTTTTCTCTCTTATATTCAATCGGGCTCGCAAATTATTATTTGTTTGATTGCGGATTGAATTGAGAGATTGAGATATAACTCTTTGATATACTTTTCTTAAGATTGAGTCTGACTGTCTAGTTGATTCTCTTGAAAGTATATTGGAGTTAGTCCATACAGATTGCTAAGAGAAATTTTGGGTGTGGTTGTTAGACCCCCGCTTTTTCAAATCAGATCAATAATCGAAAATTCAAATAACAATGCAATTATCTAGTTTCCCACCAACGGTACTCGTAGAGCTTCTTGATCCCACAAAAATCTTTAAACGAGCGGTCGTCAGAGATTTCGCCTAATTAGGGTACTTTCCTCTCCGGATAGACGGCTCCACCAGAAACAACACGAATGAAGTTTGCTTGGCTCTTAGGACAGTTTGCAAGAAATGCAAACTCAAGCATTTACAGACCAAGGTTGTTTGGACAATAAGGAAATTCCAAAATCGAAAATATTCAAGTACCTAATTTCGGTTTTCCCAATAAATATTTGCCAATATTTCCGAAATCTCTCTTAGAAAATTTCTATAATTGTAGTTGCAAAAAATCCCACACTACACCCCTCACAAGAATTCACACAATCAAGTCATTTTAAGATGGACAACTATAAATTTTATTGATCAAATTCCAGAAATATTACAAGATGAACAGGAGATAAACCAAAGAATTACAACCACTCTAAACTTTCTCTCTCTTAGTGACTTTCCCAACTGTCGAAAAAGATTTCCTTTCGTAAGCCTATTCGGCTCTTTATATAGGACATTACATAGTGGATGACAGCTAAGCTGTCCTTTATTTTCGGATCTGAGTTGCGACACGCTCGCAAGTATTCAAATGTACAAATGTCAAATCTCGCGACACTCCTAAATCTCTCTAGGTCTTCACATCTTTCTCATGTTTTGGTTGTCGTCATCCGTTACGTCGTTTTTACTTCCATCCCGCGATGTCTTCGCAGTGTGTCGTTTATGGACTTCGCGAGAATCTTGGTGTTGCGATATTCTGATCCTACATCTTGCCTCTTCTCATGTCTTCTCTGCGAAGAAGAGAACGTCATGAGAACTAGTATCTTCAAAATGCCGCAGCTGTTCATTTCTTCATATTTTTCTATATTTGTATGATTTCGTACTATTACGCAGAATTTATTACACGTGTCTCTTCTTCCACCCATTTCTTGACACGTCTCTTTCAACCGTTATTTCTCAACCGTTCACATCCCTTCTCGCATTAAATGCGTTTATCTTCTCGAGAATTCTTCTCTATATATAGTTTTCTCACTCTACTCTTCTTCTTTTTTACTTTCTCTCTGCAATTTTTCTTCAATTCTCCTCCGTAATTTTCGTTTCTGCTACTGTAAATCTTCTTCTTCTTCTTTCTTTTGATCTTCAGTTCTTCATTCATTCCCATACTGAAAATAGCTCCAACCGGTCGCAAATACGAAGCTTCTTTTGAAGAAATTCAAAAGATCTTCAAGGAAAAGGTTTTACTTTAACCACCATTCCCGGTCAGGAATCTAAATCCATTCTTTCTGCCAAGTTATTTACTGATCATCATTGTGATGATCATGAAATCATAATTTCGCTTGGTCAAATTCTCGTCGGTCTTCCCATTCCTCTTTATAACCCTAACCTTCCATTATTATATGGAATTCTTGCTCATGCGAACTTCCCGCGAGCTGTCTATAAATTACGCGGGGATTGCATCCGTTTAATACTTGAATTCGCCAATCGTGGCGCTGGTAAGGGGTCTCTTTACCCAATAAAAGTTAGGGACCCACAATTTAAGGAATTGGCGATACTCGCTGAAAGATACACAGTTGAGAGTTTCTAGGAGAATTATGAATTCATTCCTATGAGGAGGGATAACACTTGCTTGGGTGTTCGTCTGAAGAGAAAGGATGTCGTTGCTGACGATAAGCTTCTTAAGCAAGACATTGACTGGAATTCTGGTAAAAACAACGTCTCGCGTCACTCTAAAGACGATAGATGGTGTGTTTTTCTATTGGTGTTAATGTAGGATCAGAATATCGCAATACCAATATTTCGCGAGGTTGATAAACGACTGTGTCGCGAGGGAGTCGCGTGGAGGTAAATAAATGACATAATAGATGACGACAGTTAGAACATGAGGAAAGTGTGAAGGCTTGGCGAGATTTAAGAGTGTCGCGAAGGCAAACAGTTGTACATTCGCGAGCATTCGCGAGACGTTTCCGAAAATAAGGGACAGAATAGCTGTCATCCACTATGTAATACCCTATATAAAGGGTCGAGTAAGTCTGTTGTGGGAGAGGTCTTTTTGAATTGTGAAACAAGTCATTAGGAGAGAGAAAGTGAAGAGTGATTGTAATTTCTTTAGCTTTGTTCTACATTTCTTTGTAAATCTTTCAAGAAAACAATTAATAAACATATCATTCTTCATCTTCAAATGAGTTGATTTAGCAGATTTGAGTGAGGGGTGTAGTGTGGGAAATCCTGCAACTACATATGCGCTAGAAACAGGGATTGATTAAGATTAACCTTGTGAATTGGAGGAATTAGGAGCAACAAGAAAGAATTAAGAAGTAAGGAACATAGTGAAGAAATGGAATACAATTCAATTACAAAAGCAATGGTTAATGAATTCCATGAAAAAATTAGAGGAAGGATACATAAACGAGATTTTGAAGGAAAGAAGATTATAGATGAGGAGAAGACATCGTCTTTGAAGGAATGGGAAAAGCAGGAAATAACATTTACAGCATGCGGAAGTTCCTAGAGAAAATTTGAATCATACATCTCCACTAGTGATCACGATAAATGCAAGCAAAAGAAGAGAAGAATCGGAAAAGGTAGCGGAAGAATGGGAAATAAATAGAACTTTGGTGGATACGGGGATTTTGGTGAGTATCATGTTTTACCATACCTACAAAAAATTAGGATATAAAGATGAAGAAATGAGTTCTCCAAGATATAATATTCATGGTTTTGGAAAATCTCTAACAATACCAAAAGGGGAGATGAAATTGCGAATTTTACTGGGAGAAATTGAAACACAAGTGACATTAAGTGTAGTGGATATGGAATCGCCATACCACATATTGCTAGGGAGACCTTGGGTACATGCGATTAAGGCAGTAGCATCAACACTTCACCAGTGCATCAAATTTCCTGTGCCAAGTGGAATTGGTGAGATCAAAGGAGATATTGATAAAGGAAGAATATATTATCAAATTGAAGTAAAGCATTATGAAGGGCAAATGAAGAAGCGAAAAGATCGCAGAAGATGATAAAAGCAACTAAGAAAGAAGAGGAATTTAGAATTTACATGATAAGAGCAAAAGAAGGAAAAGGAATACCCGCGAAATCATGGGAGAAGGGAGCGAGTTCGCGAAGGAAATAAGAGGACCAACTCCTATGGGAGAACCGAAGTCTAGCTATGTCGCAGCAGAACAAACAAAAGAAGTGAATATTGGAACTAAGGAAGAGCCTAAAATCTTAAAGATTGGGTCTAAAATGGAAGATGATGAAGAGAAAAGAACTGTTGAGTTGTTGCGAGATTATAAAGACATTTTCGCATGGGATATGGATGAAATGCCTGGTATAGATCCATCTGTGGCTTGCCATAAATTGGAAATTGACAAAAATGTAAAACCCTTCAAACAAAGAATTAGAAAGATCACGACAGCATATCATCCTCAAATAGAAGAAGAATTGCAGAAAATGTTGGACGCAGGAATTATTAGACAGGCAAAATACCCCGAATGGATAGCGAATATGGTTATAGTTCCAATGAAGAAAAAAGGAATAAGAATTTGTATAGACTTTACTTGATCTAAATAAAGCTTGTCCTAAAGATAGTTTCCCTGCTACTGATATTCCACAATTGGTTGAAGCAAATGGCGGAAATGAAAGGATATCTTCTCTTGATGGATACAAGGGTTACAATCAAATTCCTCTCATTGAAGAAGACCAAGAACATACTGCTTTCTTTGCTCCAAGAGGATTGTACTTTGTTATACAAAAATGTCATTTGGTCTGCGAAATGCTTGGTGCGACATACCAAAGGATGGTGGAGAAGGTGTTCGCGAGATGGATACATAAAACATTAGAGGTATATGTTGATGATATGTTAATAAAAATCAAAAAAGCAAAAGACCACGTACATGGGATTTGAAAGAAATTTTTGAACAAATGAGGCAATTTAATATCAAAGTAAACCCGAGAAAAATGCACCTTTGGGGTCGCCTGAAAATTTTTAGGGTACATTGTATCTAAAGAAGGAATTCAAGTCGACCCGGAAAAAGTACAAGCGATTCGCGATATGCCAACACCGCGACAATAAAAGATGTTCAAAAATTAAATGGGTTGTTAGCTTCGCTAGGGAGATTCATCTCGCGATCGTCTGACAAATGCAAGCACTTTTTCAACATCCTTAGAAAGGGATCAAAGTTTAAATGGACAGATGAGTGTGAGAAAGCCTTGCAAGGAATAAAAGAACATTTAATGGACATATCAATTTTGCAAAAAGCGGAAGAAGGAGAAGAATTGTTGATCTATCTTGCGACAACCTCGCATGCATTAAGTGCAGTGTTACTGCGAGTGGACGCAGAGTAGAAAAACCAATTTGTTACATCAAAGAAAACTTTCAACGCTCATGGAAAGGAATTACTCAAAAATTGAAAAATTAATTTTAGCATTAGTTTATGCAACATTTAAACTTCGTATATATTTTCAAGCGCATGTTGTCAAGGTGGTGACAAAAGTACCAATAGAATCAGTAATGAAGAATTCAAAGAGGTCGGGAAGAGTTGAGAGATGGAATGCTCAAATAAGTCATTGCAAACTCAAATATGAAATACTATCTTCGCTAAAATCACAGTGTCGTCGCAGACTTTTAGCAGAATTCCCTTTAGAAGAAGATGAGTCGGTAGAAGAAATGATGGATATTGAGGAAGAACATGGAGATCCGAAAGATTTGTTAACGGAGCCGAATAGATGGGAAATATTGGTAGATGGGTCATCGAATGGAGAAGGAAATGGAATAGGGATTGTTGTGATATCGCCGAGGGTAATAAAATAGCTCTTTCTTTCAGATTGGAGTTCGCATCAACAAATAATGAGACAGAATATGAAGCTATAATACATGCTTTGCGATTTGCAATAGAAATGAAGCTGGAGAATGTAAGGATTACTAGTGATTCACAATTGGCAATTCGCCAGATAAAAGAAGAATATGCTATAAACGAGTTGTCTTTGCAAAAATATAAGAAACTTGTTGACGAGTTGTCAACGCAGATACCAAGAATAAAGTGGAGACATATATCAAGGAGAAATAATAGACTCGCAGACGCTTTTGCCTTTATATCAAGTATGATGACAGATCCGGTCGCAAGGAATATTAAAATACAAACACTATCGATACCGTCAATTGATAAAGAAGAAGAACAAGAAACCGATGTAATGATAGTAGAAGATGGAACACAAACACTCTGCGAAGAAGATTGGAGAGCGGAGCTTCATGAATATTTAATGACAGGAGAAACACCAAGAAATAGATTGGAGACACACAAATTGAAAAGCCGAGCAACAAATTATGAATTAAGAGATGGAGTGCTATATCGACGATCTTTTAATGGACCTTCGCTTAGATGTTTAACAAGAAAAGAAGGAGAAATCATATTGAAGATGTTGCATAGTGGGGATGCTGGTAATCACAGCGGAGGAAGATCTTTAGCATATAAAGCAAAAATGCAGGGTTATTATTGGCCGTACATGCATGAGGACGCGAAACAAGTGTCAAGGCGTTGCGAGGACTGCCAAAGCCATGGGAAGAAAATACATGCACCAGAGCTCCGTTAAATTCTTCAACAAGTGTCCGGCCATTTGGAAAATGGGGTTTAGACATTGTAGGACCATTTTTACCAGAACGGGACAAAGAAGATATTTAATAGTCGCTACAGATTATTTCACAAAATGGGCAGAGGTGAAAGCGGTACAACATATTCGCGATAAGGATGTTTTTACTTTCATATTTGAGAACATTATATGTAGATTTGGGGTTCCAAATGCAGTTGGTATCCGACAATGGGAAACAGTTTGAAGGACAAAATATAGAATTGCTACTTAATGCATTTCGAGATACGATGTGGGAAATCAACTCCTCTATACCCGCAGCTAATGGTCGAAGCGAAGCAACAAATAAAACAATCGCGGATATATTGAAGAAAAATTGGAAGGATACAATAAAGGATGGTGCGAACAAGTACCCAATGCGGTATGGGCTTATAATACAACTAGAAGAGAAGCTACGAGGCATGTCCCCTTTTTGTTTAACATATGGAGTCGAAGTCGTACTCCCAACGAAGTGAGAATTCCAACTACAAAGAAAGAAGCTTGGGAGAAAAATCTTAGTGCGGGTAACATCTTAATCAAGTTAGATGAATTAGAAGAAAAAGAGAGAAAGCACTACAAAGATATGGAGAATTACCAGGCGAAGATTGGCCGGAGAATATAACAAGCGTGTCAAGATACGTGAATTTCAGCCGTGTGACTTGGTGCTGCGAGAAACACCTATATATCAATGAGAAAATGGTGGCAAGCTGGCAAGAAAATGGGATGGACCTTATATTATCAAGGAGATAGTTGGCACAGGGGCATATAAATTAATGGATCCTTAAAGGCAAAGATGTAGGGCAAAAATTAGATAGGCCGTGGAATAGGTTATATCTTAAGAAGTATTATCCATAGAAGATGGGATAAATAGAATGAGTTGGTGATGTAATGTCTTCGCGATAGATAGATTGCGAGATCAACGGAAATGAAACAAGATTGTGCGATAACTTCGCAGACAAATGATTGAATAAATTGATAAAATGAATGAGTGAGTGAATGGGACAAACCTTTATGGCGTACACCCTAGTTCGCGAATGATATTTCGCAAGAGGCAAATGTAAGACCTAAAGTACGTCATATAAGGGGTATCTCTTAACATGGCTCAGGTGGAAGGTTACACCGCTCCTGAAACCTGGGTCATGGAGATTTGGGGCCCATGAAAGCCTATCCTGGAAAGATACCTTGGATTCCCAACTATATATATAAGGTTATACCCTGGTTGGGCGACCGAGGATCTTTTCCAAGGAGTCAGTGTATGACCAAGGCGCCGAGGTACACGGTTGAGTCAAGAGTGCGGGGAGCATGGAACTTCCTTACCACTCTTGACAAGTCTTGGCACACGCTGCACTCGGCCCGAAGAAAACTCCACTTAGGGTGCAGCCTTGTAACCATAAACCATATAGGTATAAGGGATAAGAGGTGCACAAAACAACCGGTTGTTGTTAAGACCGGATGGGAGGAGCTAGTCTTGTATGGCCGATGTACGCCTCCTTGAAGGGGCAACCAGGGAGAAGATAAGGGCGGCACCCTCCATTAGGGAGCTGATAAGTGTCAAAAGACGCAAATGTCATGAGTCTTTATTTTCGCAAGAGAATTTAGGCTTGTCATATTTGTGCAATGATCCTGAAGAGGCAATAATACTAACGCGAGGGTAAGACGAGATCAATGGGTCTTTACATGAAAGTGTAAAGACGTCCTGCGATTTCGTCGCAAAGACGACAATATCATGGGGTTTTACGTTCGCAAGAATATTTAGGCCTATCATATTGTCGTAAGAAAAATATCCTGCAGAGGCAAAAATACTAAAGAAATGATAAGACAAGATCAATGGGTCGTTACATGAAAGTGTAACGACGTCCTGCGATTTTGTCGCACGACGGTAATGTCATGGGGCTTTATGTTCGCAAGAATATTTAGGCCTGTCATATTGTCGCAATGAGGGGTGGCATAATAAGACCTTTACTTAGGAAGGCAAAATAAGACCACACAAATAATGATAAGGCAAGACCAAGGGGTCATTACATGAAAATGTAGAGACATCCTGCGATCTTGTCGCAATAACGGCATTCAAGAAAGATCTTTAAACATTTTGAATATAGACAATCAAGATTTTTCCATCGCGAGAAAGATTACAACAAAAGATTCAATTGAAAATAAAGGGAGTACTTGATAAGATGGCGACGTGAGTTCTTATAATCAAACAGAAAGAGAAATTAATTCATCCAACACCAGACTTAGTACTTTGCAATCAAAAAGAAAAATTCAATAAAGTTACGAAGAAACTTAATTTTCTATATCAACTTGCTCAACTGAAGGATGTGGTAAAGGTTCTTCGACAATCTTATCAGCTTCATCCTCGCCAGTTGGAGGGTTTTCACCAGAAGTTCTTTCGCAAGGTTCCTTATTGATAACTTCATTATTAGCGAGGTCTTCGCAGCTTTCATAATCATAATCACTGTCAGGAGGATTGGGTACTTCATCATCTTCAACATCCAATGGTTTAACATAGACAGGATCAAGGGATTTAGAAAGTAAAATATTATTCACAAGAACTTCTGCTTTGGGAGGAAATTGGCGAAGAAGCGCTTTCTGTTGATTTCTACTCTGGATGTCTTTAAGATGATTAAGGTAATTAAACCTCCTTCTGGCTCGATCGCGAGATTGGGCAAGAGAAGCAACTAGCGTTGCATTTTCCTTACAAATTTTAGCATGCGCCGCTTCCAAAGTAGATAGAGAAGAGTGAAGATTTTTCTCAGATTCTGCAAGAGTAAAGGAAGATATTAAAATTATAAGATGAAAGACGGTATATAATGGAAAAGAAAAATAATGGAAAAGGCAGTCAAATCTTATGACTACCTTCCTTCTGCGAGACAAGATATTGAGTAAGGGCCAAGCAATTATTCCCCAAGTTTTCCATGGCATTATCAAAACCATCACCGACAAGACCTTTTAACCGCGACCGCAAACTCTTTTCGTTAGAAATCAATAACTTATTTTGATTCGCAAGGGAAGAATGGGATTCTTTTAACTTGGTATAATCATCCTTGAGTTGGTTGGCTTTCACACTTAGATTTATTCTATTCGAATAAGTTTATCTCTTTCAAAGGTAGTATCTTCAAGTTTATTTTTCAAGAGGCGAGATAGACTGTTCTTTCTCATTCAATGCTTTTTACAAGCATCAAGTTGTTGCGAGGATATTGCCACCTTATCCAATAAAGCTCGCCTCTCAAGAGATAAAGTTCCATTTTCATCTGATAAGGTTTCCAACTCCAAATTAGATTTATTCAAAGAATATGAGAGACGCGACACTTCATTACTTAATGATTCTTGATTTTGAACTAAGCAGATGTTTTCTTGGGAAAGATTATTTATTTGATCCATAGAAAACGTATGAAGATTATCTAAACGATTATACTTTGTTCCATCCAGGCGTCTCTTTCGATTCGAGTCTCTTCCACAATAGATTCCAGTTGATATATCTCCATCTTACGTTTCGGTGCAAATCTTGAGGCGAACCAAGTTTTTTTTTTTTTTTTAAAAAAAAAAAAAAAAGGGGGAGGAGAGATACCTTTTAATTCTTCATTCTTCTTGCGAAGGTTATCGCGATCCAGTGAAGTATTATGAAGGCTATTTTCAAGGTCTTAATTTCTTGTTCCAAGGATGCTCGCGATATAGTATCGGAACCAAAATGTTTGCCCAAAGACTCGAAAACACTAGATTTGGTGGGATCAGTGGAGGCTTTCTTAACATCATTCATAGTATCTGATAAAATTTTAAAAGCTATATCCATCCCTTCTAAATGTTCTTTGCTAAGAGAAATAGATTTTGAGGGAGAAGAAATAGTAGAGGAAGAAGGAAAAGTTGAGTCGCCCATAGTTATAAGACCGCCAATGGGAGGAATTTGATCGGTAGGTGGAGGCGAGGTAAAAGTAAAAGTAGGAATAGGCATGACTCAAGAATTTCATTCGCAAAAATTCGAGGATTAATTTATCCTGCGATGACGCTGTAGGGAATGGTACAAAGATCTTGAGAAGAAGGAATGGGATTATCTTGCGAAGAGGTCACTTGTAATAGGAGATTTGCCTTGCGAAGACATCGTGGGGAAAGAAGAATGCTTGAATCCCGAGAAAGGAACAATTGGAGCAAAGCGGTAGGCATCAAATGTATTATGGCGAGACCTTTGGGAGATCTATCATTCTTATCATCCTGCGAATAATAAATCAACTAAGAAACAGAGGCAATAAAATCGCTATTAAAGGAGTAAATATTCCTAAAAATACCTTACTACTCGCAGGTTGTTTTTTAGAAGCCAGAGACTTCACTTGCGAAGAAGATTTTGGTTGCGAACCAGTGGGGATGTTAGGGTTCGCCACAGTATATTTAGAGTTTGGGCTTGTTCTTTGCCTTTGAAACAAAAATGGCGATATCAAAAGAAGAACAAAATCAAGATGAAGTAATTTCAATAAGGAAGATCAATCAAGAGAATAATCAAAATCAATGAAAATAACGAACCTGGATGCCATGAAAACAATAACAGAAAGATAATAAAAAGAAGAGGATGAAGATGAATAGCAGAAATAGTTGCGAGACGATGAAGAGCGAGAAATGGTTGCACGATGAAGAAAGTATAGAAGAAGAGAAGGAATGGTTTTCATAAGCAATTTTCCTTAAAATAGAAGAAAAAAGGGTGACCGGATAACATTAAATATACCGGTAAAAAGAGTAATTTTAGACACGTGTAAACGGTCATCCCAAGATTCAAGGAATTAAATTTCTGTGGGGAATTGAAGATATATTACTTCTTGTTTACTTCGCGAAGCTTCGGAACGTCGCAAAAGAATAGAGGCAAGTACGTACTTTTCAAGTCCAGTATTCTTTCGCTCGTTCCTTCATCAACAAATGTCAAAGATCATCATAATTTTTCCTTAAAAATCGCTCTCCAAGCGATATTCAAGGAAAAAGAGGCAAGATGTAGGATCAGAATATCGCAATACCAATATTTCGCGAGGTTGATAACGATCGTGTCGCGAGGGAGTCGCGTGGAGGTAAATAAATGACATAATAGATGACGACAGTTAGAACATGAGGAAAGTGTGAAGGCTTGGCGAGATTTAAGAGTGTCGCGAAGGCAAACAGTTGTACATTCGCGAGACGTTTCCGAAAATAAGGGACAGAATAGCTGTCATCCACTATGTAATACCCTATATAAAGGGTCGAGTAAGTCTGTTGTGGGAGAGGTCTTTTTGAATTGTGAAACAAGTCATTAGGAGAGAGAAAGTGAAGAGTGATTGTAATTTCTTTAGCTTTGTTCTACATTTCTTTGTAAATCTTTCAAGAAAACAATTAATAAACATATCATTCTTCATCTTCAAATGAGTTGATTTAGCAGATTTGAGTGAGGGGTGTAGTGTGGGAAATCCTGCAACTACAGTTAAAGGGGCCTTATATCGCGGGATTGAATGTACTTCCTGCGAACTTCGCTACTTATCGACCCTGGGTATTCAATTGGCCCGAGAAGAATAAAGAGGTATGTCTTCCAACTTCGCGTACTTCGTAATCTTTCATTGGTTGCTTATTCACTTATCCTTTGATTCTCGTGAAAATTTTTAGATTGAAAAGTTAAGATTGAGCTACAATCGGACCGGGAAGGTTAGCACTTTAGCTGCTCTTCGCTCTGTCATGGATGAAGTAAGAAACACTTTATATATATATATATTTTTTTAACAATATTGCTGCCTATGTTTCTTATCTTCATTTGTGTGCGAAGGTTGGTGTTGAAGTTGTTGGAGAAGAAGAAAACCCTGAGGCTGCGAAAGCTAAAGGTAAAAATAAAAATCCTCTTCGCAAGGAGAAGTCTTTTGTTCCGCCTTTGAAGAAGCGAAAACTTCACCTCCCCTCTCATTCGAATATACAGTCAGGTGAAAATTCTGGTGATGAGGAATATGATGATGTGGATATCCCTTCTTCAAATTCTCCAGCTGGATCTTCCATGGCACAGCTGTCTAGCATCTTTTCTGATTCTATGCAAGGGATGGGTGACGATCGCCTTTCTAATACATGCAAGGATCTCGCGAGTATTTGCGATTCACCTTTGCTTAAGAGTGATAGTTCTCTTCATGGAGTCTCCAGATCAGTGACTCCTAGCTTCTTAAATTCACTTAGTGTCTTGGTATATTCTCATTCTCTTATTTTTTTCATAATTTTGATTTTAAATTATACCTTTTTAATTTCTTTGTTTTCTTTTGTAGTCCGGGAGAGCTTCCTTTGCTGTTGCCTCAGATCTTGAAAAGAGGCGCAAAGATTCTTAAAAAAGAAGAATCTTCAGTTTCGCAAGAAAAACGAAGAATTGGGAGTTGAAGCTACTGCTCTTCGCAAGAGAAATAAAGAATTGGAAACTGAAGCTGCCATTCTTCGCGAGAAGAACAAGCAATTAGAAGCTGACTCTGCTACTCAAAAGAATAATATTTCTAGCATTCAAAGCTCCAACCAACAACTTTATGGTATGAAACTTTTTCCCTTTTCCTTTGTTTTGTTTTCTTGTTATCTTCCTTCATCTGACTTATCATTTTCGCAGACGTTTATAACCTTTCGGAGGAAGCCATTCTTCTTCATTCATTCCCTGAACCTATGGATGATGATGCTTTTCTTGCTCATCTCAACGATTCTTTGGATAGTTTTTCAAATAACAAAATTAAATCTCTTCCTCTAAATGAACTTCAATCCATATTTCGCCTCTTAGAACTTGATCGTAGATCTAGCTTAAGCTTAGCCAACCAACTTAAACGTCTGTATCTTAGTTCTAAAGAGAAAATTAGTATTTTAAGGAAGAAAATTAGTGATCTCATAGATGATAAAGATCTCATTGCTAGTCAAGGTGCTCAAGCATTAGCGAAATTCCAAAAGACTCTTCTTGAAGTTCAAATTGAACGGGATGAATCCATCCGTCAAAATGCTATTCTTAGCGAAATAGAGAATCAAATTCGTTCCCTTCTTCTCATAAACAATGATGATGAATTTGCTTGGGCTGCGAAGGTTCTAGATGATGCCATAAATAATTTAGGTGTTAACATTAGTCTTCAAGTCGAGCATACGGCCTTGATTAGAGATATGGTTTCGACGAGAGAAGGTTGTTAATTATTCTTCTTTATTTAATTGTTTGCATAAAATTGTCATCAAGTTGCTTGATTCAATGTTATATGTTCGCAGAGCCAAGCAAGGTTCCAAAAAGAATTGAAGAACTCGAATCTGAGAAAGAGCAACTTTCCAAAAATCTTTCTTCTCGGGATGAGAAATATTCTAGATCAAGAACCAATCAAGATCACTGTCATCGCGAATTTTAAGAATGATGCTATTCTTTTTCGCAATCAAACTATTGAGATGGTCTCATGATGACAATAACATCCCTCGCCTAAGTACCCTTGCCTTCTTGATGGAGTCCCCAAAATATGCCTTCTCTGGATATTTCTGATAGTGATGCTAGTGAAGAAGAAGAGGAATCTAAAGAAGATGAAGAAATTGAAGGATCTGATGAAGATAATGAAGGGGAAGGATCAAATGAAAAATAATTTTATTTTCCTTTTTCTTCTTTTGTAATAATTGTACAATCATTTTTTCAATCTCCCATCTTCGGGTGTATTCTTTTGCCTGCGAATTTCTTGAGTCTTTGAATACAATTTTTATCTTTCTTGTTTCTTCCTGCACATAAAGAGCAATTCTTTTTTTGCAATATGGTCAATCAATATATGCGTAAATCTGTTATATGAAGACAAATAACACGCTCTTATTCATTCCCATACTTGCCTCTGTTATTTGTATTCGAATGGGAGATTAAGCATAATTTCGCAGATATTTCTGCTGAACTTTATCTTTGCGACAAGATCGCAAGACGTCTTACATTTTCATGTAATGACCCATTGATATTGCCTTATCATTTCTTTTGTGTGGTCTTATTTTGCCTTCCTAGTTAAAGGTCTTATTTTGCCACCTCTCGTTTTTGCGACAAAATCGCAGGACGTCTTTACACTTTCATGTAATGACCCATTGATCTTGTCTTATCATTTCTTTAGTATTATTGCCTCTGCAGGATATTTTTCTTGCGACAATATGACAGGCCTAAATATTCTTGCGAACGTAAAACCCCATGAGATTGTCGTCTTTGCGACGAAATCGCAGGACGTCCTTACATTCTCATGTAAGGACCCATTGATCTCGTCTTATCTACTCTTTTGTATTTTTTTGCCTCTTCAGGATTGTTGCACAAATATGACAAGCCTAAATATTCTTGCGAACATAAAGTCTCATGACATTTGCGTCTTTTTTGACACTATCAGCTCCCTAATGGAGGGTGCCGCCCTTATCTTCCCCCTGGTTGCCCCTTCAAGGTGGCGTACTTCTGCCATACAAGGCTAGCTCCTCCCATCCGATCTTAACAACAACCAGTTGTTTTCGCAGCCCTTTTGCCTATAGGTCTTATGGTTATGAGACTGCACCCTAAGTGGAGTTTTCTTCGGGCCGAGTGCAGCATAAGCCGAGACTTGCCAAGAATGGCCGAGACACTTCAAATGCCCCAGGCACCCTTGGCTCAACCGTGTACCTCGGCGCCTTGGTCAAATGCTGACTCCTTAGAAGAGACCCCCGGTCGTTCAATCTAAGTCACTAGCTTAGATTGAAAATCCAAGGTACCTCTCCTAGATGGGTTTTATTACCCCCAATCTCCATGACTCAGGTTCCAGGGGCGGTGTAACCTTTTCCATGAGCCACGTTACAGATACCCCCTTACATGACGCACTTTAGGTACTTTGCCTCTTACAAAATTTTATTCGCGAACTAGGGTGTACGCCATGAAGGTTCGTCCCATTCTGATTATTTTGTTAATTCTTTTTTATATGTAATATAGGTACCGCCTACTATGACGCACTTTAGGTACTTTGCCTCTTGCGAAATTGTGTTCGCGAATTAAGTTGTACGCCATAGTAAGTTCGCCTCTTTCTGATTATTTTGTTGATTCTTCTTCCCATATAAGCTCTTTTGTACTTTCGCAACGCATTTGCCATTTGTAAAATATATTTTCTTCTTCTTCATATCAACTCTTACACGACTCCATTTTCACCACTCAAGACTTTTTTTTTTTTTTTTTTTTTTTTTTTTTTTTTTTGTAAAAACTTACATTTGTCGTCTCCCTCCCCAGTTTTTCTCTGTCAATCAACAATTACAGTTATTCTTTAAGTCTCTTACTTGTGCTACGTTCTGCCTCTGCATTTTTGAAGTTTCCTGTCATTTTCTTGCCCATTGTGAAACCTTCGCCACTTTCTGTCTTCATCATTTTTTGATTTTGCAATATTTCTTCCTCTCTTTGCTCTATTATATCTACCATTAATCTTTCACCTCTTTGTTTTTCTTTAATGTTGTTTTTCCAACTCCTCTGTTTTCAGCAGCTCTTTCTTCGTAGATTCGATATCAACCTCATAACACTTCTTTCCTTCAACCCAATCTCCCTTTATAATGCCAACACCAGTGGGATGAGGGAACTTGATACATTGATGGAAAGTTGATGCGACACCTAAGATCTCATGTAAACATGGTCGTCCGATCAGGGAGTTGTATGGTGATTCCACATCAACTACGCAGAATAAAATTCCAGAAGATAATCCTTTCAGTGGAATTCGCATATGAACTTCTCCCTTTGGCTTATTTGCGGTACCATTAAAACCATAAATTTTATAGGTTGAAGGTATCAAATCTGCATCTTTTCCTCCCATAGTTTTGTAGGTATGATAAAAAAGGATATTCACGAACTCCCGGTATCAATTAAAATTCTATTAATTGCCCATGAATTTTCCGCTTCATCATCTTCATCATCATTAGGTTTTGGGTTAATCTCCAATCTCACCACCAATGGGTTATCATGCATTCCTCCACCTTCAGGTACTTCTTCCGCGGTAAAAGAAATGATCTGCTTCTGCCATTCTTCTAGTTGCGACATCTTCGCGGTGTTCATTATTTATTTATCATTGACATCCCTTGCGAAAACCCTGCTGAGAGTAATATCGTGGAAATCTTCAATTGTCTTGTACGAATGTACAATAGAGTTACAAAACAGATTTTTTGCTTTTGCCCCAACTTCTATCACAAATGTTCCACGTTCTTTTGTTGTGTTCGCCCTGGGAACTTCTGTAGGAGGTGGTAATGCTTGAGGTTGAGCTTTCCTTACTAGAAAATGATTTAATTTTCCATGATCTATCATCCTGAGAATGATTCTCTTTATATTTCTGCAGTCATTTGTTGTATGTCCATGGAAATGGTGATAAGAACAGAATTCATGGCTTCTCTCACTTGGAGGTGGCTCCTTTCCCATGTTCCATGGTGTTGGTATATTTTCCATCAAGATTATAGCTTCCCATATTTTCTCCACGCTAGCATTCAGAGGTGGCATCTCAATTTCTTCCCATACTATCATGCGGCTTCCTTGTCCCCTATGATAATTTTGCCTTTTACCTCCATAATTTTCTTGCGGCTGATCAAGTCTTTGAATTTTGTTATTTCCACCGCGGTTATAGAAATTTCTTTCTCTCTCGTATTCTTCTTGATCACGACTCCCCATAGCTACTAGTTTCTGCTGATTATCACCCATTATCAACTCTGGTTGTCCTTGCGAAGTGCTCGCCACTGTATTTATCAACTTAGGTAACAAGCTTGCATTCGCTGCATTTGAACTCGTGTTCGCAACTCGGGTATGATTCCATCTCATTTTGTTTTTCCTCGAGAGCAATATATTCCTCCCGTAATTCTCGCACTCGATCATTGTGATTGTGTTCTTAACTCGAAAATTTGAATGTATAATGATTGGTTGCGAACATAGCATTAATGAATGATAAAATGAGATATCTCTCATCAACGCGACCCGCCATGTCGCTACACATTGTCTTCCATCTCATGGTCAAATGTTTCAAACTTTCACCAACCCTTTGCTTTAATCCAAATACTTCAATGCCAGGTCGCGAGAAATTGTTACTTATGTACGCCCCTAAAAATATAGCCTGTAAATGATTGAAGGATGCTATAGTATTTTTTGGAAGACCTTCAAACCATTTCAGAGCTTCTCCTGTTAAACTTGATGCAAAGTATTTGCACAATATAGCGTCATTGATAGGGTGTAGAATACATCCTATTTACTATCTATTGTTTATGCTTTCTTTGCTATTTTTCTTGTAAATTATGTATTTTACGCTTGTTTTGAGTTTTATAGCTACTTTGGAGTCGCACGGAGGAAAAGAAGAAGAAATCACCCAATTTGAGCCAAAAGGGCAAAAAGGTCATTTTACAGGCGATTGATATATGGAGCTCAGTTAAGGTTAAGGGGCAACCCAATATGGAGGAGTCCTAAAGCCAGGCCCAGTCAAGGCTAAAGGGGTTGTCATTCGGGTACCCCTTATCATCTACCAGTGGGTGTATTTATCGGGTCTTATCTGTGGGGTGGATAAATCCGACTCAATCCAACCCTAAATCGAGAAGAGGTTTTTTCTTTCTCTTCTATCACTCATTTCTCACCCGAACCGAGAGAGAAGAGCAGTCATGGCTGCCGTTACTATTCGAGAGCCGAGAAAATTGAGAGAGCGGAATCGAGGAGAATCACGAGAGAACCGAGTTTACTGTTGCCATTAATGGTGTTCTTGAAGTTCGGTGAAAATGGGTGTCGCTGCTGAAGAAATTAGGGTTCCGATTTGAAGACGAAAGAGATGGGTTTGGGTTAATTGAGTTTCGCTGGTGGATTTAAGGAATTGGTAAGGTTCTGAAATGGGTTTCTGAGATCGAATGGCGATGGATTGTATGGTTCGAAGTCGAGAGTGACGAGAAGAATACTTTGTGGTGTCGACGGGAAGAATGAGCTGAAAACTTGCAAAATAAATTTAATTAAAATAAACTTAAATAAAAAGAAGGTTTTTGATTGTGTTGCGCCTACCTCAAATCGCAAGATCCAGAAGCTATGAAAATACAAGCTGTTAACTTTATAACCACTATGTTTCACCGTCCTCAACACCAAAATAATCATCTCCAATACTATTCTCTATTTTATCTAGTGACAAAACTTTTCTGTTTTCTAAACGACATAATCGTCTTCCATGGCTTCTCCCAAAATATCAAGTAATAGTCTTTTGTTTTCGTTTTCTTATAAATAATAGAGCATCTTGCTTAACAACAAAGATATCCTTTCCATCCTAACACTAAATAAATTTCTTAATTAATGCTATTACCATATTATCAAAATCTACCATTCATACACCTAACCATAATTTGAAAATTATATATACTTCCTTCTTTCTCAAATCTAAAATAAATTACACATTTATTATCAATATTTAATCATGTCAAGTCAATAAATATAATTAAGATTTTTTTGTTTCACATTTTGAATTAGCTAGAGCACAAACTATTAAGTTACCAAAATAGTTCAAATTTTCCAATTTAAAATCCATGCAAAATTCCATTAATCACTAACCGTGACAACTAAGGAAAGCGATTTTTCTTTATTTACATTTACCAAATAATCAATCAACAACCAATAATATAGTGACATGCAAAACTATTTATTTTCATTTTCACCTCAAGTGACAACTAGCAATAATAATTCTTATAATTAAATTAACGAATTTAAAACATTACCAAAAAATATAATCAATACTTAATTATATTATTTATATTTATAAAGTGACACCTAATAATATGTACACACTTTCCAAAAATAAATTCTGAAGACATTCATAAGCTCATGCAAAACAAATTTTGTATTTTTGTTAATATAATTAATTATCAAGTTTCACAAATGTCAACATGTTACATGTCAAGCTCCATCAATTAATTATATTCTTGTTAAAATCAATCAAATCTAATCAATTAGTAAAAATATATTAACAACGTCCTTGATCAAGCACTAGTTCGCTGAGATAATCTAAGTATACTAAATTATGAAATTACCCTTTTATCAATTTATCAATATACAAAAATACCCTTAAAAATTGGACTGGGTATTACAACTCCCGTAGCCTTTTGTATATTTGTTAGCCGACCGGGCGCCTTTGAAACTCTCGTAGCCTTTTGTAAACTTCCACACCAATATTCATAACTTAACCTTTATTATTCGAAGTGTTGTTACACCAAGTGATTTATGCGTAGAAACTCTTTAGCCAATTGTCGTTGATAAGTGATTTGACCTTGGTGCCGTCCATTCTTCTAAGTTTATAGTATCCGCTTTTTGCTACCTTTCTTATTTTGAACGGGACACCAGTTCGCTGCGAATTTGCCTGCTCAAGCATTCCTTTGTACATGAGGGGAAATTTTGAGGACCAAGTCGTCCACCTTGAAAGTCCTCTCCTTCACACCCTGGTTGTAATAGTTAGATGTGCGCTTCTTATAAGCCTTTGCGAACCGCTTTGCCCGTGTTCTTCTTTATTCTATTGTATCTAGGTGTGCAAAATGGCTTACTTCGTCTGGCGTAGTATGGATGGCCATTGCTACCCTTGCCGATGGGATCGCTATGTCCACCTGGTACATCGCATCCTCTCCGTAGACTAGTGGATAGGCGATGCTCCCGTGGAGTCGCGCTGTGAGATCCAAGACACCCATATCGCGAGTGCCAGCTGCTCATGTCATTCCCTGTGATAATCATGCACCGTTCGCCTCGGATCCTGGAGACGCGTTTTTGTTAGTTGCTTCGGCTTTCCATTCCACTTTGGGGATAATAGGGGGTTGACGTGTGTAGCCTCGTGTTGTATTGGCGAAGTAGATCTATTACGTCCTAGTTCACAAACAACTTGGCATTGTCTCGACCTAATTATCATAGGTGTGCGAACCCGTAAATGATGTATTGTTTGATAAATGCGCCACGGTTGCTCAAACGTAATCTTTGAGGGGTATCGCCTCAACCCATTTTGATGCGTATACAGTGGCAGTTATTAAGTATTTGTGGCTCTTCGAAGACATTGGGTTAATCGGTACTAGAAGATCCACCCCCAGCTATGAAATGGCCATGGTGTCACTATGCTTTGTCGCTTGAGTGTGAGGCGCTCGAATCAAGGTATCGTGCATCTGGTAGCTTAAACACTTTCTGACATGCTCGGCGGTATCGCTTTCCAAAGTGGACCAGTAAAATCCGCCTCCGTAAAGTTGCAGGAACAACTTCCGCATACCTTAGTGTTCGCATTATGAGACTGGGTCATTACCTCAGTTTCTTCTTGGTCAGACATACACCGTAGGATTGCATTGCTATAGCTCCTCCCAGAAAGTACGTTCTCTTTCATGAAGAAACGCGCTGCCTTCTTTTGAACTTTTAAAGCCGCCTGTCTTTCGTCGGGCAGCTTTCCGTGTTGGATAAAGTCGATGTATGGTTGTCTCAAATCTACTCTCTCTGTTGTACATACCTCTACTGGTTGAGGTTGAGGTGGAGCTTGGCAGTCGGCGCAGTTATCTTGGAGGGCTGCCGCTTGTACTGACATGCTTGGCCAGTATACTCCCAGCCTTTGAAGCTTCCTGTAGAGGTGGACGCTGTTATGTCCGCATGCCTCCGCGTGCAGTTCCTGGAGTATTTTCTCTGCCTCCATTTTATTTAAACATTTTGCGAGGGATCCCCCTGGCTCGGTAATCTGAGCCCCCCGGATCATCACGAATTGTTTCAAGGCTTGGGTAGGCATTACTCGGGTCATCCTCTATTCAGGTTAAGTATTCGACGTACACTTTCCTCCAGTCGTCTGCTTCTTCGAAGGCTAGGTCTTCCTTCCAGGTGCTGGGTAGCACTTACCTTTTTACTGTTACTGTGCCCTCTTCTTCACCGTTTAATTGCATCTTGCTTGCTAAGGTTGACAAAGCGTCTGCATGTCGATTTTCACTTCTGCCCGTATGGTCTAATGACGACCCCGTCTGGTGGATCGAGCTCGGCCTATGCTCGATAGGTCGCTGTGTGTGGTTCCTTGACATGAAAGTCACCGTTCACTTGGTTCGTTACTAGCTTCGAGTCGCCTTTTATCTCTATACTTTCTAGGTTAAGTTCTTTCGCCATCTTGAGCCCTAGGATCAGTGCTTCATACTCAGCAATATTATTACTGCACGGGTGTTGATAGTGGATTTTAGTTCAGGGCTAAAATTGTAAAACCGATTTTAATATGCTGACATCTTGTAAAGGATAAAGCCATTTGATAAGCTATGAGCACAGAAAATCTCTCGCTTTATATATTTGAAGCAATTCGATAAATATACAAAATTCACCTAGAATGGTGCGTGCAACAGCAATCCCAAATATTTTGTGAATTTTACTAGCATTAACAATTAATGCATGATTTTCCTGGTATTTTCCATGCTGTGTTCTCAGCCGAACTCTCATCATTGACATGACATGACGATCGAGTGCTCACTCTCAAAGAGTATCATGAATCTCCGTGCCAATATTGAGACATGCATGAAATATCCACAGGCTACATCACTCTCTGACAGAGAGTCTCGCATCGACGCGCTTTGGTTAGCCGATCAATCATGCTTAATTTCCTTAAGGAAAATCTAGATTGTCCAAATCAGTCTCGAACGATCACGACCACACAAGTTGGTCGCGCAATTTAACAAGGCTAGCCAAACCCGGCAAGAGTAGGCCATCATCGTGATGACCACCGGCGGCCGTTTATGCCCTAGCCATTCGAACATCACACGAACTCCTCCCAAGACGTCAAACGCCACCCTAAAATAGGGTGGTTGCGTTGCTTGGAAGAAGCTTCGATGAGCTTCGACTCACTCAAGGCGATCTTAAAATCATCACGACCGTCCAACTTTACCAGCCTGGTTGACGGCCTAGATCATCCCGCGAATGATCAGGAAGCGCCAACGCACACGTTGGCGGGCCCACTTCATCTACCCGATCGGCCTTCTCACAGCAATGCCCTAGAGCAATGAACGTTTGCTCGAAATATGGATGGCGTGATGCTTTAAAGGGTCGCGGAAGCTCCACTAGTGTCTTAAATCGATCACAACCATCCAACTTAGCCGGCATAATTGGATGGATTAGATCGCGCCTAGGACCATCAGACATGTACACATATGTTCACCATCGTCCCAACGTGGGCCCCACACGGTCGGTCTCCCCAAAGGAGGAGCATAGCCTGCCAAACCGTTTGGCCGAAGTTGCGCACGCGTGACTGATCCAAAACCCTAATTAGGGTTTGCGGCATTACATATATGTCGCAGTTTGATCATGACCATCTATCTTCGCCAGCCTAAACGGAAGGTGTAGATATAAACTTAAGAGGTACCAAGAGTATCAACATGATCACCGTGGGCCCACCTATGCGTGTGACCGACCGGCCTAGGCCAACCATGGCTGAGCACCTCGAAACGCGTGCCCAAAGGAGGCATGTCACGCGGTTCCCAAATCCTTTGCGGCAAAGTATTTCTATCGCAAATCGATCACGACCACTCACCTTTGCCAGACAAATTGAGTGATCTAGATCGTACCTCCGCGAGACAGAATGGTATGGACATGTACACCGGCAAGCCGTCTACACGCATGCCTGGCCGGTCCCACCAAAAACATCGTCCATGCTTGATTTCGGTCAAGTTGAAGAGTGATGCTTGCGCACCTCTTTAAAACCCTAAAAATCATCAACGGTCGCAAATATATGCCGTAGATCATCTTGTCCGTCCAAATTTGCCAACTTGGTCAGGCAGCCTAGGCTAAGAGTTAAACAGCCAATGAGTTACCTTGGTGATCACCGCCCGTCACTCTACCACAAGGAGTGATCGGCCAAGGGATGGCCCTCCGATGCAGCCTCCAAGAAATCACTCGAAGATGGTTGGGCATGCAGCCATTTTAAGACGCTTAATCCGCGACTTACTCCGTTAAGCTCTAAAAACAACAATGCTTCATACATATTGATTGTATTCGATGCATAAAGTTGTTGATGGTGGATTTTCGTTTAAGGTTAAATTTGTAAAAAACCAGAAAATCATGCGCTGACATCTTGTAAAAGATAAAGCCGTTTATAAGTGACGGATACTCCTCACTCAATTCACCAAGGTTGGAGGATGCAGCAACAATCCCTTCCTGTGAATTTCATATCGCCTTGTATTTCCCGTACCCATTATCGGTGTGGCATGACGACCGAGTGTTACTCTTACGCAGTAACACGAACCTCCAAGCACTATAATGAATCCATGTACGAAATACCCGTACAGGTGATTCTCGGTGTGTTATACTAGCCCGAGCCCTCTCGGTGTGTTATACTAGCCCGATTGAGCCCCTCTCGGTGTGTTATACTAGCCCGATTGAGCATCCGGACTTGATCAGATCGGTCTCCTGGATATGATCTAATCGCAGTCATCCAACTCCACAAGCATGATTGGATGACCACGGATCAATTCCATCACCCCCAAGCAAAGGTATGGAATACACACGGCCTTAGCTTGCCAAATATGATTCGATCGCAGTCATCCAACTCCACAAGCATGATTGGATGACCACGCATCAATTCCATCACCCCCAAGGGTATGGAATACACACCTACCGACCCGCATGGTCGACCATTGGCCTTCGCTTGCCAAGAAACCGTCCATACCAAGCATTATGGGCTAAAACCCTAAATTAGGGTTTGCGATATTACATGTGTCGCAAAACGGTCTCAACCGTCCATCTTCGCAGGCATAGATGGAGGGTGTAGATGTAGACTCAAAGGGCCCGAGCATGTCGACACAATCACCATGTGACCGCCACATACTTGGCCAATCGGTTGGCCAACCATGGTTGGTTACAACAAAACCGTCCCGCCCAAAAGAGCATGGTCGCGCGGCTTTGAAAGCCAAAATTAGGGTTCAAGCCATCACGCGCGTCCATCTTCTCCGGCACGAATGGAGGGTCACAGATTAGATTAAGCAGTCCCAAGATATCAAAGATGACCACCGTGGACCCATCTACCTCCTCTCTGCGGTCGGCCAAGGCATATCATGCCTGGCCAATCCAAAACGCCCGCTCAAACATGCGTGGTTACACTTCCCAAACCGCAAATCGATCTCGACCACTCAACTTCACCGGACGAATTGGGTGGCTTAGATCGCGTTTTTCATGAGACGGTGAGACATGGGCGTGAACATCAGCCCGCCACCTTCACGCCAAGCCAACTGGCCAAGACCGACCAAGCTAGGTCGTCTTGGAAAAACGCGCCGGAAGAGAGCATGGCGCGGCTTCTTTGCGGCATCAAACTCTTATCGCAAAACAATCTCGACCACTCCTCTTTGACGGTCAAATCGAGTGGCCCAGATCGCGCTTTCATGAGGGAACGGAATACGTGCACCTACACCATCATGCCGTCAACACACATGTATGGTCGGTCCTCTCCAAAATTCTTCCTACGCTTGGTTTCGACCAAGCTAAAGAGTGATGCTTGCGCACCTCTTTAAAAACCCTAATTTCACCAACGGTCGCAGATGAGTGTCTCAAACATCATCTCGTCCGTCCAACCTCACCAACTTGGTTATACAACCACAGGTCGAGTTATTTGGTTAGTGAGGAGTCATTACCCGTCACTTTACCACACCGTAATGCAAGACTGCATAAAATACACACGATACTTCACAAGTATCGACTTTCTGAATAACGCAGTTATTCAATTCAGCATTACATGCTATCTCTCGTGGATCCACGATCCACATTCCAGACATCAATCATGTCACAAACTGGGGGATACTTACTGGGGTATTGGTCTGGCGGTTTACAGCGTGCAACGCGCCATTACAAGAACGTGTTAGGAAGTCATGGACGGTTAGAGATGAACTGGAGAAGTGGGCAAGACCGGTCTATGCTACCGACACACAACTCCACCACTCCATCATCCCACTACCTCCACTTCCCACGAGAAACGTGAATGAGGCTCAATGACTTGTATAAATAGGTTCTCCGCCCTATTTCAAACAACAACAAGAAACGCGAACAACACAAGTTCGGTCGGCGAAAACCAAGTGTTAATACAAAAACCGTATTCAAACACTCGGAGCCGCTTTGCATCAACCGTAAGCTTGCTCATCTTTCGTTACAAGTCATAAGCAAGCCAACACCTTCACAATCTCAACACCTTCTTCGCTTCCCTCCCTAAGATCAACCCCATCTCCTTCACTTTGTGACCGAAACAAGTCTGAACGGCCATTTCTTGGTTTAGGCCGGACTTGCACTGATTGATCTCTCGAATCTACAAGCACTCACCGCGCGGTGCATTTGTTGAAGGTTTAGATTCATTCCTCATCCACACCCCAAATTACCAAATTCCTTAGAGTAGTTTTCACCCATCAACAATTGGCGACCACAAAGGGAGATTGATCTATCGGTTGCATAAAATTGAATCCTCAATTTCTCGCCCATCTCGCAATGTATCCTAAAACTACAAAGCGTTCAGATATCATGGGAAGCATAGCTGAATGCTGGAGGATGTCTTGGAAAATCAAGCCAGTATCACCGGGAGGCGGCGAGACATTTCGCCTTTTGAATGATATAGCGGCACAATTACAAGAAGGGTCGACGAGCATCTACTTAGGCAAAGACAAGAAATGTTGAATCATTAGCCAGAGTCACACTTTACCGGTGGAGAAGCAAAAAGGCGCGTAACCGCAGGAGACTCGGGGAAGAGGAACGACATTGTCCGATCAACAACGGAGACCCGATGCAACTCCACGAAAAAGAAACTTATCCTAATACTACAATGTCTTCCGGATGAAGAAGGGGAACCTACAGCCTATGGAGCCTTGCAGAGGGTTTATACCTCAAAACTCTTGTCGGAGTCCGGAAGACTGTCCAATCCGCGTCGGCCTTCCAACCAACCGGAGAAACGCTGAGGAAGGAGAAATCGGTCAAGAAATGCCCGAATACGGAGGATGGGAGCGTTCATTCGCCACTCAAGAATGACATTACGACACCTTCCACATCCCTCTACTTAGGAAGGCAATCCGTGATATGATGACGCCCGCAAGTCTTCCAACCTCATCTCCCTGTTCCACATCAAAGCCACGGGAGACACATCGCAACGCCGCTAACGAAAAGCTAGACTCGAGGTACTTACATTTCCCTTCCCAATGAAGAAGATTCTCGGAACCGCTAGAGACGTGGGTGCGAAATGGAGAGGTGGAGCTACCCCGCATGGCGTCCGCCTCGATCAAGAAGTAATGGACCCGAGGTACCGTCATTACCACCTGTTCCTTCATCACCCCACCAAATAACGCAACACTTTGAAGCGCATTGTTCGGAGAAGCTTGGTTCGGAGAGATAGCTTTCGAGGATTTTCTTGGAGAGACTACTCCGGTTTGATATAAGTGAGGCTTCAAAAGGCAAGTAAGTTTTACTCAACAACTTTACAAGAAAGATAGCTTAGAATTCACTTTGGGGACTTAGCATCCCGCACGTGGAGAAAGAGGCTCGGCGATCAAACGCCATGTTTGTTCCCATTCATACCTCCCTTTTTACATAACATTTGCAACTTCATATATGTGCAATCATTCATGACCAAGATGCAAATCTCGTTTAACAAAATCTCTTTCAAAAAGGTTGTTCACAAAACTATCTCAAAATAAGCCAATTCAATTACCTATTAAATTCAAAACTAAAGTCAAAAGAAAATCCTCACTATCGCTCAAAAGCATCTAAAAGAAAAGACAAGTCGGTAGCTACAATCTTTCAAGGAAGTCCTTCAACAAGAACTCGTCCTTCGGGGCGAGAGGCTTTCATCCTTTGGAGTGCACTGTTTCATCTCCAGCCTTAGACAACTTTCCAACTTCTTCTTCCCGGCGAGCAATACAAATCCGCGAAGGGGATTTCGTCTTGTAATTTCGGAGCTCCCGAATCTTGGAGAACCCTTCGAAGAACCAAGGAGCATTGAAGCCGCATGCTGCGCGAACACGTCCGGATGGCACCGCCAATCTTCAATCACCTCTTCGAAACTGCTCCACCCGCCGCAACGCTCATCCCCCGGATAGAAACTAAAGCTTCTTGGACGCGGGTTGACCAATGCAAGACGACTCTTGAGCTTCATGGTGGTAGCAATATGTCCGTGTTTCTCCCATATTGCCGTGTACAACCCTTTGAACGAATCGACGCCGAATCCACCAACCAACACATGTCCTGGATAAGGAGCAAAGGAGGATCGAACAAAGCCCCAGTGCTGCATCACCGATAATTCACCAACCGCGAACCTTGTCGGTGCGGGAGGCTTTTCGAAGAAGTCACCACAATGGCCATATTGACCGAGCCTGTTGTAACGAATTTCAAGAGGAGCCGCCCAACTACAAAGGCGCCGCCTCTCTTTCACTCGGGTGCTAATTTCCCTCACGGCCAAGTCAACAAGATCACTAAGAGAAGCGCCTTGTTCAACCGAGCTTGCATCATCTCTGTCATGGTCGAAAAAGGAGCGGTTTCTCCCGGACTTCTCAAAGATGAAGGTCGGTACCGCCGAGACTTCTCGGCATGAAGGTCGATCGCCGGACTTCTCGGCATGAAGGTCGGGCATCGCTGCACTTCTCAAAGATGAAGACCGTCTTGCCGACCTCCCGTTTTGAATGCGTGCCAACCTTGTGAAGGCATTATCTTTCGAAATTCCTAATTTCAAGCAAGAATCATTTTTAGAAGAATTTACACCGGAGAAAATGAAAGAACCGAGAGAGAGAAGATTTAAATACCCGCATATTGGAGGAATTGAGGACTACCGACCGCATGCTTGCCTCTTAGGTCTTTCTCCTATTTGGGGACCGCAATCCTCGGCTCTTGTCCGTTTGGTGGGAGCGGCTAACCTAAAACGCTTCGCCAAGACGTCGAAGATGGTTCACCACGGGGATCTGTCACAACACTCTTCGAAAATTTCGGAAGATCAACGATTGTTTCCCCCCAAATTCTTTATACCTCGCTTCGGTCACCACTGGGTTTCTCCCAATAGGCCGGGAAGGGAAGGCTCACCCGGTCTAAGAACACATTGGCGTTAAGAATTTGTGGAAGGAGTTCTTCCTGAGCCCCTAGTGGACGGATAAATGGGACACCCGATCGAATCCCATTTGGCGAGCAGCCACACAATGTTGTACGGAGTCACGAGAAAATTCTCCGTCGAATAGAGACTCGGACATATCCCGAATGCGGTGCCAGGTAAATAATTTCCCTGCATCTCATGGTATTGACATCGGTACGCAACACAACACCAGGATCATCAGCAAAGGTCTTTGGCTGAACGATGGAAGAGTGAATCGGCCCCCATGGACGAAAATCTATGGAAGAAACATTGTCAAATACCTCCACAAGTTTCGCACCGGCTTTAGGACGCTTCTTATTCCATCGGAGTATTCTCGAGCTGCCGTACAAGTTAACGAGCGAAGGTGCAGGAGTAGGAGCGTAACTTCTGAAGTGTTCCCATAAGAGCGCCTGAAGAAAAGCGAAGTGAACGTGCGACTCCACCTTCTTGTGCCCGTTAGAAGCATGCATATCCATTGCTAAAGCGTCCGGATGAGAATACAACATCCAAGGAACAATGCACCTAGAGGAAGAACTTCACCTGCGCCCAGCCTTATAGCAATTTTGACAAGGTCACGTCTAATTGTCCTCTTTCCTGAACCATCATCAAATATATCTCTCGGACAGCCATAAAGACAGAACGCGATCAAGGCCGAGCTCGTTTTCCAACTCTGCGAGAAGACCACTCCAAACCCACCGGTGTAGAAGCATCTCGTGTCTCTTTTCTCCTCCTTCCGTTGTCCGACCCGCCGCTTTTTTTGAAGTATAGCAGCATAATTACTCTCCTCCGCATCGAGAGTTCGTAAAAAAGACTTCCAAACGAACAAGGTTCATTAATGCAGCTACACTCTCCAAAGTAATAGTCATCTCTCCCCATCTAGATATGGTCATGTGAGTGGAAATACGCCACCGAGAAATGAAGGTGATCAAGCCCGCGGTGTCTTTCCTAATTTCGAGGGTAGCAGATGCCATGACCGCATCAAGGATTTGTGCTTTGGTCAAATTGTCCTTAATGCCCTTATTACTCAACATGCGTCTCATCCATCCCTCATAAGAACCCAGTGGAGTACGGCAAATCTTGAAGTCAATAGGAGAAGGCGGATATTCGTTTCTTTGGAGGCAAAATCTCATCACAAGTGCGGAAGAAGAGAATGGATCAGCATCCATATTTTCTGAATCGGAAAGCAAGACCATCTTATGAGAAGGATGTTTCCTAATATTTGGAAAAGGCGAGGTGAACAACTCATCATTGATGTTCGGCATATCCTTGAAGCTGTCAACACTTCCCGACTTAGCACCAACATTATCTTCAGAAGACATATCGACAGAAGTTCTTTTCTACCGCAATGAGATAAAAGACAGGAGTTAGAACTTATATGAAAGCACATGAGAAGTGTAGTCACACACGGCAAGACACAACTCACGAGCGGAGCATGCAATAGCAGTCCAAACACCATTCAAGTCCGGCACAAAATTCCGATTCGGTATTGATTCGATGCAGGTACAAATTTTAGTCCGATACAAGTTTCGATGCAGTGTCGATTTCAAGTTCTCCTCCGTATAACTTTCAAGTCGATATAAGTTTTCAAGATTCAATACAAATTTCAGTCAAGCATATGTGATAAGACCCACGTTCCGGCATACACGGCGGGCCCGCATTCATCCGCATACATCACGACACAATTTTCTTTATTCATGGGAATTGTGTCTACGGGATTCAAGCCAAATGGTGGAGAAAGCCAAGCATGCACATGTCTTACAAAAGGTGTTTACCTAAACAAACTAGGGTTTCACCGTTAAAAAAAAAAAAAAAAAAAAAAAAAAAAAAAAAAGTGCGAAACTTACCTTGGACGGGCGGCAACTCCGACGGTGGCGGTTTCGCGGCGCTCCTAAGAAGCAACTATTGGCGGCGGCTCCGGCAGCAACTATTGGCAGCAGCAAAGCCACGGACGGGAGCTGCTTTGACAACAAAAGAAAAAAAAAATTTCGTGAGAAAAAGAAAAGAGGTTTGGCTTCTTTTATAGACAAAAATTAAAAGAATCCCAATAGAACAAGGATTCCTCTTTTGTTTGGTTTCCTCTTCTGATTCAAATACCCAAAGAAAGAAACCTACCCCACCAGGGATTCCATACAAGCGTGACGGCGTGGAAAACTAGCGGTCGGCCAACACTCTTCCGGGTAAACTCCTTTTATCCTGTCTTTCTCACGTATGTATGTCACCATCTCATGCCTACCACACAATAGTGCAACCATTATGTGCTAGGCAGGGGACTTAATGTTGATGGTGGATTTTCGTTTAAGGTTAAATTTGTAAAAACCGTAGAAAATCATGCTACGACATCTTGTAAAAGATAAAGCCGTTTATAAGTGACGGATACTCCTCACTCAATTCACCAAGGTTGGAGGATGCAGCAACAATCCCTTCCTGTGAATTTCATATCATCCTTGTATTTCCTGTACCCATTATCAGTGTGGCATGACGACTGAGTGTTACTCTTACAGAGTAACACGAACCTCCAAGCACTATAATGAATCCATGTACGAAATACCCGTACAGCCGATTCTCGGTGTGTTATACTAGCCCGAGCCCTCTCGGTGTGTTATACTAGCCCGATTGAGCCCCTCCGGTGTGTTATACTAGCCCGATTGAGCATCCCACTTGATCGTATCGACTCCTGATATGATCCTAATCGCAAATCATCCAACTCCACAAGCATGATTGGATGACCACGGATCAATTCCATCACCCCCAAGCGTATGGAATACACACGGCCTTAGCTTGCCAAATATGATCGATCGCGATCATCCAACTCCACAAGCATGATTGGATGACCACGGATCAATTCCATCACCCCCCAAGCGGTATGGAATACACACGGCCACCAAGCATGGTCGACCATTGGCCTTCGCTTGCCAAGAAACCGTCCATACCAAGCATTATGGGCGGAAAACCCTAAATTAGGGTTTGCGGCATATTACATGTGTCGCAAATCGGTCTCAACCGTCCATCTTCGCAGGCATAGATGGAGGGTGTAGATGTAGACTCAAAGGGCCCGGAGCATGTCGACACAATCACCATGTGACCGCCACATACTTGGCCAATCGGTCAAAGCCAACCATGGTTGGTTACAACAAAACCGTCCGCCCAAAAGAGCATGGTCGCGCGGCTTTGAAAGCCAAAATTAGGGTTCAAGCCATCACGCGTCCATCTTCTCCTAAGACGAATGGAGGGTCACAGATTAGATTAAGCGAGTCCTAAGATATCGGCATGACCACCGTGGACCCATCTACCTCCTCTTGCGGTCGGCCAAGGCATATCATGCCCGGCCAATCCAAAACGCCCGCTCAAACATGCGTGGTTACACTTCCCAAACCGCAAATCGATCTCGACCACTCAACTTCACCTAGGACGGGTGGGTGGCTTAGATCGCGTTTTCATGAGACGGTGAGACATGGGCGTGAACATCAGCCCGCCACCTTCACGCCAAGCCAACCGCCAAGACCGACCAAGCTAGGTCGTCTTGGAAAACGCGCCGGAAGAGAGCATGGCGCGCGGCTTCTTTGCGGCATCAAACTCTTATCGCAAAATCAATCTCGACCACTCCTCTTTGACGGTCAAATCGAGTGGCCCGATCGCGCTTTCATGAGGGAACGGAATACATGCACCTACACCATCATGCCGTCAACACACATGTATGGTCGGTCCTCTCCAAAATTCTTCCTACGCTTGGTTTCGACTGCTAAAGAGTGATGCTTGCGCACCTCTTTAAAAACCCTAATTTCACCAACGGTCGCAGGATGAGTGTCTCAAACATCATCTCGTCCGTCCAACCTCACTGACTTGGTTATACAACCACTGGTCAGAGTTATTTGGTTAGTGAGGAGTCATTACCCGTCACTTTACCACACCGTAATGCAAGACCCGCATAAAATACACACGATACTTCACAAGTATCGACTTTACGAATAACGCAGTTATTCAATTCAAAGATTACATGCTATCTCTCGTGGATCCACGATCCACATTCCAGTTATCAATCATGTCACAAACTGGGGATACTTATCAGGGTATTGGTCGGCGGTTTACAGCGTGCAGCGTGCAACGCGCCATTACAAGAACGTGTTAGGAAGTCATGGACGGTTAGAGATGAACTGGAGAAGTGGGCAAGACCGGTCTATGCTACCGACACACAACTCCACCACTCCATCATCCCACTACCTCCACTTCCCACGAGAAACGTGAATGAGGCTCAATGACTTGTATAAATAGGTTCTCCGCCCTATTTCAAACAACAACAAGAAACGGAGAACAACACAAGTTCAGACGGCGAAACCAAGTGTTAATACAAAAACCGTATTCAAACACTCGCAGCCTGCTTGCATCAACCGTAAGCTTGCTCATCTTTCTCACAAGTCATAAGCAAGCCAACACCTTCACAATCTCAACACCTTCTTCGCTTCCCTCCCTAAGATCAACCCCATCTCCTTCACTTTGTGACCGAAACAAGTCTGGAACGGCCATTTCTTGGTTTAGGCCGGACTTGCACGGACATTGATCTCTCGAATCTACAAGCACTCACCGCGCAGTGCATTTGTTGAAGGTTTAGATTCATTCCTCATCCACACCCCAAATTACCAAATTCGGCAGGAGTAGTTTTCACCCATCAACAAAAGTATACACGATATTTCATGAATATCGACTTCCTAAATAACTCGCTTATTTAATCTACCACCGTATACTACTTCTTGTGGGTCCCACGATCCACTCATTCGAGACATCAAGCATGTCACAAACCGGGAGATACTTATCGAGGTATTGGTCTGCGGTTTACGGCGTGCGGCGTGCAACGCGCCATCACGAGAACGTGTCGGAGGTATGGACGGTTAAGATGGTAAGGGAAGTGGGCTAAGACGTGATCATGCAATCACCCACACGACCCCACTACTCCATCACTCTACTTCCTCCATTTCCTACGAGATGAGGGTTTGCGCTCAATGACTTGTATAAATAGGTCCTTTGCCTATTTCCAAACAAGACAGACGAACACAGAAAAAAACAAGTGTTGTCATCAGTATCCAGAAATTACCATTCTGATACAAGTCATAAACATCCAACACCTTCACAATCTCAACACCTTCTTCGCTTCCCTCCCTAAGATCAACCCCATGTCCTTCACTTTGTGACCGAAGCAGTGCGGGAACTAGCCATTTCTTGGTTTAGGCACTGTGCAGTTGATCTCTCGAATCAAAAGCACTCCGTGCGAAGGCATTTGTTTAGGGTTTAGATTCGTTTCTCATCCACACACACCCAAATTTACGAAAACCGCGTAAAACAAGCTTTCACCCATAAACAACGGAAATCTAACTTGAACGAATACGACAGGTAGAAAGCCTATGCGACGCTTCGAATACTATTCCGGATCTTCCACCTGTTGTACGATGACCCGTCGAAGAACATGATCTAAGATTTGTCGATGTCTGCGGATGCTACTTCACCGGTATGTATTCGTGTACCTCGTCGTCCCCTTCTCCCTAGGAACATTGCTATTAAATCGGTATTGCTTGCCCGTGCACTCCATTCGGTCGCTGATATTTGAGCTCAAATTCAGACAACTGCAGTAGCCACCGAACAGTTCTCCCCGTCAGGACAGGCTTGGACTCTAAGTATGTTATAAGGTTCGCCGCGGCTATCACGATGGTTTCGTGTGCCAAAAGGTACGGGCACAGCTTCTGTGCTTCATAGATAAGAGCTAGGCATGCTTGTTTCATCCGTGGGTACCTCAGCTCCGCTTCTCGCAGGACCCGACTAACATAATAAATAGGCGACAGTTCGTTTCCCCCCCATATCTTGTGCGAGTACAGCTCATATTGTTGCACTGGTAAACGCCGTGTAGAGGTAAAGGGGGACTCCTTTTATCGGTGGCTCCGAGGACTTGCGGGCTGATGAGGCATTGCTTTAGTTTTTCGAATGCCACGCACCGTGCTTCCCCCACACAAAGTAACCCCTTTTTTAGCAGAGGTAAGAATGCGGACATCGCTTGCTCTAGTCCGGTACAAAATGTCGTATGTATGATATCCTTCCGATGAATGCTTGCAGCTCTTTTTCAAAGGAGTGATGGGATATGGCGTAGGCTAAACGCGCCTACTCCCCTTTTCTTTTTCAAATGAATGAGGTGGGATGGAATAGGGCATAGGTTAAACGCGCCTATCCCCCTTTCTTTTTTTTTCAGGGAGTGGTGCAGATGGGATAGGGCGTATGTTAAACGCATTTAATCCCCCCTTCTTGTTTTAAATAAGTGGGGGCGGGATGATAGTAAATGTTTCTTTTATAGCTCGGACAAGTCGTTTGGGCGCCTTTGGCACACCTATAGTCTTTGGTGAATGTGTCAATCGACCGGCGCCTTTGGCATTCCCGTAGCCTTCTATATTCGTTGGCCGACCGGCGCCTATGGCACTCCCGTAGCTTTTTCTAGATTTGTCATCCGACCGGCGCCTTTGGCACTCCCGTAGCCTTTGTAGATTTGTCGACCAACCGGGCGCCTCGGCACTCCCGTAGAATTTTGAAGATTTGTCACCGACGGCGCGTTTGGCATTCTCGTAGCCTTTTGTAGATTTGTCACCGACCGGCGCCTTTGGCACTCCCGTAGCCTTTTGTATATTTTTTTAGCGACCGGGCGCCTTTGGCACTCCCGTAGACTTTTTTAAACTTCCACACCAATATTGATAACTTAAGCTTTATTATTCGAAGTGTTGTTATACCGAGTAATTTATGCGTAGAAATTCTTTAGCCATTTGTCGTTGATATGTGATTTGACCTTGGTGTCGTCCATTCTTCTAAGTTTATAGTATTCGCTTTACGCTACCTTTCTTATTTTGAACGGGACACCGGTTAAAGCGGCTAATTTGCCTGCAATATCATTCTTTTGTACATGAGGGGGAATTTTTAGGACCAAGTCGTCCACCTTGAAAGTCCTATCCTTCACACTGGTTGTAATAGTTAGTCGTGTGCTTCCCGTAAGCCTTTGCCAACCGCTCTTGCCCATGTTCTTCTTTCTTCTATTGTATCTAGGTGTGCAAAATGGCTTACTGCCTCAGCGTAGTATGGCCTACCATTGCTACCATTGCCGATGGGACCGCTGTGTCCACCGGCAATATCGCATCCTCTTCATAGACTACCGGATAGGCGATGCTCCCGTGGAGCTTGTCTTGTGAGATCTTGTACGCCCATACCGCGAGTGCTAGCCGCTCGTGTCATTGCTCGAGATAATCATGGACCGTTCGGCTAAGGATCCGAAGAAGCGTTTTGTTAGTTGCTTCGGCTTGTCCATTCCACTCGGGATAATAGGGGGTTGACGTGTATAGCCTCATGTTGTATTGGCGAAGTAGATCCATTACGTCCTTGTTCACAAACGACTTGGAATTGTCTCGCCTAATTATCATAGGTGCGACCAACACCGTAAATGATGTATTCTTTAATAAATACATCCACGGTTGCTCTAGCGTAATCTTTGAGGGGTACCACCTCAACCAATTTTGATGGTTACTCTGTGGCAGTTATTATGTATTTGTGGCGCTTCGAAGACATTGGGTTAATCGGTACTATAAGATCCATCCCACAGCTATGAAATGGCCATGGTGTCACTATGTTGTGCAGCTGAGTGTGAGGCGCTCGAATCAAGGTCCCGTGCATCTGGCAGCTTAAACACTTTCTAACATGATCGGCGGTATCCCTTTCCATATTTGGCCGCAGAATCAGCCTCCGTATAGTTGCGGGAACAACTTCCGCATCCCTTAGTGTTAGGCATTATAAGACTGGGTCATAACCTAAGTTTCTTCTTTGACATACAGACACTGTAGGATTGCATTGCTATAGCTCCTCCGGTAAAGTACGTTCTCTTTTATGATGAAACGCACTGCATTCTTTTGAACTTTCAAAGCCGCCTATCTTTCGTTGGGAAGCTTGCCGTGTTGGATAAAGTCGATGTATGGTTGTCTCAAATCTACTCCCTCTGTTGTACGAACTCTGCGGGTTGAGGTGGAGCTTGGCAGTCGGCGCAGTTATCTTAGAGGTTTGTCGCCTTTGCTGACATGCTTGGCCAGTATACTCCCAGCCTTTGAAGCTTCTTGTAGAGGTGGATGGCGCTTGTCCTGTCCGCATGTCTCCGTGCGGTTCTGAAGTATTTTCTCGCCTCCATTTTATTTACACATTTTGCGAGGGATCCCCAGGGCTCTTGTATCTGAGCCCCCTGGATCATCACGAATTGTTTCAAGGCTTGGGTAGGCATTACTCGGTCATCCTTTATTCGAGTTAAGTATTCTACGTACACTTTCCTCCAGTCGTATGCTTCTTCGAAGGCTAGGTATTCCTTTCAGGTGCTGGGTAGCTCTCACCTCTTTACTATTACCGTGCACTCTTCTTCACCGTTTAATTGCATCTTGCTTGCAAAGGTTTCCAAAGCGTCTGCATGTCGATTTCCACTTCCTCGCCCATATGATCTAATGACGACCCCGCCCGGTGGATCGGGCTCGAGCCTTTGCTCGATAGAGCGCCAGGTGTGGTTCCTTGACATGAAAGTCATCGTTCACTTGGTTCGTTACTAGCTTCGAGTCGCCTTTTATCTCTATACTTCCTAGGTTAAGTTCTTTCGACATCCTGAGCCCTAGGATCAGTGTTTCATACTCAAAGAACATTATTACTACACCGGAAATCTAACTTGAATGAATATGACAAGAGTTCTCCCCGCGATGCTTCGAATACTATTCCATATCCTCCACCGGGTGTTGTATGATGACCCGTCAAGAATATGGTCCAAGGTTTGTCGATGTATGCGGATGCTACTTCACCGGGTATGTATTCATGTACCTCGTCGTCCCCCTTCTTAGAACATTGCTATTAAATCGATTATTGCTTTCCGCGTACTCCATTCTTGGTCGCCGATATTTTAGCTCAAATTCAGACAACCGCAAGAGCCACCGAGCAGTTCTCCCCGTCATGACGAGCTTGGAAGCTAAGTATGTTAAAGGGTCCATCGCGGCTATCACGATGGTTTCGTGTGCCAAAAGGTACGGCGCAGACTTTTGTCTTTGCATAGATAAGAGCTAGGCATGCTTGTTCCATGCGTGGGTACCTCAGCTCCTCTTCTCATGAGACCCGACTAACATAATAAATAGGCGACAGTTAGTTTCCCCCCATATCTTGCGAGTGCATGCTCTTATTGCTTTGCACCGGGTAAACGCCGTGTAGAGGTAAAGGGGGCTCCTTTATCGGTGGCCCGAGGACTTGCTGGGCGATGAGGCATTGATTTAGTTTTTCGAACGCCACGCACTTGTGCTTCCCCCACACAAAAGCAACCCACTTTTTTAGCGGAGGTAAGAATGCGGACATCGGTTGCGCTAGTCCAGGTACAAAACGTTGTATGTATGATATCCTTCGGATGAACGCTTGCGACTCTTTCGTATTGGTTGTAGGTGCCATGGTTGTGATCACTTCGATCTTGCTCGGATCCACTTGAATCCCCTTATTGGTTATCACAAAGCTTAGGAGGTTGAATTTCCTACATCTCTCGAAGACCATCTTCAAATGGGAGATGTGGCTTTCGGAGGCTTGCAATTTAATCACGATGTCATCAACGTGTACCTCCACTATCTGGTGTAACAAGTCGTGGAATATGGATTTCATCGCGCGCTGATATGTGGCGCCTGCATTCTTCAGACCGAAAGGCATCACCACGTAATAAAAGTTCCCATACGGAGTTTGGAAAGCGATTTTCGCGTCTGATGCGGCCATCCTTATTTGGTTGTACCCGTTTACGATCCATGAAGAAAAACCTGATTTTACCCCCGTTGCGTCTAGCGTCGCTCGATGTTAGGCAATGGAAAATTATCTTTTAGGCACGCCCGATTTAGGTCTCTCGTAGTCCACACAAAGATCCCGATCTTTCCGGGTTTTTTTACCACGGGTGCGATGTTGTGCAGCTTGTCGGGTGTTGAATGGGCTTGACTCTTCCTCTATTGTGAGAGTCGTGGCTCTGCGGGAAATTCACTAGCCGCTTTGTTTCACGGGCTTGAACTCGGGTGATACTCCGAGGTTATGAGCTACGAGGATGATGTCTAGTCCCGGCATCTCATCATAATTGAAGGTGAAAACATCCTAGTATTCTTTGAGTAGCGGGATCGGGCGCCTCTTTGTCTTCTTTGTTCAAGCTTCGATGATCATAATGTGACGCTTATCTTCTTATGATCCAATGTTGATTTCCTCTATGCCGTCCATAGTGAGGTCTCTTGTTGTTGGCTCTTCCACCGCCGAGGATGTCGCCTCTATAAGCTGGTCTTGAAACTCTTCATCATTAATTGCGCTATAAGGTAATTCGGATAAATTCCGACCGGTATTTTTACGAAGAAACCTCTCGCTTCTTCGCTTGATGATGTTATGACATGGTTTTGCGCATCCACGGGTGTTCCCTCAGCTAGTTTCTATAATAAGTATACGCCCCCTCCCCCCGTCCGATTTCGAGAAACGTTAGAATCTAGGCTACCCTTCTTGTTTCCTCTTTCTTTTTGCGGGAATACCATACCGGACCAGCCGAATACGGACTTAGCTGGTTCCAGCTTCTCTTCTTCCCCCCACTTAGGGAGTGGGGTAAGTTGTGCCTCGGGTATATCATCTGACTCCTTGTGCACGTCATAGAAAACTGCATCTGCCATGTACGCCTCCTTTGGGTCGAACGGGTTGGTGGTGGCGGGAATCCAGTACTGCTTGCCTCTAATGTTAGTTTTAACGCACTGATGATATGTTGAAGCTACTACCTTATGATTGAGCAGCCATCCTCGCCCCAACAGTACATGGAACGTGGTATCATCTTCCAGAACGTAGAATGGTGTGAGCGCTCGAATAGGGCCGACCCTCATGACTAAGTTAACGATCCCTATAGCCGTGTGGGTATGTCCCCCAAATCCTTTAATTGTAGTAATTCGCGTTCTGATCGCAGATCGCTGTACTCCCAGGATATCCAACGTGTGCTTGGAAATCAAATTCAAAGACGCGCCTCCATCCAAAAAGGCTCTCTTTAGTGGTTTTTTGTTGATATGCACAGTTAAATACAAAGGCCTGAGATGTTCCCCTAGGTAGCAAATATCCTCATCTGTAAATACGATCGCCTCCTTAGGCAGGGGGTCATAGGGTTTTCCTACTTCGATGGATGTTATAGCCTTAGACGCCTCTTTGATTTGGTCTTCGCTGAAGCCGAGAGAGTCAAAGAATTGTTGAGCCAACACTATTTGCGCAAATTTGCTAGCCACCTCATATGTATTTGTGAATGTAGAGGTCCCCATCTCGACTTCACACGCCTCCTCATTATCGCCTTCCCATGGCTTCCATATATCCCCACTTGGGTCATGGGAGAGCATCATAACTTGGTGTTGAGTCGTTTTACTACCTTCGGGATTGCTCATCTCGATTTCTCCTATCTTCAGCTTCTTCTGCAAAATTCTTCGGAGGTTGTAGCAATCCACCATGGGGTGTTGTATCCTTCGGTGATAATGACATTATCTAGCATCGTTCTTATCAATGGTTTTGAGATCCGCTCTTGTTGGGGGCAGTTGGGTTTCTTTATTCGCCACCCATTGTTCCAACAGTCCCACGATCCGCTTCTTCTTGCATGGTAGGGGAGGCAGGAATGTCTCGGGCCGGCCATTGTATGGTTGGTTCACCCGTGCATTCCAACCCTCTTGACTATTTTCGCGTTAGAGATATTTCGTGGCGCGGTTGATATGGCATTAATCAGACACGCCCGGTATAGTCCGAGTTAGACTCCTCTACGCAAAATGAGATCCTCGTTGTTGCTTCTTCCACTTTCGACGAAGGTCCGAAACCGAAAGTTGACTAGACTTTTCTTGAATGACGGCGTCATCCCTCATACACAAATCTCCACCAGCGCCTCCTCTTTGATGTCCTCGTGGCAGTCTAGCATGAAGTAGCGGAACCTGGTGATGTATTTTCCTATCTCCTCTCCTATGTGATGACCACATTTACTCAAGTCTATGGTCGTGACCTTCCTCTTTGCTGAATAGAATTTTCTAAGAAAAAGAGCCAACATTTCCGACCACATGAACTGATGCTCCCTGGTTTAATTTGTCGTACCAAGTGAACGTTGTGTCAATTAGCGATTTTGGGAATTCCCTCAGGCACAGCTTCCCATCGGACGTGCGGTCATTCATGACGGATAAGAACCGGCTAAGATGCTCGTGCGCATTCCCTTGACCATTGTATACCTTGAATTTTGGTTAAGTATAGTCCTCTGGATACTGATAATCTGTGACTTCGGAGGAGTATGGGCTGGCCATAAAGTTGTAATTTTCCTGCTTCACTACCTGGTAATTTACTTCCAAGTACTTAGTCATCGCCTCTTGCGTCATGGTTACAGGCTCTTCTTCTTCTTCTCCAGCATTTCTCGCTGCTCCTTTTACGTTCTGCTCAGCGCTGGCCACCTTTAACAACTTCCTCAACTCCTTCTCCCTCCGGATATGCTCATCTAGTTCCTTCCGCATTTCCTGCGTAGAAGAGCGCGTGGGTGGCGAGCTTCCGACCTGCTGCTTGTCCTTCTCTTGTAGAGCATCTGGCCTCTCCCCAATGTAATCGGATCGATAATATCCCTACTCTCTCGCCTTCCGGGTTGAGTGTCGGGTTGCTCGAATAGTTCTCTTAGCGCGCTTGCACTAGTTCCTCATGGGTGTGTCATGGAGAGCTAGGCACGAGCCTCCGGGTTTGGTGATCGGTTGTCAATCCGTCAAAATTAATTTCACTTTCTCAATCAACTAGATATAAATATAGTATGCGATAAGAAAGAGTTCGTATCCATAGAGAGGCTTTCGTTGTTATAAAATTTCAGTTTCTAAGGTAACCAAGGGGGGATGTTTGTTTTATCTAAGAAATAAAAGTAATTGAAAGCAAAGTAAATAATTGGAATAATCAATAAGGAGAATATATTGGTCACGGGATAGTATCATTCACAAACATGTATTTTCATCAATGATTAGAATTGGTATTTTAATCTCTCATCTACTAATAGTCCTAGGATACCTTGATCGCAAGAATAACCCGCTAATTCCCTGATTTCATCACAACCACATTAAAAGATGCATATGTGAATTCTTCCTAGAAAGCAACCTAAAGTGTAAAAGCACAATTAGATTTAACTCCCTAAAAGCAATAAGTTTTATGGAATAAGACTAATCAATGAAAACGAATGTGTAAAAGCACTAAACGTTTTAACAAAAGTTATGATTCACTTGTGACTAGTAGGATATATCAATACAAGCACTACCCACAATTATGCTACTTAGAATCGGGGATAAACAACTTTTCGTATTGAAAACCCTAATATAGCTCTAGAGATGAATGTAAATCGGATTGATTCGGACTCAACCAAACAAACTATCAAATCATATAACACTATTAATTGTGAATCACAAACAATAAAAATATTGAGACAAAACTAATTCATTGAATCAAATAACATATTGGAAATCAACTTTTATCCCATAACCAATAATATGTTTAGCTACTCATAGCTATGGAGTTCATCATAATAATAATAATTGAAAAGAAGAAGATGAACAAAAGCAAACCCTAGAAGCGTAAACAAACCGGCTCTCCAAAGTTCCAAGAATAATATATAAGATAATCTTTAAGTTGTAGAAGACTTCCCTTTTATAGCTTTTCTCAAACTTCTAAAATTAGGTCTAGTCTTCAAAGTCCATTAGATGAAAATCCACCAAGCCCATAAGAGAGAGAAACCCATGTAGAAAAATGTCCCAAAAGTGGTCGTCGGAACTGGTATTGTGGCTCTAAATTGGCCTAAGAGTCACCGGAAATGGTTCGGGTGACGGCAAAGTCCACCTGGTCACCGGATCGGTAGTCAACGGGTCAAATCGGGTCAACTCGGCGGGTCAACTCGGTCAAGCACCGAGTCAGCTGTCATATGACTCAATTCGAGTCGACTGAGTCGTGGTTAGTCGGTAGAGTCGGTTGTCGAATGAGCCGCCATTGCACGGTCAATGTTGCACAGCCTAAGCTCTTGCATGAGTCATAACCTATGTGATGCACCATCCTTGTGCTTCACAACAAGCATCTTGCCCGGGCCATCTCCACGAAGATAATTGCACAAGCCTGCAATTCCTATCTCAAAACCTCGGCAAAGAACACCACTTTAAAGTCTCCATACCCTACATGAGCCATCACGCTTCTTCCACTCATTACGGTCCCCCGCACTTGCATTGCGCCACTGTAATCCATCTCGGCTCCGCTTCGTCTCCGCAACACACAACACCACCGAAACCTCCTCCATTCATTCATCTCGAGACCCATATTTCCAGCTCGGTTCCATATGCTCATCTACTCGCGAGTGCAACTCTTCCATGATGTGCACAGTTGCACTAATTCGACACAGCTCAAGCCATTCGACCACCTTCCCAGCTTTCATCTCAACTGCAATACCTTGCCAACAACCACGAACCATTACCATGGACTAACCTCAAGAGCTCAACCCCAACACATTAGGTCCCTGGCAGTGTCAGCAACTCCCTCGCACTGACCTAACCTTTTCTTCACTTGCTCGCCCGCACTTTGCACTGGGTCAAACTGAAAACTCCACCAGATGTTCATCAACACCACATGGCTTCATCATTGTCATTGAGCTACACACACCATGTATGCAATGTCAGCTTCCACAATCCAACAACTCAGAACCCATTAGCTCACCTAAGTTCATCTGTTGCTTTATTAAGCTACACAGGCCAAAGCATAAAAAACCATTCCCTGCAGAATCAAGCCATCAAATCATTCCCCAGCATCAGGTCAACCAACATCAAACCGTTGCGGCTACAACATTATTTCTTGCACTTCTATCACAGCCATTGTAACCATGGCTAACACTTAAATGACTTGAGCCTTCACCATGTACAAACTACAAGACCACCTTCCACGTAACCACCTTAACCAAGACAACACCATTACGCTACGGCTCCATTTTCTTAACCACCACCAAAGGCAAAACCATTTCAATCTCTCGGGGCTAGAACTCAAAACCCATCTTCAATTTCGAGATCAAACTCTAACCTGGAATCACCAAATTCGAGTCATAATTATCACCGCAAATTCGAAATCTAACTTAAACCCAACAAAGAAACTCGGTGATTCTTTGTTGAATCCTCCACACAGTTAATTTCGATTCATTTTGTCACCCATTTCTCTGTAAATCACCAGCAACCCATTTCTGCCTTGTTCTCTGTTAATCATCCATTAAGCACAGCTGCTTGAATTCCTCCTCTCATCTCCCCTTCAATCAACAGCATGATTCGTCACAATAACAATCAGCTAACCATTTCTTCTTGATCTGATTCAAACCATTACCATCTCTGTCTTAATTTAGAAACCCTAACTCATCTCAGATGCATATTGACCCCATCTGATTTCATCACTACAAACCCCATCTGAACCATCTCATTCTTCATCGCCATTAATACTTCACTCACTAACTCAAACCCATCTCAGATTCTTCTCTGGCAGTTTCTTGTCTTTAAATTCAACTCAACAGCTTCAATCTGTGTAAGCTTTCACCAGCAGACCCTATCTCAAACAACTTTTAGTCGCTCCATCTCGATCCTCTAATCCCTCTGAATCTCGTCTTTCTCTCAAATTCATCAAAATCGATCTCAGCTTCTTCCCAGATCAAATCTGGTTTCTACTCGACCACAGATTCAATCGATGGTAACACAACACTTGTTCATCATCATTTCTTCTGATAAAAATAGATTCACCCCTTTAAACCATCTCTGCCATGAATTCGAACAGTGTCTCTCTTCAATTTCTCAATCTCTCGGGCAACAGCTGCTGCCATCTTTTCTCTCTATTTCTGGTTCAGGGGAAGATAATGATTGAGAGGAAGAATGATTTGGGTTAGTGTAGGAATGAACCAGTGGATACGGCCACCTTGGTGAAAAGGATAAGGGGTACCCAACTGGCAACCCCCTTAACCTTGACTGGGCTCCGGATAGCATGTAAAATACTCCTTTTTGATGATTTCCGCTTATTGTCCTCCGTGCGACTCCAGAGTACCTAATGACTCAAAAATACGCGTAAAGTACATAATTCACAAGAAAAATACCAAAGAAAGCGTAACTACTAGATAGTAAATTAGGTGTTTTAGACACCTATCAGATTCCCCCACACTTAGACTTTGCTATTCCTCGAGCAAATCAAACAAAACAATAAAATACAACAACTCCGTGTCGTCGAGGCTACATTCACTTTTAGCATAAATAACAAGCCTTTAAACCCCTAGGTGTCCCTAGTGGACGAGTTATAGTCTCGTGAGGGTTTACTAGAGATATACCCACAAAACCTACTTTTCCAACTTACTAGTTCTCAAGTAATGATAGCATTCAACGAGCTAAGAAGACATAGAGATTCTCGCACACTAGTCATAAGAAGTTAGACACATAAATGAACACTATCTCATTCTTAAAATTTGAGAGAAAATAACCATCCCTTCTCGACAAAAATTCGGGTTCGGAGTGATCGAAAGTCTCGACTCTGCCTCACAAGAAAGGGTTTTATGATATTGCTCTCAATAATAAACAGCTTTTTATGGGTCACACATGTGTCCAGGTAGGAATGAAGAGAGAATCCTGTGACACGTTGAATGGTAGGAAGGCAAAAACCCTCCGAATATTTTGAAAACCCACATCTTTTATAATTTTTTTGAAAACCCATTTTTCTGACGATCTCTTCGAAAGGAAATCAACCACTTACGAAGGTGGGAATATGCTTACTTACCTCGTTATCCGTTCAGCGTGCAGCTAGCACCACTCTCACAGCATCCATAGAAACGTCTTCGGTCTTCTATCGGTGTCTTCATCTTCGTCTTCGGTCTTCACTCTTGAACTTCGTAGAATCTTGACAATATGATTCTTTCCTCTAATTTCTTGTTGCTTGAAACTTCATTATAGATATTCCTTCTTTCCCTTGGCTTTATTGAAAGAATACAAAACTAAAAACGAACATACAAACCCAAAATTTGTTTTCTTTCTTTTTTTTTCTTTTTTTTTTTTTTTTTTTTTGAAATAAGAAATAAAACAAATACAAAATAAAAATAAAATAAAATAATAAAAACTATTAACAAACCTAAAAATTTTCTCTTGTCTTTTTTTCTTTTTTTTTTCTTTTTTTTTTCTAATTTTCGTTTTTTTTTTTTTATAATTTTTTTTTTTTTTTTTTTTTTTTTGAGACAAGAGAAAGTAAAATAAAAACGTAAGTACAAAGGCCATGGTGTAAGTACTTTACCGCTTGATTCTTCACAACTTATATGTCTTGATATCATAAACTTTTCGAACTCTCATCCTTGATAATTTTCACTCTTGTACAATAGTCTTCATCTTATAAAAATTCTCGCTCCTTGTTTTGTTGCTATACTTGAATCAAATCTGCTCAATTTGACTCTTGTTGCTTGTAAACCTTGAACGTCTTCAACTTTCCTTCAAATTTGTGATGCTCCTCTTGTTGATGATGATGGTGTTTCTATGGACCTGTTGGTGTAGAGAGAGATAAGGTGGATGGTGCTAATCTATGAACAAGATTACAAGTGGTATGTAAGTTAGCAATTCGATGTCACCATCATGGTTGATAAAAATAGCACTCAAGAGATCAAAATAGTGCTTCTATGGTGGGAAGTTGGGCAGCTCACCATTCTGCCCAGAATTTACGTACGGTGACACACACTCAAAAAGCACAAATTTAGACAGGTTCAAATAATTGAAGGTTGGTGCCTCACATTATGTAACTTGGGTAGTCTCCACTATAGGGGACCACTACTCTAATACTGAATTTCGATCTGCACCTTATTTTCCACCGGCATGGTTAAATCCAACTTTAACTCTCATACAATTAAGAAACCCGATCATGTTCTCTGTCATCTCTAAGTTCAGTCACTATTATGAGATTCTCGATGTAATCTTAGCGACATGTATACTATGTGACTCTAAACTAACCATAAGTTGGAGTTTTCTTATTCACTAGTTTTCACAAAAGTTGAAAATTTTCAAAAATTTACAATGCAAATGCTTAACCACTCCCCCACACTTAAACTTTACATTGTCCTCAATGTAATTGAATCGTCCAAAGTAAGTCAAGGTGGGAAATCCTAACAAGAAATCAGCAAAAAACAAGACAAGAAAAACTAAAAACAAGACAAGAAATAAATACAAGACAAGAAATACTCATCCTTTGGGTTGCCTCCCAATTAGCGCTTGGTTTAAAGTCGTCAGCCCGACTATCTCCTTGCTTTCTACGACTCCTCCAGAGGGAGTACATCCACAAAGTTAACTCCTTCCACCACTTCGGAAGTGAAATTCTCATAATATGGTTTCAACCGGTGCCCATTAACTTTAAGTTCTTTCCCGTAGCTATGCTACAATTTCCACCACCATGAGAAAACACATTAGTAACAATAAAAGGTCCGATCCATCGTGACCTTAATTTACCCTAAATAAATGCAAGCGAGAATTAAACAAAAGCACTTTCGCCCAATGCAAAATTATTTCCTAGAAATCATGTTATCATGGAATGCTTTCGTCTTTTCTTTGTAAATCCGTGAGCTTTCAAATGCATCATTGCGAAGCTCCTCTAGCTCTTGGAGTTGTAACTTCCTTTGCTTTCCAGCCTCATCCATCTCCATGTTGCATTGCTTAATAGCCCAAAACGCCTTATGCTCAATTTCAACGGGTAAGTGACAAGGTTTACCATACACAAGCCTAAAGGGAGACATCCCAATAGGTGTTTTATATGCGGTTCTATACGCCCACAAAGCATCATTAAGCCGCATGCTCCAATCTTTCCTTGTTGGATTCACCGTCTTTTCTAGAATGGATTTCACCTCCCGGTTAGACACCTTGGCTTGTCCATTGGTTTGGGGATGATAAGGTGTTGCAATCTTGTGCGACACATTGTACTTCGTCAACAAGCTTTGCAAAATCCTGTTTTTGAAGTGAGAACCCCCATCGCTAATTATGTCTCTTGGAATTCCAAACCTTGCAAAAATATGAGCTTGCACAAAATCAAAACCACTTTAGAATCATTAGTTGGGGTGGCTTTAGCTTCCACCCATTTCGAGACATAATCAACCGCAAGTAAGATATAAAAATTCCCATGGGAGTTGACAAAAGGCCCCATAAAATCAATACCCCATACATCAAAAACTTCAATAAATTGAATAAAAGTTTGTGGCATTTGATTTCGGGCACCTAAATTGCCGGTTCTTTGGCACCTATCACAAGTTGTACAAAATATATGTGCATCCTTAAACAAAGTTGGCCAATAAAAACCACTTTCAAGTACCTTGTGAGCGGTTCTCTTACTCCCAAAATGTCCTCCGCAAGCATAAGAGTGACAAAAAGACAAGATAGAATTAAATTCAGATTCGGGAACACACCTTCGTATTACTTGGTCACTACCATGTTTCCATAAGTATGGATCATCCCATATGTATTGGTTACCTAACCTATTAAGTTTGTCCCTCTCAAAGCCACGAGACAAGTTCTTAGGGATTTGTTTAGAAACTAAGTAATTGACAATATCGGCATACCATGGTTCTCCAAAGGCAATTGAGAATAGTTTCTCATCCGGGAATCTTTCACGCAATGGGATAGTCTCCTTGTCCACAGCAAGTCGGCTCAAGTGATCCGCAACGGTTTTCTCAATTCCTTTCTTGTCCTTTATTTCAATATCAAACTCTTGCAAGAGTAAAATCCACCGTATGAGCCTCGGTTTCGCCTCTTTCTTTGTAAGCAAGTACTTAAGCGCTGCATGATCAGAAAAAACAACAACTTTTGTACCAATTAAATAAGAGCGAAATTTTTCTAAAGCAAAAACAATGGCTAATAACTCTTTTTCAGTGGTTGTGTAGTTTTGTTGAGCCTCATTTAACGTTCTAGAAGCATAATAAATAGCATGAGGAAGCTTCCCCACACGTTTCCCAAGCACCGCACCAACCGCATAGTCACTTGCATCACACATGAGCTCAAAAGGTTTACTCCAATCCGGTGGTTTAATGATAGGGGCTGAAATCAAAAGTTCTTTCAAACGATTGAATGCCGCCATACATTTTTCATCAAAGTTAAAAACCACATCTTTTTGCAATAAGTTACAAAGTGGTGATGCTATCTTGGAAAAGTCCTTGATGAATCTACGATAAAAACCTGCATGACCAAGAAAAGAGCGTATGTCCCTCACCGTAGTGGGAGGGGTTAGAGCACGAATAAGGTCTATCTTAGATTTATCAACTTCCAAGCCTTTAGAAGATATTATATGGCCTAAAACTATGCCATGAGTTACCATGAAATGGCACTTCTCCCATTTTAGCACAAGATTTGTTTCAACACATCGTTCAAGGATTAGAGACAAATTGTTCAAGCAAAGGTCAAATGAATCACCAAAGACACTAAAGTCATCCATGAACACTTCGATTATGTTTTCAACATATTCTGAAAAGATACTTACCATACACCTTTGAAAAGTAGCTGGAGCATTGCACAAGCCAAAAGGCATCCTTCTATAAGCAAAAGTACCGAAAGGACAAGTGAAACTGGTTTTCTCTTGGTCTACGGCGCTATCACTGTCGATTATAACCTTTGAATAGCCATCAAGAAAGCAATAATAAGAGTGTCTAGCTAAACGTTCAAGCATTTGATCAATAAAGGTAATGGAAAATGATCTTTTCTAGTAGTGGCATTCAATTTTCTATAATCAATACAAACCCTCCAACCGGTTTGCACACGAGTTGGGACAAGTTCATTCTTATCATTCTCCACCACCATCACACCCGATTTCTTTGGTACTACTTGTCTAGGGCTCACCCACTTGCTATCGGATATGGGGTAGATAACACCCACTTCCAAAAGCTTGAGTATCTCCTTTTCACAACTTCCATCATGGGAGGATTCAAACGACGCTGTGCTTCCCTTGTAGGCTTCGCATCATCCTCCAAACGAATTTTGTGCATACAAACGGCGAGCTTATACCCTTGATATCGGCAATTGTCCATCCTATGGCCGTCTTGTACTTCCTTAGCACCCTTAGAAGTTTTTGCTCTGTAAATCATTAAGCTCATTAGAAACAATCACATGTAACTCTTCATTATCACCCAAGTACAAGTACTTTAGGTGGTCGGAAGAGGTTTCAATTCTAACTTTGGAGATTTAACAATTGAAGGTACAAGCTTTTCATCATTTGCATGGTAAAGAAACAAAAGAGATATTATGAGTATACGGGCATCCTTGTAGTGAATTAAGATCACCAAGGGCTTCCTTGACTTCATTACCACACTCTACACCATTATCCATGGATGTAGTTAACACGGTTTCCAAAGCATCATCACCGTTTAATTCAAACATTTGTTGTGCCAATGTATCCATAACATCAATGGAGAAACAAGAGTGGACATCACTAGGATATCTCATCGTCTCGAAAATGTTGAAATGTATTGTTTCTCCATCAAACTCCATGGTCAACGTTCCCTTGTCCACATCAATTATGGTTTTCGCCGTTTTCATGAAGGGACGCCCAAGTAGCAATAGAAGAGACGAGTCTGGTGAACCTTCATCCATCTCTAACACACAAAAGTCCGCTGAAATACAAGTTGATTAACCCGCACAAGAACATCCTCAACAATACCCATTGGGTAGACATTAGAGCGATCGGCTAATTGCAATATAATTTGACCTTTTTAAGAGGACCAAGATCAAGTGAATTATACATTGACGCCGGCATAACATTAACGGATGCACCTAAATCCAACATAGCTTTGTTAAATGTTGTGTTACCAATTGTGACGGGAATGTCAAAACTACCGGGATCCTTGCACTTAAGTGGGAGTTTGGTAGGAGCTTAAAAGTGATTATCCTACGTCTTAAACTGCAAGTGCACGTGCCTTTGGAGACAGTGTGGCAAAGCACGGGTCGAACCACGAGAGAAATGGTGTGTGCAAGGGTGATACAAAGCTTCTTAACTGATTTCTAAGGTCTTGAAACACAACTTTAATTTGTTTTGGTTGTCGAAACGACTAGTTGAGATTGTTGTGACACTAAGCTAAGGTATTAATGAGAAAAGATATTGGAACTGATGAATGTGTGGCACTAGGGTGATTAAACTTACCACTTTGAATCCTATTCTAAGGTAAACAAATTCTACTTATGCTCTTATCCTTCCCTTGAAGGTTTCGAGTGGAGATTATGTTAATTGCAATCACTAATTAACCCCTAGTATAGAGTGTCTTCTTACAGTACACTCTATCACAAGCTAATTTGCTCAACAATTAGCAAATAACCTAATACATTAAACACATTCAGAACATAAGAAGAATCATGAATTAACTTATCATAGGGTTAAGGGTTTGTTCTACACCCTAGTAGAGGTGATTAGAACATCATGCAAAGAGATAAAACTCAACTGAAATTGAATTAAAACCAAACCCTAAAACTGTGTAGAAAACTAAAAACTGACTCCCTTCTCTTTCCTCAAGAACATCATTTATATGTCACAAAACAATTCAAAAATACCAAATACGCTGACCCAAACCTCTTCCTTGCGCTGAATCGTCCATGCTTGGGTTGTTGGTGAAACCCTAGCTTCAATCATCTCAACCCTAGCTTCTAGGTTATGGTAGAAGCTATGGATGGAGATGGGTGATGCGAGGGTAGCTGAGGAGGTGGTGATGGCTCTGGTGCGGCTGACAGAGGTGGAGTGGTGGTGATGGGGGTTCTGCCATGGTATGGGTGAAGAAGGTGAAGGTAAGGGTTCTCTGTGGAGTTGGTCGGAGAAGAAAGAGAAGATGGAAGAAGAAATGGGTTTGCTCGAGTGGGGGTATAGGTATGGGGGCAATTCGTTGTGAAGCGGGTGTAGAACGATTGATGATGAGGTTTATGCGAGCGTTGGATGTGGCGGGTGAGATCCCGAACGGCCGAGGGAGAAATGGGGCGATTTGGTGTTGAGCGGGAGCGTGAGAACTGATGTGAGCGAAGGAGCGACCGTAGGATGTAGCTAGGCGAGATCTCAACGGCTCGGGGTGGATGGGCTCGAATCCGGGTCATGGCTAGCTCAAGCCCATGTCTTGTAGATGAGTTGCTACTTGTTGGGTTGCAACGCTATCGCGCGCGCGGGCTTTGGCTTTCTACTCCATAGACGCTTGTCTCCAATTTTCTGCTCTTTTGGCTCCTCAATTTCTCCGAGCTTTATTTATTACCAAAAAATACAAAATTAATTAGTACAAATATTTATTCTTGAAAACAAAGAAAATACAGAATTTGGGATAATATCTGATTTCTGAGCACAAAAGATGAGTAAAATGCCAATAAAAAGATGTATAAATATGCAATATTTAGCACTCATCAAATACCCCCAAACCTGAATTTTACTTGTCCTCAAGTGAAACAGAAATTAGGAAATCCTAACTATACCCTGTCGCAGTCTCTCGAATGCATTTAGCGTATGCACTAAGCCTTTAAACCCCTAGGTGTCCCTAGTGGACGAGTTGTAGTCTCGTGAGGGTTTGCAGAGGTGTACCCACAAAACCTTCTCCAACTTGAGTGTAAGAGAGTCTCAAGCATCCAAGGAGCTATGAGGACATAGAGTTTCTGCATGCTAGTAACAAGAAGTTAGAACTACCAAAGAACGCATTCTCATCCTTAAGTCTTTGAGCGAGAAGTAACCATACCATATGAAAGAATTCGGATTCGATTGTGATCATAAGCCTCGACTTCTGCCTCACCATTAGGGTTTTATGATAATTGCACTCAAAAACATCGCTTTTAGTCTCTCATGTGTGCGAGGCGGGAATAAAGAGAAATCACTGCACACGTTGTAGGTAAGAAGGATAACCTTCCGAGATAATTTCCGGAGACTCCACGAGGTTTGGACAAAAAGAATATTTTTCGATGATCTCTAAGAAAGGAAATCAACCATTAGCAAGGATGGGAGTACTCACTTACCTTCTCACCCGATCGGCAATTAATATCACTCTCTCGGCATTCATAGAAACGTCTTCAATCTTCGGTCTTGATCTTCAAATGTTGATGACGAACTTCGAACTTCACAAAAACTTGACAAATAATTTTTATTTTTTATTTTTATTTTTATTATTTTTTTAAGTTGAAGTTATAATAACTTGGTGGTAACTAGACACATAAAATAAACTACAAATTATTTTATTTTATTTTTTTTTGACATTTAGTACATGAAATGGAAATAACAATACAAATCAATTTTTCACAAACTTCATTAATTCTCATCTTCTTTTCTTTTCTTTCCTTTGTTGCACGTAAACCTTGGACTATATCAACTTTTCTTCAAATATTCGATGATGCTCCGCTGGCGGCGACGATGTGTTTCTATGAATCTGTTAATGTTGTTGAGAGGAGAGAGTGATGCTAACGCAAATCGGTATTTAGAAGAAGTTTTCATCTTTAAACGTCACCCTCATGATTGACGGAATTAGCACTCAAGAGATCAAAAATAGTCTTTGAAAGTGGTGCGAAGTTGGGTAGCTCACCATTCCTACCGGAATTGACGTACGGTGACACACACTCTAACAGATTTTCTGGAAAGTCACAAAGAGTGAAGGTCGGTACCTCGCTTGATGTAAAATGGGTAGTCTCCACTATGGGTGATCACAATTCTACTACCGAATATCTAAACAAAGACTTAATTAATTAAGCCCTCCGGTATGGTTAAATCCAACTTTAACGCTCTAATCAACTAAGAAACCCGATTGCGTTCTCCAGTACTTCCAAGTTCTGTTATTTCGGTCAGACTCTCTATGTAAACATAGCTAGAAGCATGCTAGTGACTCTAAAATCTCTAAAAGTTGGAGGTTTTTATGCAAGAATTTTTTAGTTTTTCGATTTTTTTTTTTTTTTTTTTTGACATTTAGTACATGAAATGGAAATAAAAATACAAATCAATTTTTCACAAACTTCATTAATTCTCATCTTCTTTTCTTTTCTTTCCTTTGTTGCACGTAAACCTTGGACTATATCAACTTTTCTTCAAATATTCTGATGATGCTCCGCTTGCTGACGACGATGTGTTTCTATGAATCTGTTAATGTTGTTGAGAGGGAGAGAGTGATGCTAACTGCAAATCGGTATTTAGAAGAAGTTTTCATCTTTAAACGTCACCCTCAAGATTGACAGAATTAGCACTCAAGAGATCAAAAATAGTCTTTGAAAGTGGTGCGAAGTTGGGTAGCTCACCATTCCTACCCTAAATTGACGTACGGTGACACACACTCTTTGTGACTTTCTAGAAAAGTCACAAAGAGTGAAGGTCGGTACCTCGCTTGATGTAAAATGGGTAGTCTCCACTATGGTTGATCACAATTCTACTACCGAATATCTAAACAGCACCTAATTCGCCCTCCGGTATGGTTAAATCCAACTTTAACGCTCTAATCAACTAAGAAACCCGATTGCGTTCTCCAGTACTTCCAAGTTCTGTTATTTCGGTCAGACTCTCTATGTAAACATAGCTAGAAGCATGCTAGTGACTCTAAAATCTCTAAAAGTTGGAGGTTTTTATGCAAGAATTTTTTAGTTTTTCGATTTTTTTTTTTTTTTTTTTTTTTATACAAAGAAGTAAAATAAAAAGACTAAAAACTCTATATGCAAATCACACCCCCAAACCTAGATCAAACATTGTCCTCAATGTGTCAACAGATACAAAGAATTTAAACAGTCACATACCAAGAGAACTATGTTGAGATGAGAAAAGGGAAGAGATTACCGGATGCAAGAGGGTGTTGCTAAACCATAGAAAGATGAATGCTTTGAAAGCAAACAATCAAGAGCGCAAGACAAAAAAAGATTGGTTAGCACACATCAAAAACTATGCAAAAAGAAAAGGGAAAGAGAATGGATTTTTAGTCCATATGTATGTACACAAGTGAACTAGATCAGTCCACATAGATGGGGTCTTCCAAGTCTACGGTCTCAACTTCTGGTGGAAGATGCTCCAGAAATGGTTTCGATCTACGATCATTGACTTTGAAAATGTTCTTGTTTCTTTGGGTTTTCAATTTCTCTGACTCCATGGGGAAAAAGCAGTGCATTACCAAGAATGGTCCCGACCATCGAGAACGTAGCTTTCACGGAAACAAATGCAATCTAGTGTTGTACAATAAAACTTTCGTCACGGGGTGAAAGACTTGCGCGAGAATGCGCTTGTCGTGAAACACCTTCATTCTATGTTTGTACGTTTTGGCACTATCGTATGCATCATGTCTCAACTCTTCTAACTCATTGAGTTGAAGTTTCCTATGGGTACCAGCCTTATCAAGATCAAAATTCAACTTCTTCACAGCCCAATATGCACGGTGTTCTAACTCAACAGGCAAATGACATGCTTTCCCGTACACAAGTCTGTAAGGAGACATCCCAATGGGAGTATTGTATGCAGTTCTATAGTCCCATAAAGCATCGTTTAAGCGTAAAGACCAATCTTTCCTAGAAGGATTGACGGTCTTCTCAAGGATATGCTTAATTTCCCTATTAGAAACTTCTACTTGGCCACTGGGTTTGAGGATGGTAAGGTGTTGCGACCTTGTGAGTGATTCCATACTTGCGCACTAGTGATTCAAAGGGTCTCTTGCAGAAATGACTACCTCCATCACTGATTATTGCCCTAGGGGTTCCAAAACGGGAGAAAATGTTCTCCTTAAGAAAAGAAAGAACAACTTTATGGTCGTTGGTTTTGGATGCAATGGCATCTACCCACTTAGAAACATAATCAAAAAACAAGAATGTATAACTTACCTTGATTTAGGAAATGGACCCATGAAATCAATACCCCAAACATCAAACATTTCAACAATCAATATGGGTTGTAAGGGCATCATGTTTCTCCCAGAGATACTTCCTAATTTCTGGCATCGGTCACAAGCAACACAAAAAGCATGGCAATCCTTAAACAATGTTGGCCAATAGAAACCGCTTTGCAAGATCTTTGCAGCAGTTTTCTTGGCACTAAAGTGGCCTCCACATGCTTGGTCATGACAGAAAGAGATGACGTCCCTTTGTTCGGAATTGGGGACACATCTCCTAATGATTTGGTCTTGGCAGTACTTAAACAAATATGGGTCATCCCAAAGGAAGTGTTTAACTTCAGCCAAGAACTTAGAACGGTCTTGTTTAGACCAATGCAAAGGCATTCTACCTGTAGCAAGGTAGTTCACAATATCAGCAAACCAAGGCATTTCACACACAAAGCATCAATTGCTCATCGGGAATGATTCCCTAATTAGCACATTCATCGCCAGATTCAACATTCAACCTAGACAAGTGATCGGCAACAATATTTTCTCGACCCTTTCTTATCTCGAATTTCGAGGTCAAACTCTTGTAGCAAGAGTATCCATCGAATTAGACGAGCCTTAGCATCTTTCTTAGACAAAAGATATCTCAATGCGGCATGATCGAATAAATGATGACCTTAGACCCTATCAAATAAGATCTAAACTTGTCTAATGCAAACACAACAGCTAGCAACTCTTTTTTCAAGAGTGGAATAATTCAATTGAGCATCATTAAGTGTTTTACTAGCATAGTAGATCACATAAGGAAGTTTGTCTACTCGTTGGCCCAAAACAGCTCTACAAAGATAGTCGGACGCATCACACATAATCTCAAATGGTAATGTCCAATCGGGGGTCGACTATAGGGGCGGATGTAAGGAGAGCCTTGAGTTGCTCCCATGCTTCCTTACAAGCATCATCAAAGACAAATGCAACATCTTTTGCAAGAAGATTGCACAAAGGTCGTGAAATTTTACTAAAGTCTTTGATGAATCGGCGGTAAAAACCCGCATGGCCTAGAAATGATCTGATGTCCCTCACAGAACGAGGTTGAGGCAAGTTTTGAATGAGATCTACCTTGGCTTTGTCTACTTCTATGCCTTTTTCCGAGATGATATGCCCTAAAACAATGCCTGAGTTAACCATGAAATGACATTTTTCCCAATTCAAAACCAAATTCTTTTCCTTACACCTAATCGCACACAAGTGAGGTGATGCAAACACTCATCAAAAGAAGAACCAAACACCGAAAAATCATCCATAAAAATCTCAAGAAACTTATCTACCATGTCGGAAAATATGCTCATCATGCAACGTTGAAAAGTAGCGGGTGCATTGCACAGCCCAAAAGGCATACGACGATAAGTAAATGTTCCATAAGGACATGTAAATGTGGTCTTTTGTTGGTCTTGGTGCTATGTGAATTTGGTTGTAGCGAATAGCCATCTAAGAAACAGAGTGACTATGTTTTGCTAACCTTTCCGAGCATTTGGTCAATGAAGGGAAGGGGAAAATGGTCTTTCTTGGTTCTGTGTTCGGTTTCCTATAATCAATACAAACTCGCCACCACTGTGGTCACACGGGTGGGGACAAGTTCATTCATCTCATTTTGAACTACGGTGATGCCGGACTTTTTGGGTACTACCCGAATGGGACTGACCCAGCCAGCTATCGTGGGGCCGGGTAAATGATACCCGCATCAAGCAATTTCAAGATCTCACCCTTGACAACATCTCTCATGTTGGGGTTAAGTCTCCTTTGCATTTCCCTAGATGGTTTAGTGTTTTCCTCAAGGTTTATGTGATGCATGCAAATTATGGGACTTATACCCTTAAGATCGGAGATGGTCCAACCTAAGGCTCCTTTATGTTCTTGAAGTACTTCTAAGAGTCTACTTTCTGTTAAGTGTCTAAACATGATGCAATAATCACGGTTAAAGTGTCGGAAGGACCTAAGAAAGCATACTTCAAGGTATCGGTAATGGTTTCAAATCAAGCTTAGGTGGTGTATCAAGAGGTGGGGCAGATTTGGAATCAGAGACTGGAAGTGGTTCCACTGCATTCTGCCATTTAGCAATATCCATGTGTGGGACAGATTCAAGCAAAGAGTGAATTTCACCAATGTACTTAGACTCGAGGAGATCTAAGTCAAAGTTATCTAAACATGCTTGCAAAGGGTCCACTGACAAAATTTCGGGCAAAGAGTCTTGGATCAGACTCTCGATCATGTTAATCTCATGCAAATCGGTATCATCACAATCAATGGGTTGTTGACTAGTGTTAAAAACATTTAGCTCTACGGTCATGTTACAAAAGACAATTTCAACACTCCATTACTGACAGTTGATGATGGCATTGGACGTCGCCGGGGAAAGGGCGTCCTAAAATCACGAGGATGTGATTACTTGGGTTTTGCACGGGTTGAGTGTCTAAGACGATGAAGTCTACGGGGAAAGAAAAATTTATCAACCTTGATTAACACATCTTCAATAATACCACGGGGGATTCTCACGGATCTGTCCGCTAATCAGTAGCGTAACGGTGTGGGCTTGACTCCCAAGGCCCAATTGCACATACAGTATGGCAATAGATTCACACTGGCTCCTAAGTCTAGTAACGCCTTTTCGACCACATGGTCACCTATGGTGCATGTAATTGTTGGACTACCTGGATCTCTAAACTTAGTTGGAATCTTGTTTTGGATTATGGAGCTCACTTGCTCAGTGAGGAAGGCATGCTTATGCACATGAAGCTTACGCTTTTGTGTGCACAAGTCCTTCAAAAACTTAGCATAGGTGGGTATTTGTCTAATTGCTTCGAGAAATGGAATGTTTATGTTAACTCTCTTGAACATTTCCAAAATCTCATTGTATTGGTTACCCCCTTACATTGCACCAACCGTTGTGGGAATGGAGCAACGGGTACATGACTTGCGAGAGGAACATCTATATTGGTAGGACTCTTGGTTTTATCAATGGGTTCGATTCTTTCTCTACGAGATGTTTTCTACGGTGTTGTGTGTCTTGGTGAGTCGATGTAGACTCGCTTGACCGTGGTACACCTACATGGTTCTCAACAACTCTACCACTTCGGAGAGTGGTGATGGCATTCGCTTTATTGTGTGAAGGTTCATTGCGGGTAGAGGAGCCCGCACGAAACACATTCTTTGGATTTTGTTGGGGTTGACTAGGAAGTTTTCCTTTTTCTCTCTCATTCAATGCATCACAGATTTGACCTATCTTAAGATCTAGGTTTGTGAGACGTTGGTCGGTGGTTTTATCAAGTTTTGCAAGATTTTGGGTTAACATAACGACACAGTCTTCAAAGCTAGTCTTTTTCTCTACAGGGTACTGAGGGTGTGGTTGTACTTGGGGGTTTCTAGGATATGAGTATCCTTGGTTGTTATTTGTTGGTCCCCCTTGCACTGGTCCTTTGGACCATGAGAAATTAGGGTGATTCCTCCACCCTGGGTTGTAGGTTTGAGAATAAGGGTTGTTCTCTTGCCTCTGGTATAATGCATTGGCTTGCTCGGCTTTGGACTCTTGAAATGCATGCAAGTCTGGACAGATGTCCACTAAGTGGTCAGAAGTATGGCATGCGGCACAAGTGGCCATATCAATTTGGTCACGGAGAGTAGGGGCATTAGATTTTACATTCTTTTCCAACTCAAGCACTTCTATTCTCCGGGCCAAAGATGCCATTTTTGCATTTCCCTCAAAGTCAGACTCGATTCTATGAACATTTTGTGCGAGGGTAGTCCGTTTCGGTTCTCGGATGGACTCCCATTGTTGAGTCTTTTCAGCGACTTCGATTAGAAAAGTCGAAGCGTCATCAGCACTCTTGTCAATAAATGCACCATTGCACATTGACTCGACGTGGTACGGGTTCTAACATCTAGACCCTCATACAATATTTGCACGAGTCTCCATTTTTCAAAACCGTGGTGGGGACATTGGAGTAGTAATTCATTGAATCTCTCCAAGTACTTTGCTAGAGTTTCGTCTTCTAATTGCACAAAACCATTTAGACTTTGGCGAATTGTCGCCGTCTTATGGTTTGGGAAAACTTTTGAAAAACTCTTTTGTGAGGTCATCCAGGGTTCTAATGGATTGTGGTTGTAGGGCATGAAGCCAAGACTTGGCTTTGTCTTTCGAGAAAAAGGAAACAATCTCAATTTGAGGGACTCCTCTGTCATTTGGTTAAAACGAGTCCCACAAATATCCTCAAAGTCTCTCACGTGATGGTAGGGGTTCTCGGCATGACCCCTCTAAACACGGGTAGCATGTGAATGGTGCTTGCTTTCAGTTCAAACTGACAAGCATCGGCTGGCAAAATGATGCAAGAGGGATGGCTTGCCCTAGTTGGGTACATGTAGTCCTTGAGCCTACGGGGTTGGTTAAGTTCATCACCCATGGTTTCATTTGAATAGGTCCGGGCTTGGGCTTTGTTGAAGAACTGGGTATGCTTATGATTTCGTCCGGGCGGATTCTAACTAGTCGATTTGTTTAGTCTCTAAAAGACACAATCATAGCCTAGCTAGCGCATCTAGCATGTTAACATACAATCAAGTTCAACACAGAAAAGCAAAACTCAAAGATGACCCACTAATACAAGACTCAAGCCCAAAAGATGGCTTTTTTATGTTGTAAGTCCCAGCTGATTGGGTGGTTATTAGCCCAGTTTATGTGGGCTCAGTTTTGTTGCACGACCCAGGTTATGTGGTTCTGGTTTTGGTTCTATGCACAGGCCAAGGTCTGCACGGCCCGATTTTTAGCGAGCCCAAATGATGTGAGTCTGAGGTTGACGTACAAAGCCCAGGTACACAGGTGCAAGTTATGTGGGCTTAGTTGTTTGCAGCCCAGGTTTATGGGTTTCTGTTTACACAGATTCTCAAAAAATTTTGCACAGCACAATGGTTGGTTTATGTGCTCAGACAACACAGAGCAATACAAGACAGCCTAGGTTGGCAGCTCAAGCAAAGCTTGTACACAAAGATGACCTAGGTACAAAAGACAAGTAATGTCTTTGGTTGGTTTTGCATAGCACAGCTGAGCAAGTGCACAGCTTGAGTACAACTTGTACACAGCACAGCTTGGTTTCTCAGCAATCACAAATTGGTAGCGAAGACAGACTGACTAATCACAAACTCACACAAATTGACACAAGACAGCTTGGGTTCTATTAGATCAAACAACTCATTAAGGTTGACCAGTTGCACAGTTGGAAAAGAAATTTTTGTGAGGTGCACACGGTATGGGATGTGCTCACTCAATGGTGAAGCATGTGCTAGGGTGTGTATTTTGAAAATCAACAAGTTACTGCTAATGCTATTCTATTCAACAACTCACTCAGGCACCACAAGATCATACAAAAGTTATAGATGCAGGTACACAGATATAGCTAAAGCAAGGTGCACAGATGTAAATAGCATCAGAAGCACAATTTCAAGATTATTGCTACATAGATGGCTGGTGAATCAGCAAATATCAAAGCTTGCACTTAACAACATGCTCCGATTAGCAAATGCACAGATGCACATATGAGCCAATGGATGACAGAGTCAACAGGGTCACAGGATTGCTATTCAAACTCACAGCTACAGGGGCTGGAGAATGCACACAGCATCAATTTCAGGTGTAAGCAACACCTAGCAGGGAAGCTAGTTATCAGGCAATTATATTTCAAAGGTAATACAGGTTCAAACACAATGACACTCAGTCTATTTCCAGTTATGCACGAGTTATGGTTTCTCGGCTAGCATGTGGCGAGGCTTGCGGCTCTGACTAACTTGGTTTTCCAAGTTGTGACTCAAAACTTGCAGATTCAGGGGACTAGCAAGTTGGCAGGTCTGTCATGCACTCAGGGTGTAATGGCTCACAGGGTTTAGGCACAAGGTGAACAAGTAAGCATATTATATTCTTCATTCATTCATTCATGTAAGCAAGGTTGAGAAGATGAGACCACCAGTATCAAACTGGGTTTAGGCTAATCCACTCATTGCTTTGCTCCTTTCTCCTCTTCCTTGGTTGCACAGCCCACAGCAAGCACCTGTTACTCAAGAGTGAGTTTTAGTTTTCAATGTTGCACAATTTAAAGCAAGAGAGCACTACAGACAAGCAACAGATTAAGTTATAGAGAAGCAAATGATCTGCTTGAAATTACAACTAACTAAGGTGCATGATTTATGGACAGATGGATTAGCTAAGTTATGAAGACAACAGCAAGAAAATTGAACTGAGGGAAAAACAGCAAGATAAAAAGCTATGCAAAAGAAACTTTGAGACAAAATTTACAGCTAAGAAGTGACAGGTTAAATTACAGACACTCTAATCTAAACAAAACTTATGTTAACACAAGGGAAAGTTCACAAAAGTACTAGGGCAGGGCAAATGAGAATACAGATGCAACTGATGGAGTATACAGATGGAGTAAAGATGTAAAGATGCAACACAAGGCAAATGAGAATACAGATGGAGTATGGGTTAAAAAGTACACAACTTAGTTACTCTAAGACAGGGCAATGATGCAAGTGATTAAAAGCAAAAATTAAAGCATATATGTACAAGAATAAACTGAAATGTAGTAAAGAAAACACTATGAACTACACAGCACACTACCAGTTCCCCGGCAGCGGCGCCAAAAACTTGGTAGGAGCTTAAAAGTGATTATCCTACGTCTTAAACTGCAAGTGCACAGTGCCTTTGGAGACAGTGGCAAGCACAGGTCGAACCACATAGAAATGGTGTGTGCAAGGGTGATACAAAGCTTCTTAACTGATTTCTAAGGTCTTGAAACACAACTTTAATTTGTTTTGGTTGTCGAAACGACTAGCTGAGATTGTTGTGACACTAAGCTAAGGTATTAATGAGAAAAAGATATTGGAACTGATGAATGTGTGGCACTAGGGTGATTAAACTTACCACTGAATCCTATTCTAAGGTAAACAAATTCTACTTATGCTCTTTTCCTTCCCTTGAAGGTTTCAGGTGGAGATTATGTTAATTGCAGTCACTAATTAACCCCTAGTATAGAGTGTCTTCTTACAGTACACTCTATCACAAGCTAATTTGCTCAACAATTAGCAAATAACGTAATACATTAAACACATTCAGAACATAAGAAGAATCATGAATTAACTTATCATAGGGTTAAGGGTTTGTTCTACACCCTAGTAGAGGTGATTAGAACATCATGCAAAGAGATAAAACTCAACTGAAATTGAATTAAAACTAAACCCTAAAAAGCGTGTAGAAAACTAAAAACTGACTCCCTTCTCTTTCCTCAAGAACATCATTTGTATGTCACAAAACAATTCAAAAATACCAAATACGCTGACCCAAACCTCTTCCTTGCGCTGAATCGTCCATGCTTAGGTTGTTGGTGAAACCCTAGCTTCAATCATCTCAACCCTAGCTTCTAGGTTATGGTAGAAGCTATGGATGGATATGGGTGATGCGAGGGTAGATGAGGAGGTGGTGATGGCTCTGGTGCGGCTGACAGAGGTGGAGTGGTGGTAATGGGGGTTCTTCCATGGTATGGGTGAAGAAGGTGAAGGTAAGGGTTCTATGTGGAGTTGGTCGGAGAAGAAAGAGAAGATGGAAGAAGAAATGGGTTTGCTCGAGTGGGGGTATAGGTATAGGGCAATTTGTTGTGAAGCGGGTGTAGCGACGATTGATGATGAGGCTGTAGCGAGCGTTGGATGTGGCGGGTGAGATCTGAACGGCCGAGGGAGAAATGGGGCGATTTGGTGTTGAGCGGGAGCAGCGAGAACTGATGTGAGCGAAGGAGCGACCGTAGGATGTTGCTAGGCGAGATCTCAACGGCTCGGGGTTGGATGGTCTCGGATCCGGGTCATGGCTAGCTAAAGCCCATGTCTTGTAGATGAGTTGCTACTTGTTGGGTTGCAAGCATCGTCCTTGTGCAGCTTTGGCTTTCTACTCCATAGACGCTTGTCTCCAATTTTACTGCTCTTTTGGCTCCTCAATTTCTCCGAGCTTTATTTATTACCAAAAATACAAAATTAATTAGTACAAATATTTATTCTTGAAAACAAAGAAAATACAGAATTTGGGATAATATCTGATTTCTGAGCACAAAAGATGAGTAAAATGCCAATAAAAAGGTGTATAAATATGCAATATTTAGCACTCATCAGAGTTTGTGTTGTAAGATTGCCGAAGCATTCTCCCCCACACTAAGCACTTCATTACCTTTGAGCCTTTGTTTGTTGGTACACAAGTCCTTCAACACCTTTGCATACTTTGGTACTTGCTTAATAGCATCAATGAGTGGTATGTTCACATGGATCTTTTTTAGAATGTCTAAAATCTCCTTCTCTAGTTCCGCCTTCTTAGAACTTGCAAATCTGCGAGGAAAAGGTAAAGGAGGAACATAAGTAGAAACCGGAGTTTTAGAGTTAGGAATAGGTACCTCAGAAGTTTGGGGAGAATCCTCATTATTCTCCTCCAAAACAGGTTTCTTTGGTGTTTCCACCTTGCCCGAATCAGTAATTTCGGGTTGCACAAGTTGTGTACCACTTCTCAACGTAATAGCATTGACACCCTCTTTTGGGTTGATAGGTTGAGAAGGGAGTTTCCCACTATTTTGTGCCTTCAATTGGTTCAACTCAATAGCCATGGAGCCCATTTGTGTTTGCAACTCCTTGATAGCACTCTTAGTTTCTTGTTGACTCTCTTTGAACATGGTAGAAATACCTTGCATCATTGTTTGAAGCTTTGAATCAATATCGGAACCTTGATTTTGCATTGATTGTTGTGCTTGTAGTTGCTGAAATTGTTGTCTCGGCTGGAATTGTTGTTGAGGTTGAAATCCACTTGAAAAGTTGAAGGGAGGTTGTTGAACCACTCCTTGCTTGTTGGCATAGCTAAAATTGGGGTGACCTCTCCATCCCGGATTGTAAGTGTTTGAGTAGGGATCATACCGTCTTTGTTGATTTGGAAAGATCGCATTAGCTTGCTCGTCCTCATAAGTTTGAGAGGAACTTGGTATCACCGCGGCTGCAACTTGTTGCATCATTGCCGACATGTTACCCATTTGTTGACGAAGTTCCTCCACCTCGCTCACTTCATTCACCCTTCTTAGAATCACATCCGAACCACGACTCAAGAATTGTTGTGAGTTCGCTGCCATATTTTCAATTAACTCTCTAGCTTGTGCCACCGTCTTGCTAACTAGTGCACCACCACCCACAGCGTCAATAAGATTCCTATCACTTGATTGGAGTCCTTCATAGAAATATTGGATGATCATAGCGTCACTGATTGGTGGTGAGGGCAGCTTGCCACCAATCTCTTGTATCGTTCCCAACATTCATATAAGGATTCTCCCACGTTTTGCTTCATCCCACAAATCTCCTTGCGAATTTGAGTAGCCTTGGATGCAGGAAAATATCTCTCCAAAAAGAGTTTCTTCAACCCATTCCATGTTGTGACACTTCCGGGAGGTAAATAGTACAACCAATCCTTAGCACTATCCATTAAAGAGAAACGGAAAACTTTCAACATTGCACCATCCGCCTCTACATCCGCTGGAAGCATGGCCATGACAATGGTGTGGAAGTCCATAAGATGTTTGTTTGGATCTTCATTCACCATGCCATGGAATTTTGGTAATTCTCTAAGCAACCCCGGCTTTATCTCAAAAGTAGAGTTCGTTTGAATACACCCCTGTTGTGTATCAAGCCTATGAGAAGCTAAGTCCTTGAGTGAACGATTTGCATCACCCATTGCTTCTTCTTCTTCAACTTGTGGTTCGTCTACGATTGGAACCTCTTGTTATCCTTCTATTTGTACTTCTCCTTCCACTTTTAACTCTAGATTTTCTGTTGTGTCTTGACTTGGTTGGAGTATTGTGCCTCTTCGAGTAGCTATCCCGCACCTTGGATAATTCCAATCTTTAGAAGCCAGGGATTAGGTACTTGAAAACAATTCTCCCAAACAAGTGAGAAACAAGACAAGAACCGAAAAGCAAAGATAAAAGCAGAAATTGTAAAAAGAAACTAAAAACTTAATAACAAGCCGTATGCCTCCCCGGCAGCGGCGCCAAAATTTGATCGGTTGTCAATCCGTCAAAATTAATTTCACTTTCTCAATCAACTAGATATAAATATAGTATGCGATAAGAAAGAGTTTGTATCCACAGAGAGGCTTTCGTTGTTATAAAATTTCAGTTTCTAAGGTAACCAAGGGGGGATGTTTGTTTTATCTAAGAAATAAAAGTAATTGAAAGCAAAATAAATAATTGGAATAATCAATAAGGAGAAGATATTGGTCACGGGATAGTATCATTCACAAACATGTATTTTCATCAATGATTAGAATTGGTATTTTAATCTCTCATCTACTAATAATCCTAGGATACCTTGATCGCAAGAATAACCCGCTAATTCCCTGATTTCATCACAACCACATTAAAAGATGCATATGTGAATTCTTCCTAGAAAGCAACCTAAAGTGTAAAAGCACAATTAGATTTAACTCCCTAAAAGCAATAAGTTCTATGGAATAAGACTAATCAATGCAAACGAATGTGTAAAAGCACTAAACGTTTTAACAAAAGTTATGATTCACTTGTGACTAGTAGGATATATCACTACAAGCACTACCCACAATTATGCTACTTAGAATCAGGGATAAACAACTTTTTCGTATTGAAAACCCTAATATAGCTCTAGAGATGAATGTAAATCGGATTGATTCCGGACTCAACCAAACAAACTATCAAATCATATAACACTATTAATTGTGAATCACAAACAATAAAATATTAAGACAAAACTAATTCATTGAATCAAATAACATATTGGAAATCAACTTTTATCCCATAACCAATAATATGTTTAGCTACTCATAGCTATGGAGTTCATCATAATAATAATAATTGAAAAGAAGAAGATGAACAAAAGCAAACCCTAGAAGCGTAAACAAAACCGGCTCTCCAAAGTTCCAAGAATAATATATAAGATAATCTTTAAGTTGTAGAAGACTTTCCCTTTTATAGCTTTTCTCCAACTTCTAAAATTAAGTCTAGTCTTCAAAGTCCATTAGATGAAAATCCACCAAGCCCATAAGAGAGAGAAACCCATGTAGAAAATATGTCCCAAAAGTGGTCGCCGGAAATCTGGTATTGTGGCCGGAAATTGGCCGGAAGAGTCACCGGAAAACGGTTCAGGTGACCGGCAAAGTCCACCCGGTCACCGGATCAGCTAGTCAACGGGTCAAATCGGGTCAACTCGGTCAAGAACCGAGTCAGCTGTCAGATGACTCAATTCAGATTCAGACCTGAGTCAGGGTTAGTCAGCTGTCAGAATGAGCTGCCATTGCACAGTCCAGTGTTGCACAGGCCTAAGCTCTTGCATGAGCCATAACCTATGTGATGCACCATCCTTGTGCTTCACAACAAGCATCTTGCCCAGGCCATCTCCATAGCATAATTGCACAAGCCTGCAATTCCTATCTCAAAACCTCAGCAGCAACACCACTTTAAAGTCTCCATACCCTACACGAGCCACTGCGCTTCTTCCACTCATTACAGTCCCCTGCACTTGCATTGCTGCCACTGTAATCCATCTCAGCTCCCGATTCGTCTCATGACACACAACACCACCAGAAACCTCCTCCATTCATTCATCTCAGACCCATATTTCCAGCTCAGTTCCATATGCTCATCTACTCGCAGTGCAACTCTTCCATGATGTGCACAGTTGCACTGATTCGACACAGCTCAAGCCATTCGACCACCTTCCCAGCTTTCATCTCAACTGCAATACCTTGCCAACAACCACGAACCATTACCCTGGACTAACCTCAAGAGCTCAACCCCAACACATTAGGTCCCTGGCAGTGTCAGCAACTCCTGCTCAGTACCAGCCTAACCTTTTCTTCACTTGCTCTGCCTGCACCTGCACTTGGGTCAAACTGAAAACTCCACCAGATGTTCATCAACACCACATGGCTTCATCATTGTCATTGAGCTACACACACCATGTATGCAATGTCAGCTGCCACAATCCAACAACTCAGAACCCATTAGCTCACCTGAGTTCATATGTTGCTTTATTAAGCTACACAGGCCAAAGCATAAAAAACCATTCCTTGCAGAATCAAGCCATCAAATCATTCCCCAGCATCAGGTCAACCAACATCAAACCGTTGCGGCTACAACATTATTTCTTGCACTTCTGTCACAGCCATTGTGACCATGGCTAACACCTGCAACAGCTTGAGCCTTCACCTTGTACAGCTACAAGACCACCTTCCCTGTAACCACCGGAACCAGCACAACACCATTCTGCTTTACAGCTCCATTTTCTTGACCACCACCAAAGGCAAAACCATTTCAATCTCTGGGGCTAGAACTCAAAACCCATCTTCAATTTCAGATCAAACTCTAACCTGGAATCACCAAATTCGAGTCATAATTATCACTGCAAATTCGAAATCTAACTTAAACCCAACATCAAACTCAGTGATTCTTTGTTGAATCCTCCACAGAAGTACCAGATTCATTTTGTCACCCATTTCTCTGTAAATCACCAGCAACCCATTTCTGCCTTGTTCTCTGTTAATCATCCATTAAGCACAGCTGCTTGAATTCCTCCTCTCATCTCCCCTTCAATCAACAGCATGATTCGTCACAATAACAATCAGCTAACCATTTCTTCTTGATCTGATTCAAACCATTACCATCTCTGTCTTAATTTAGAAACCCTAACTCATCTCAGATGCATATTGACCCCATCTGATTTCATCACTACAAACCCCATCTGAACCATCTGTTCTTCATCGCCATTAATACTTCACTCACTAACTCAAACCCATCTCAGATTCTTCTCTGGCAGTTTCTTGTCTTCAAATTCAACTCAACAGCTTCAATCTGTGTAAGCTTTCACCAGCAGACCCTAGCTCAAACAACTTTTAGTCGTTCCATCTCGATCCTCTAATCCCTCTGAATCTCGTCTTTCTCTCAAATTCATCAAAATCGAGCTCAGCTTCTTCCCAGATCAAATATGGTTTCTACTCGACCACAGATTCAATCGATGGTAACACAGCACTTGTTCATCATCATTTCTTCCTGATAAAAATTGATTCACCCCTTTAAACCATCTTTGCCATGAATTCGAACAGTGTCTCTCTTCAATTTCTCGATCTCTCGGGCAACAGCTGCTGCCATCTTTTCTCTCTATTTCTGGTTCAGGGGAAGATAATGATTGAGAGGAAGAATGATTTGGGTTAGTGTAGGAATGAACCAGTGGATACGGCCACCTTGGTGAAACGGATAAGGGGTACCCAATTGGCAACCCCCTTAACCTTGACTGGGGCTCCTGATAGCATGTAAAATACTCCTTTTTGATGATTTCCGCTTCTTGTCCTCCGTGCGACTCCAGAGTACCTAATGACTCAAAAAGACGCGTAAAGTACATAATTCACAAGAAAAATAGCAAAGAAAGCGTAACTACTAGATAGTAAATTAGGTGTTTTAGACACCTATCATTTGGTCGCCAAATGTTGAGGTTGGAATATTGTTTTGGATCTACCCGTCCTAGTCACACTTAATGACAACACTTACTAGGAATGGTAAGAGAGATAACTTGCTTTCCATTATACCTTGTCCTTCTTTATATATACTTTCCAAAAGCCCCTCCTTTTATGACATCATGACACATGTCCTAAACCTCCTTAATTACTACTAATGCCATCCCTTTTCTAATATAACCTCCCCTTTCCATATTAATTCCTTTCTTGTCCCTTTGCCTCATGGACACTTTTCCATTGGACTTGGGCTTAGTCCCCAAGTCCCCATATCTCATGCTTGGTTTGCCTCCCCTTTGGGGGGCACCCTAGTCCCGCTAAGGGGTATTATTTTTCATGTATCAACAACCATGAGTCACAATATAAGTTTTGACCGGTTATCCCATGCTTCCCAAAATAGGTTGTGACTGGTTACACCATGTTCCACAAATTAGCTTGTGATCGGTTATATCTTACTTCCCAAATTAGCTTGTGATCAGTTACACCTTGCTTCCCAAAGTATCTTGTGACTTATTACAACTAACTTCCCAATATAGCTTGTGACCAGTTGTACTTTGCTTCACAAAGTAGCTTGTGACCGATTACAACATGCTACACATTATAGGCTATGACCGGTTATACCTCAATTCTCAACATAAGTTAAGATAGGTTCTACCTTGTCATCTAGTATTGGCCATTCAAAAGATATTTTTAATAATGAACCGGACCAACACACTCATGATTTCTCTTTCGATTATGAAACAAGTTCATACATTTACTTCCTTAAACCAATGTAATAATACATAGTTTTCTAGGATGAAACCACACCTATATCCTACACATAATCAAGTAACTAAAAACCTAGATTATGTTGATGTCGTATTTACGAAGTTCAAAAGATAAGTGTTATACTTTGTAATTCAATATAATTCCTTGACACTTTGATCATAATGATATGACCAAGTCTAATCACTAGAGTATTACATATATAGCTTCGCATGTTATGTTTTCAATATCATACGACTTGAAAGATACGTTAGGAATGAAAACAAGTCAAGTCAGTATTACTAACCTCAAGTAGAAGGATGATGTCTTCGTTGCAGTCTTTACTTCTTCACTTTCTTCAGGTCTTCAGAGTAATACTTGTTCGTCTCAACATTCCTAGACTTTCTAGTCTAACCTAAACGAAGTTGACTCTAGTAAATAATCAACCGACTCTAGATGAGTTTTGATACTAAAATATGACAACCAAAATTGACATACCAATGCTTGGTGGGTTTAACCGAGCTATGTTATACATTTAGCAGAAGAAGACCAAGTGCATACTGCTTTTTTTACACCATGAAGGTTATATTGCTTATACAAGAATTCTTTTTGGCTTAAAGAATGCAGTCGCAACTTACTAGAGGATGGTGGAGAAATTATTTACAAGATGGGTACATACTACATTAGAGGTATATGTTGATGACATGCTAGTAAAAAGTAAAAAAATCAGAAGACCGTGTACAAGATTTGAGGGAGATATTTGAGCATATGCGAAAGTACAAAATGTAAATAAATCTTATGAAGTGTATTTTGGAGTTTCTTCGGGTAAATTCATGGGCTAAATCGTATCAAAGAATGGAATTGAAGTTGACCCAGTGAATGTCCAGGAAGTTCGTGATATGTCATCTCCTGCAATGAAGAAAGATGTGCAAAAATTAAATGGGCATCTCGCAGCTCTAGGGAGATTCATTGCAAGATCGTCGGATTAATGTAAGCATTTTTTCGATGTGTTGAAAAATGGGAATAATTTCTTGTGGACTGAAGAGTGCGAACAAGCTCTGTAGATCATGAAGGATTATCTAGCTAAACTATCTATTCTGCAAAGGCTGGAACATGGAGAAACACTTTTGTTATATCTCACTGCGACATCAAATACAATTAGCTCAGTATTACTGCGAGTTGATGAGGGGTAAAAAATTCTATCTATTATGTTAGTAAGACTCTCAGTTCTGCAGAGAGGAATTATACGAAGATTGAACAGTTAATATTAGCTTTTGGTGTATTCAAATCAACTCAGAAGTTGGGAACTTATATTCAGGCTCACAAGATTAAAGTGATGAATGAAACACCCATTAAATCTATATTAAAAATTACAAAAAAAAAAGAGGGCGAATCAAAAAATGGAATGCCCAAATGGAACTGTTTGGAGTAGAATATGGAATTTTGTCCTCGACAAAGTCCCAGGTAATCGCTGATTTCATAGTTGAGTACCCAGTAGAAGAAGATGAAGATGTTGAAGAGATGATCAGTATGGATGAAGATCAAACAGATCCAGATGATCTACTTAAAGAAGCAAACCCACGAAGATGGGAAATCTTTGTTGATGGATCCGCGACTAGTGAAGGTAGGGGTATATGCATCGTTTTCACTTCTCCAGGAGGAGCACGATTGGTTTATACTTTCATATTGGCATTTAAATTCACGAACAATGAAGTTGAATATGAGGCAGTAGTCCATACACTCATATTGGCGATCGAGATGAAGCTTGAGGACATCAGATTAACGAGTGACTCACAACTTGTAATTCGCGAGATACAACAAAGATATAAAACTTATGATCCCTCGCTGCAGAAATATCTTTAACCTGTTCAGCAATATTCTAAGCAAATACCAAGCATCACATGGAGACACATTTGTCGGAAAGATAATCATTATGTTGATACATTGGCATTCATTTCATCAATGATGTCTGATCCTGAATCAAGATTTATCAAGATAAAATGGTTAAAATACTCGTTTATAGACTCATTAACTCAGAACTTGGAAGTTTTGGTCTTGGAAGTTAACGAAGGAGATATGGAAGTTGAGGAAAGTGACTGGTGAACTCTAATCCACGAACATCTAGCGATTGGAGAATTACCGAGAGATAGGTTGTTAGCTAACAAATAAAAAGTAAAGCCATCAATTATGAACTACGCGATGGAATATTATATCAGCGATCATTTTTTTAGGACCATTGTTAAGATGCATATCACGATAAGAAGGTATGGAGATACTAAAGGCAATACATTACGGTGATGCTGGAAATCATAGCAGGACGAGATCCTTAACACATAAAGCTAAAGCACAAGGTTATATTTGGCCATATATGCAGGATGATGTGAAAGAAGTTTCTACATGATGTGAAGCTTGCCAGCGATTTAGGAAAAAGATACGAGCTCCAGCTACAAGCCTAAATTCTGTGTTGAGCCCATGGCCATTCGCAAAATGGGAAAAAGATATAGTCGAACCCTTGGTACCAGGATCAAAACAGCTAGCGAAGATACTTAATTGTTGCCACATATTATTTTACAAAATGGGTTGAGGCAAAAGCTACGTAGCACATTCTCGATTAAGATATCTTTTCGTTTATCTTTGAGCACATAATATGCATATTTGGCATTCCAGTGCAAATTATTTCGGATAACGGAGTGCAGTTTGAAGGGGAAAATATAGACATGTTGTTTAATGCATTCAAGATCCGGCGAGGAAATTCTACACCGTTCTACCCTTAGAGTAATGGGCAGGAGAAGGCGAAGAAAAAAACATTCGCAGACAATTTAAAAAAAAAATGGATGGAGTGCATAAATATTGGTGCGGGCATCTTCCTAATGTGTTGTGGGATTATAAGACAACTCTGCAAAGGCTACAGGAATGAGTCCTTTTTTATCTAACATACGGAACAGAAGCAGTTCTTCCCACATAAGTAATAATACCAACCACAAAGTCGCGAAGCGTGGGAAAATAATTTGACTACTTATTTAATGTTGGCCAAGTTAGATGATCTGGACGAGAACAGGGAAATGGTGCTACGGCATATGGTAAATTACCATCAAATATTGTCAAGGGAGTATGAAAAAGTGGTAAAACCACGAATATATCAACCTGGCGATCTAGTTCTTCGAGCAATCCCACCATATCAGCGAGGTCCTAGATGAAAATTAAAACCTACTTGGGAGGGTCCATATGTTAAGTGAGTAGTGGGAAATGGAGCTTACAAGCTAGTGGACCACGAAGGAAAAAAATTGGATAACCCTTGGAATCCGTTCTATATTAAAAAGTACTATCCTTAAAAGAAAAAAAGAATGACGATATAGCTACACGAATGGCAAAGAAAAATAAGAAAGAAAGAAAAATAGATTTTCGGCAATGTAATGATAATTGTATCTTAATGAAAAAATTAACATTTTACATATATTATTGAATAATCAAATAAAGGCAAAATAAGACCTCTTCAACAGGCGAGTAAGACCTTATATAAAAAGTTGTTCTCCTTATTTAGGAGGCGAACTAGACTTGAAAAATTTGTTAGGAGGCAGAGTACCCAATATAGGCGTGCACCTTAGTTCGCACAATGTACAAGAGGCACACCTACGTAATTCCTGAGAAGCACGTCATATTAGGAAAACCTCAGAGATCTCCATAGAACGGCAAGAGGCACACTGAGTAATACTTGGCTCGTTAGATACCGTTGGGTATAAAAATAAACCTGGCAGAAGATATCTGGCATGGGGTGTAGAAATAGACAAGGGGCCGAGGTACGCGGTTGAGCCATGGGTGCTCGGGGAGTCTCAAGCGTCACTGTCCATTTCCATTTGGCAAGTCCTTGCTACGATACACTCGGTCCCCAAGAAACCCCCTAGGATGTGTTCTCGTAACCATAGCCATATAGGCGAAGCGAAAATAGGCCACGATAAAAAACTGGTTGTTGAAAAATTTGGATGGGAAATGTGGGGTAATATATGTTGGCTGTAAGCTTCCTTGAAGGGGAAACCATGGAATATAAAGGGACGGCACCCTCCTCTAGGGAACTGTGTGACCAGATAAGGCGAGATTGAGGGACTATTGCTCATGGGAGTATTTAGGCCCACGATTTCATCGCAAAATAATAGAGAAATTGGGTCAATTGCCCAAATATTTTTAAAACATGGTTCTAATGGACGAGTAAAAATTAGTATGGGTGAAATGGACACCAAAAAAATAGCAAAAATGAATCTGGATTCATCCTGGCTTAAATTTAAAAAAAAAAATAGCGAGGGTGAAACTGGATGCATCATGATGTAAATTAAAAATACGAAAAAGTATTTGAAAATGGGTAGGATGAAACTGTTTACATCCTGGCTGTTTTTACATTCTCGTCCATTTAAACAGTATCAAATTTTACATGTCTTTTTCACCCATGAATTGTCGTTATTGGGTTAACTGACCAATTTTGTGAAAATAATAAGACCTCACGAAAGCATAACGAAAAAAATAAAATATTAAGAACTCACGAAGGTATAATGAAATACAAAGAGGCACAATAATACCTTGGAGGAAAAATAAGACCCTGCATATAATTAAGAAATACAATAAATCAATTTCTTCCGCGAAGCTAAAGAACAAAGGCATGTATCGATATACAAAAGCAATTTGTGTTCTTTATCTTCTTGGTCGAGATCATTCTTAAGGCTGGCATGCACTTATGCAAGATAAGTATAAAAGCATTAACATATCAATGTTTACATTACTATCATATTATTGTTTATATTAACGATGTAGAAAATAAGTAAACATCGTTGAGGCATAGCGAGAAGGTAAAATAACGATCGCAGCGGCATACTGAGAAATTGAAAAAAAAGAACTAAATGCGAGAAGTAAAAAATTATGGACACATCGTAGAGGTAGTTAGCTCGTACAACATTTTCTAAAGCAATTCTTTTTACCGACGGCAGAAAACAGAGACATATAGAGGAATACAAATTCAGGTTACATGTTCTTTACCTTCTCAGTCAGAAATGCTTTTAAATGAATGCTCAAGTCATTATAATATTTCGAACTAAGTCAAGTAAAGTATTGGAAAAATTATAATTTTTAAAATTTTAAAAAATAAAGTTTTTAAGTGATAATAATGTTGTATCATAAAAACAATCATGTTGTTATGTTTGGATCATGGTATTATTTCTTGTGTTGCAGATGAAAAATTGAAACGATAAAGGAGGAAAGGAGTATGTCACACGAAGTAAACTTCTAAGGGTTTGGCAAGTCCGTTGTACTTTTACATAATCTCGACCAAACGCAGCCTTGTGCACGATTCTCAGCTTCTAGATTGTGATTCTCACTTGTCAGGGTTTCGTTTAACTCTTCAGTATTCTGTAATAAATGTACGAATTGATCTACTTGAGAACCAAGTCTGTCATTTTTACTCATCAAATCGGCATTGTCAACATTCAAGTTATCAATTTGATCTCTCAAATATGTGTGCTCGATATTAAGACAATCCACTTGGCTCTTCAAGTTCACACTATCAGCGATGGCATCTTCAGTGGAGAATTTGAATCCGTCGAATTGCATGTCTCTTTTAATGCAGCGATCTTTATATAGGAATAACATAGTATCAAAAAGTGAAATGCGAAGGAGTGAAACAATTATATGCAAAGAGAATAGAAATTTTACCCATGAGTTCATGTTTCCTCGCACGAAAAGTAGTAGTTGCGTTGGCTTCTGTGGTTAACACTTCTGGAAGTTTGGATATCTCCCCTCGAAGTTTGGAGATTTGCTCATTTTATTCTTTTAGCAAAATTTCAGACCGACAATATCCTTCCAATTGCACTAAGCGACGGCGATGCTCCTAAAATTCACAAGGAAAAATTAATAAAGGTAGTGCAAGAAGTAAATAAAACTAATGCGATAAGAATAATGTCTTACTAGGTATTCGAAACCACAATGTTGTTTAAAGCTCGAAAAAGAAGCAATGTCCAGTCTTGTTTGATCATTTGGATAATAATTAGAACACAACTTCGTCATCGCATCAGAAACTTTAGAGATATCAGGATCATGATTAAATGATTGAGCATCTCTAAATATCTTTGCCACGAAGTCAGTATCAGTGTAATATCATCAAAAATGAAGGTAATGGACCTTTGTGTTTGCTTCTCCTTCGATGAGGACATTCTTTCGTTTGTAAGTTGTAGTTCGTTAGTAGACTTTGTTGGAAAGAATAAACCAAGACTGTATTTGGAAGTTGAAGCTATCTTGGGATACAAAGTTGTTTGGTTCTAGAAGAGTTCTTTATTTAGAGTTTGGTTTATGTTAGGGAAGTGTTTTGAGTAGTCTTCCAGTTTGTTAAACTATAAATAGGCTATTGAGCCATGAGAATTTGCACATCGAATTAATTATCAATGTAGTCGTTTAATTTCTTCCGCGTGTTTGCTCTCATCTCTCTCTTGTCTCGGTCCAACATTTGGTATCAGCGCAAGTTGAGAGGAAGAGAGGGGAGAGGGAGAGAAAGTCATAGAAGTTTCATTGTTTTCGTATTATGTTTTAAAGGGAGAGTCGTAAAAAAAAAGAGGAAAGAAGTTTGTTGTGGCTATGTTGGTTTATGATGTTAGTGGATGTTATCACCTAAGCAATTCACGTGTAAAACTAGGTTTCTTTAGAAACCATTCTTGCGAGCAGGTCAAAACAGAGAAAGTCATGGTGGTGTTGGTTGTTGTTCCCAAAGATGAAAAGGGGAGACGGAATTGAGTGTCAATCGTTTTTTTGGTTATGGCTTAAATTTGGAATCCAAGAAGGGTTAGATGTGCTGAGAGAGATGAGTTCTGGTCGTCGCTGTGAAAGAGATTTTGTGGTTGAGTTTATTGTCGAAGAAAAGAGAAGCTGCAGTTGTTCATGGGAGTCGGTACTGAAATTGCAGGTGGCACTGTTACTGTTCAGGTGATAACAAAACTGCAAGAAGAAGTTATAGATATGGAGCTGTTACTGCTGGTATTCATGAGAAAGAGGAGTTTGAAGCAGTGATGAACGGCTAGATCTGCATGGGGAAATGGAGTCCATTGACGTGTTGTTAGGTCAATGGTGTCGTTGGCTATTCAATAAGAATCAAACTGTAAGCTCGAAATCAACACATGACCAGGAAAGGGAGAAGTTGTGGACAGGGTTTAATTTCGACAGAAATTAGTTGAGAACCAATCCTGATGTTGTGAGATGGTGGAGTTTCTTTACAAGAAAGCTACACGAAGGTAAATCCCTGAAGAAGTACTGAGATGGGTCACGATTGTTATGACTGAATGGTGGAGATTATGGAATATGTTGCTATGAGTTTGTGAAGACATGTGTTGCTACCGCTAATTGTGATGATTCTACAGTATAGAAGTGAAGAAGTCACAGTATGCGACAAAAGGAAGGAAGTGATGTTACAGTAGTATGATGGGTATGTTTGAGGTTGTTGTTGTTAAGCAAGAAATTTGATGATGGCTGTGAAAGGTGATGATGCAGTAAACAAGGATTTTTAGAAGATGAAAAATCATCGGGTAAGTGGTTGATTCAAAGGGTTAGGTTATGGATTCGAAATCAAAATAAGTAGAAGATCAAACGTAGGTATTTCAGTTTGTATGGGACTGGTACAGTTTGAAGATCAAACTTAGGTATTTCAGTTTGTATGGGACTGGTGCAGTTTGATGAAGTTGAAATCGAATTCAGAGACTTAAAATGACAAGGAATGTTGGATGGTTATGTTTGAGCATAAGGGAGGATGGTACCATGTTGGAGTTTAAGCTCAAACATGTTGGTGACAGAAGTGTGGTTGAAGAGTTTGTGGAAGACTTTGGAAGAACAGTTAGAGCTTGTCGCAGAAGCGTGACTAGAACAGAGAAGAATAAACAACAACAAGGTTGTGAAGAAAGAGAAGCATCAGTATGTTTTCAATATAATTCTTGGCTTCCTTTCTTGTTCTTTGTGTTAGTTGTTTTGTTCTTTGATTGCAACATGAGTTGTGGAAGTAAAGCAACATGTGTACTTTAGAAGATAAGAAAGGTTTGTGAACTGTGAAATGATCAGTTGTAACAGACATCACTAACTGTCAGTTGTAACTCTTGTTTAAGTAACATGTGAATAGAAAAGGAAAAAATCATGCGAGTAAAGTAGGTAAGAAGAAAAGAAATCCTACAAGTGAAGTAGGTGATTATAGTAAGTGGACTTGGTTTCTTCTTGTATGAGCAAGTGGATAGATCGCAAATCATATAATTTAACTCTCCATAGCGATTCTGGAGATTGTTCGGCTAGCAAATTGAATATTATGATTCTGGAGCTTGTTAGGGAATGTTTATATGACGTTGTGGTATGATGAAGTATCGGGACAGCGGGATGTGATTTTCCATCATCGGTCTAAAGGAGACAGAGTGATATGCAAGGTGGCATGCTGTATGGATGATCACATTCTACTAAAGAAATCAAGGGCCTGAAGAGTAAACCGTTTATCGGTTACAAAGGATTGTTGAGAATGTTTTCTCAAAGAAGTCTCAATTCTAGTGAGGCTTGAGAATGTGTGTAAAGATGGGAGTAATGGAAGTCTTCGTTTAAGGGAGGATGTTTGAAATAATAAACCAAGACTGTATTTGGAAGTCGAAGCTATCTTGGGATACAAAGTTGTTTGGTTCTAGAAGAGTTCTTTATTTAGAGTTTGGTTTATGTTAGGGAAGTGTTTTGAGTAGTCGTCAAGTTTGTTAAACTATAAATAGGTTGTTGAGCCATGAGAATTTGCACATCAAATTGATTATCAATGTAGTCGTTTAATTTCTTCCACGTGTTTGGTCTCCCCTCTCTCTCTTATCTCGGTCCAACAGACTTGATAGGCGAATCACCGATGTTGATGGGACTCTGCTGTGCGGTAACAATATTCTCAGTTCTCGAGGAAGTTTCCTCAGTGGTAGAATTTATCGCATCAAGTTTTTCAGCACTGGACTTTTCAATGGCAGGAGTTTCAATAAAGGGGATTTCAGTGTTAGGAACCTTAGGATTTGATGCTTCAGAATCAAGTTGTGAAGAAACATTTGGAGTAGTTGGTTGCTTTTTACTCGTCGCAGAAGGCTTCTAACCACCTTTTGAACTCTTGAGCACAACACCACTTAATTCCACGTTCAAGTTGATTTTAGAGCTGCGACGTGGCCTTTTGGTTTTGGGTGGAGTTGAAGTCTCCTCGCCAGCTCCCACCTTCGTCATCCAAGACAAATAAGAAATGGAGATAACGATATTGTTTGAAAAAGGAAAAATTATTTCCGATTGTGAGAACCCTTCTTCTTCAGATAAACCTCGCGATCAGGGTACTGAAAATAACGAAGTTAAATTGACTAAGAAGCAAAATAACGAAGGAAAATAAAATCATGAAGCTAAAGTAAAGAAAATACATAAGTAGGCATCTCAGGCCAATGAAAGACCCGGGGTGTATGAAGGAAATTGATGACATTCTTCGGGACCCAGACGATTAGTGTTGTCAGCATGCTTTCTCCAAATGAAAGGCCCTTCAAGAATTATAGGAAATCTCATCCAAGCTTCATCACTTGAATGGCGAATATTGGAGTTGGTGTTGCTCGAGAAATCTACATCAGCCATGAGTCTCTTCTTGTATTTAGCGAGTTTGGCTCGTTGAAAGCGAATGCTCCATAAAAGGTCATCGTGTTCAAGAAACCTAGGAGTATATTTCTCGAAGAAAGATTTGACACTATAATCTTTGGGATCGTATGGGGTAACTATATCGGGAAGGGTTGAATGACCTTCTCCCAAAGACCGAGATGCAAATTCTTTAAGAATGCGAATTGCATTACCCCATAATTGGTGAATTCCTCGTGGTGTTATGCGAGATAGAACTTCATAAAATATAGGATTACTTGGATCGTATAAAGGAATTGGTAGGCCAGCGCGCAGTTGTCCTAGCAAGATGATGACTCTGTTCGGATTCCAATCTTCTTTCGTGGGTTGTTTATAATTAAGGGCGATTTGCGATGAAGAACCGTCAGGAATGGAAAGTGTGAATCCTATTTGTTCCAATTCCTCAGTAAAATCTGTTAGGGATTTTTCAGGTTTTTTCGGCGGCATCAGGCTGAAAGAGTCAATGTATGGGAATATTAGAAAATAAAAAAACTAAAAAAAGGGAATATCAAAATTTCAGCGGCGGCAACAATAGCAGGGGAAGCTCCTTTTTGGTCCGATATGAAGATTTAGTTGAAGATTTTACAGGGTTTTGGGAAAGAATAAGTTGCAGAAGAAAGATGAAAAGACAGACATGAAAGAATATTAATGGAAAATAATCTCTCTTCGAAGATACTTTTGTGGAGGGTAACTGGTAAGGGCGGTTATCAGTCAGAAGGTAAACGGATAATAAGACGTGTCGGTCGAAGGGTGAGAGGCACGGCACGTGGTGAATATTGTCGGCGAAATACGGATTAATATCGGTGGTTATCAAGAATACCAAGACTTGTTTCGAAGAGCGTAAGATTATTATTGGTGTTCTCTTTCCATTCTTTCTTCGTCAGAATAGTGCGAGAAGAAGCAAAATGTGGATACATAATATCACTTCGCCACATGGAGTGATTTAAAAACATGAATATCCTAGAGAAGGCTCCGTTACGAGTATAGATGTGTAGCCCGAGTGATTATCTAAGATTTAAGGATGGACCGCGTGTAAAGTACTCAGAAATAATCTACGGTTTGAGATTTGAGGAAATTCGTCATTGATGAGGTAAGCAATGACGTCAAATAGATGTTGATAACGACAAGAATGTATGCAAAGGGAAGAAGTACGATGTTGCGAAGAGATGTAGAGTCCCATGGAAAGTGTGATTGGTTCGCGAGATTTATTATACACATTCATGCGAAGGGAATAAGGTTCATACGAAAAGTATGACAGTACCCACGAGGAAGATTCTGACTTATTGTTCTTCACGTGAGGAGGAGGATAACATTCACATGAAAAGTGTGAGGGTAAATATGAGTTGTCATTAGCTGTCATCCATTATGTAAATGCCTATATAATGGGCAAAAGAGGAATGTAAAAGGTGTTGAGTAATTTTAGAATCCTAAGGCATAAGATAAAGAGAGTGTTTCACGAAAGATTGTGTGAGTTACAATTTGTACTTATACTTTCTATCAATAATAATATTTTTTTTTGACAGCAAAAGGGCAAATTTAAATTAAAAAGTTTTGAGTCAACAAAATAGTGACACCAAAACACACAAATTACACGGATGAGAATAATATCACCATCTTAATAACGTTCATATGGATTAGAGTTCTAGTATCAATAATGGTGTAACAAATAATCTGATCGGGTAGGTATAATTGTATGGGTAGTATTAATCCGTAAGAATTTGGGTGTACTATAGGATTTCCTATAGTTATATTACATTTATATTGAAAAAGACATTTTTGGCACTATTGATAACAACGTCATCATTCGATGATTCCAAATTACAAATTTATTGAGCAAATTATGAAACTATCAAATCTATTAAAAAAGATCATTATCAAAGAAACAACAATAAACTAATTTTTTATTTTGTTTTTTTTTTTACCGAATTTCAAATTATTGATATATATAAAAAACGTTGGAAAATTGAGTACAACCATCCGACTTCCCGAATACACAACCAACTATAAATGCTGCTTCAAATCATCGAAGAGCAGCAACCATTTTCACCAATTAACCTGCCCCACGCTCGGAGTGGATTAAGATTAACATTAACGGGGCAGCGAAGGGAAGCGAGGGGAAACCTAAGATTTGTATGATGGAGTTCTATTTGTAGAAACTCAAGGCCCATTGCAATCAAAGTGAAATCATATCGGTGGCACAGAGTTGGGATATTTTAATGGCGGCCAGAACAGTGACAGGCCAACGATGGCAACAGAACACCTTGGGACTCGACAGAGTTAGCGACCAAAATCACCACCATGTTACAACCAAATCCACGACATAAAACCAGCCATACTGCATAGAGGCAATCAAGCAGTAGATGGATCCGCCAACTATATAACATACCGGAGTTAACATGGGACGTACACGACGGTCATTTGGGACCATGTTTTTCTTGATCTTTTGAACCAAATTGTTTAAGATGACACTAAAGTAGGAACTTCTTATCGTGCAATTACTTATTAATTTAATCACAATCAATGATACTTCAAAAAGAAAACATTAATACCCCTTGATGTTTAGAAGAATGGGGTAAAATATTTGTAGCCCATTTCGTCTTTTTTATGTATTAGAAACCCTTCATTAAGATTCTAAATATATAGAGCTCAAAATTATCCATAGTTTTACTAGATTACATTAATAACCTTTAACTGAATTAGGAAATAAATTCTGATTTTTTATCCTAAAAAGTCAAAATAAGATAAATTAAAAAGATCCCTAAATTAACTCCACGAGCATTAATTTATCCTGCAATCTTTCCGGTATGTCAAATATCTGATCCCTTGTATTTTGGTATAACGTACGTTATTTATTTTTTTTTATTTTGTCTTAGAACCAATGAGAAAAACCCCATTATCACATGATATTATCACTGTAGTTTCTTCGGGTTCTAAATCCTTTTAGAAATGCAATGATCTACTGCTGTGAAAAATGGAATTTTTATATATCGTGAAAGATGGAATTTTCACATATCATTATTGTGATGGATGGAATTATCACAATTTATTAATGTGAAAACCATATTTTTTCTTTTTTATTATTGTGAAAAGTGTACCTTTCATCGGTGAAAATTGCAGTTATCACAAGCATAATTATCATCAATAAAAATCGCAGTTATCACAAGTTGAGATAACTACACTTATCACCTATGACAAATCCAAAGAAAGAAAAAAGAGAGAAGAAAGCATTGATGATCAAGATCCGGAATTTTTTTAAACATATTCCTAGCATCCGAAAGGCTCATAAATTATCAGTAAGAAAAAGCACAATTCATATATGTACAGAATTTTCATCACAGGAAAAGACAAATCCCAAACCCACACATCCCCATTTGAATTAGTTTCAAAACCTAACTATATGCAACTAGTTGACTATATATGTTCAGCTTCTCTTCCGAGCAAATAGCGTTTCATGTTGTTGCGCTTACACTCCGCATTATGTACCAAATTCAAACTAAAATGTAAAGAGTGAATATTTGAGAAGAGAAAAAAAAAAGAATAACAACAGAAGTGAAACAGTTGAAAAACAATGGAGATTTAAGAGTGAAGTCTAATAATGGAGTCGTCTAGCAAAGGAGAAAAAAACAGACGGAAAAAAAGGCAAGGTGGAATTTTAGATCTAACAAAGTTTGAACCGGCTGTAAATAATGGTAATAGGCTTCCAAAAATATCGCTCATGTTTAACAACCCGTTATACATGGGATTCTTTTAAAATTATTTTAGTTAATAATATGTTATGGATGAAGGTTAATTTAGTCCTCCTAAAATTATGAAAATACTAATTTAATTTAAATCTATTAATCTTAACCGTAGATCTCATTTTTTGGGCTACATATATATACCATCTTAATGATGGGTTCTTAAAAGAGAGAGGAATCAAATTTGGGTTCCTCAGAAATTTCCACTTAGAAGAACTATACGTGCTTTGTTGTCTCTCCTATTAAAAAAAACATTAAAAAGAAAAACAAAACAATTTAAATTTTGGTAGAAGATGTGGAGACAAGAAGGAGGATTTTTTTTTTCCTTTTTTTTTTTATGCAAGGCATAGGCCCGTCCTGCCCCTGGCAGCGTAGCCACCGGCTTACTCCCCACTCAGCAAACTCGGCCCTCTTATAATACCCCTTGATGTTTAGAAGAATACTATACTGCTTTGTTGTCTCTCTTATTAAAAAACATTAAAAAGAAAAACAAAACAATTTAAATTTTCCCTCTGATTAAGGAGTATCAGATGTGAAGGTAGAAGATGTGGAGACAAGAAGGAGGATTTTTTTTTTTTTTTGATGCTAAGCATAGGCCCGTCCTTCCCCCTGGCAGCGTAGCCACCGGCTTACTCCCCACTCAGCAAACTCGACCCTCTTAAATCCATGTTAAAGTTAGTATAATTACGTTTGAGCGGAGACTCGAACTGCTGACCTCCTATTTGAGAGTCAGACTCCTGGCCAACTGGGCTAACCCCACTTGGTTATAAGGAGGATATCTTATTAGAGAGATTAGTAGTTGTAATACATAAGTTTATTTATATACATATAAAGGGGAAACTGGATGGACCGCACATCCATGGACCGTAGGCCCTGTAAGACCATCGGATTTTTATCATTTATTTTTACTGTATAACATGGACAGGTCCGAGCCACTAAATCTTTCTGAGCAGATTTGTTATATACTCTCTCCGTCCTAGTTTATATGTCAAAATATAGTTTTTTTAGCACAATGTACCAAAAAATTTCTATATTTCCCACTAAAATTTTCTGATTATCAAGAAAGAAATGAAAATTAGGATATTAAACAAATAATTTGGAAGATAAATGGTGTATGTGGAAGTGTTTGAAATATATTCTTTAAAACAAAATTTTATTTCCATTTATCATTATTATTAAAATTATTATTATTGGAAACCACAGAAGATTCATTACACAACGGTAGTAGGCAGCCGAGCTACGATCTAGGCGCCTACACCTTTTTGAATAATAATACCTAATCTATGAAATAAAGAGTTACCAAATTTAAAATTAGCATCATTATTAAAATTATTTTTAATAGTCATAATTATCTTCATTAAAGAAATTTATTCTTTTATTAGTTCTTTGACCATTTTATTTAGGGGAAGTTAACTGGGTTAATTTTGTGGTGATTAAGTGTCATTAATAATAGAAACTCTTGTGTGCAAAAACAGATTTTTGGTTGGAAAAAAAAAAGAAAAAAAAAAAAAGAGTTTTTCTTGAATGTTTGGGGAGTTTTAAAGTAAATAGTGTATGATTATCACTTGTTTTTTATAAATTTAATTCTGAGCAAACATAGAAGTGTACAAGTATCACATACTCACAAGTGCAAAAGTGATTGTGAAAGAGAACTTACTCGGCTATGAACGCGCAATTGGGGGATACTTATATTAATTGGGGGATATGAAAAACTATTCTCATCCTTAGTATCTTGCTAAGGGGTGTCCTAAAAGTGTAAAAAGTCAAAGTTACCCCTTTCAAATATTAAGTAATTATTTCTTTATTTATTTTATTTAATTTTATTAACTTTTTTTTCATTAATTTTTTTTTGATCTTTCTGTTTCTTTTTTTATTTTTTTTTCATTTTTTAATTTTTTTCTTAAATTAATTTTTCTTAAAAGAAAAGATTAAAAAATTGATTTAAAAAAACAATTAAATTTTAAATTTTTTTTTATCATAAAATAGAAAATAAGTTTTTTTAAGCAAAAAGTATTAATTTTTTATTAAAAATTAATTTTATGAAAATATTTTTTTGTTAAAAAAATATTAATTTTTTTAGTAAATTTTCGTTAAAAAAATATTATTTTTTATTAAATTATTTTTTATGAAAAATAAATTTTTTATTAAAAATAAAATATTAAATAAATATTAAATTATAAGGGCATTTTAGGAATAATAGAAATATATGGATAAGGGGTTTTGAAAATTACTTCAAAATGATCATATTTTGTTTTATTATCATATCCCCCAATTGCGCATTCTATTTTATGAACGTGCAATTGGGGGATATCAAAACTAATTGGGGGATATAGGTACATGACAAAATAGGGATCCAAATAGCAAAGCTGGGTCACCCCTTATGTAATTATTTTTTTAATTCCTAATATAGCCCTCACTAATCATGTTTAGTGGTTAAGAATAATTAGTAAAAATCTTAAGTATTTGGGGGATAGATTAGTGTGTGTTTTTATTTTAATTTGTGTGAGTGAGGAGTAGAAGGAGAGAGAAAAAAATTTGAGTGGATTTTTTTTTTTTTTTGAAAATGGAAGATGATTGTGATGAGAGAATTGCAGCGGTTGAATCTTTAGCTCAACTACAACAACAATCATATCTTCAATCTTCGGTGGATGATAACAACTCACAATTGGAGTTATATGATGAACCAACCCCCTTGGATCATGATTTTCGTGACCATGAAGTGTTTTATGAAGAACCAACCCAAGAAAGTAAACATGTTCAACATACAAGCAACCCCAACACACAGGTAATGCTACTAAGGGTTCGAAAAATTGATTTTTTTCTTTTGAAACCGCCGTTTTTTCTCCGAAAACAGCTTGACTTAGTACCGGCATGATCGTTATATGAATACCACGCCGGAACTAATGCTACCGGCGTGGTATTCATACTCTTTGCCATGCCGGTATAAGATATCCCCCATTTTAAAAACTTTTCCGGTATGGTCTTTAAACCAACTAAGAATGCCGGTATTCAGTTATGCTTTTTACCTACCAACGAATATTCCATGGAATATTCAAACCGGCATGGTTCAATCCTAACTTACCATGCCGGTACTACCAGAAAAGCATCCAGGAATTTAAGATTTTTGTACTCTAATACCGGCGTGGTATATAAAACATCGGGTAAGCCGGTAGTCGATCCCGGCATGGTTTTATAATTACCGTTAAGCCGGTAGTTGGTACCGGCTAGAATACTCACATATCGAGAATGCCGGCTCCTGTTACCGGCTTTGTACCTTGTTTATCGAGAATGCCGGGATTGCCTCTACCGGCAATTGTGTTCAAGAACATACAATGCCGATCATTGTGTATAATTGTCTCCTCCTTTCAAGTGTATTTCTAAAATGCCTAACACTATTATTCAATGCCTAACTATGGTCGAGCACGCCGGAAATGGTACCCGGCATGTTTTTTTTTTTTTTTTGAACTAATTCAATTTTATTTTCATTTATTCCTTAGATTGTGGCATACATTGATCCAACAAATTCCAAACCGCTTGGTACGGATACGTCTGAATACTATAAGATGCCTTCGGTATGTTACCAAACAATACTTTGCACCAAGTTCTTAGAACGTTATGTGGTGAATTAAATCTTCCATTATTGTCCATTATTGTCCTATTGTAGGGAATTAAATCTCCAGCGGAAGTAATTGCTTGGGCAAAAGAGACGGCTCTTAAAAACAAGTGTGTGTTGGTGAGGAATACCCAAGGTTCAAATAGGCGTTTTGAGATGGTTTGCGAGAGAAGTGGTGAATACAAGGCGAAGAATAGCCATAAGAGAAAGGGTTATGTATATGAAAAGAAGACTAATAGGGTATACAAAACTCATACTAGGAAGGATAATTGCCCCTTTAAGCTTGTATTCTATTTAATAGACAAAGTAGATGAATGGGATTGTACGGTGTGGTTTGGCCAACATAACCACCCGGATCCGAAAGATTTTAACGGTCACTCCATAGTTGCGAAGCTAAAACCTCGTGAATTCGAGGATGTAAAGATAATGACCAAAGCATGTATCAAACCAAGAGTGATTCTCAGAACCTTCAAGGAAAGGGATGATCAGAACGTTTCTTCTCTAAGTACAATTTATAGCGCCCAAGCAACCATTAGAAGGGTGGAATGGGAAGGGAGGAGCGTTATGCAAGAATTTGAGAAGCTTGTTTGGGATCACAACTACACGCGTATCATTAAAAGAGGACCGGACGAAAAGCCCCTTCAAATATTCATTGCGCATTCTTTGCTTTCACAATTGGCTCATACATGTTGTGGTGTTCTTATGATGGATTGCACTTACAAGACAAACAAATACAACATGTCGTTATTCAACATCGTGGGGCAAACATCGGACAAGGTAACATTCACATTGGCTTGGTGTTTAATGGAAAACGAGAGGGATTACAATTATCATTGGGCATTACGACAATTGAAATTATTGTTCCCGGAAAATCAATTTCCGAGGGTCATAGTAACCGATCAAGATGACGCACTAATGGATGCTATATCTGATGTATTTCCGGATGCACAAAATTTCCTATGTACGTATCATATAGGTCAAAACGTGACAAAACATTGTCATGCTTTGTTTGAACCCTCTAAGGCGGATATTAAAAAGAGAATGATTGCTCAACTAGAGGAAGATGTTCGTAAGAAGAAACTATCACCCGAAGAAGAAGAAGATGAAAGAGGAAATATTAAAGAGCGAGTGGACAAAGAACACGATGAAAATCATAAAAAGTGGTTGGAAGTTGATGAGGTGTCGAACTCGCAAAAATAAATTTCTCTACTTCTCTTTAACTAGCAAGTAGTATAATGTAAGTAGGATCGTCCCAAGGGAGGTATGAAGTTCAAGTTGTTATGCAAATACTCTTAGTAAAGATGATTTTGTTGTAGAAATGCTGAAAATTGTAAAATGTATTCAAATATGAGATGTAATTGATTAAAGGTTCATTCTAGACCACGGAATACAAACCAAATTGATAAATAGCTATGTTCTTCACATTATCATGTTACTAACAACCCTAGAATAATTAGTACGCTCAATTATTCCGTTATTATCTCCTAGCTCACCGGATACTAAGCGCTCGACTACCGGTTCCTACTTGCCATGTTTCCTAGAGGTACGCTTACTAGGTTTGACTTAAACAAATGCTCTAAATTCTGAGAGATAAGGTTGCTCCTAGTGATGAACTCAAAAGCATGAATCACCTACTAGTGTTGATTTCTACATATAGGTACTTAACAAAGTCCCATCATCAATACCTATATATTGCTACTTGCGTTTATCTTCTCTAGACAATTACGGGTCGAAGAAAATCTAAACTAGCAATAGGATTATGAATCAACTATTTAATTTCGAACTTAAACAATCAACAAATAATCCATAAACAATAATAGCATGGTAGAAATCAATCAATAACATAAATAAATGCAAGAGAACAAGTTATTTCATCAATTATAGATTCAAATTTCGGGCTTCGAAATCGCCCTTAATCAAGAAGAGTTTTAGTTACTCATACTATTGGAGTTCATCATCAAATAATAATGGAAATAAAGTAAAGAAGATGAAAATATTAAATGAAAGCAAACCCTAGCTCCGGCTCTCTGCAAAACTCCAAAAAGAATACGTGATACTCAAGTTGTAGAAGTTTCCCTTTTTGTAGCCCTTTTCTCCTTCCAAAACTAGGTCAAATCCATTGTAGTCCAAGCCCAATATATCCACCAAGCCCACACAAGAGAAACCCATGTAGTAAATACGCCCCAAAACGTGTCGCCGGAAAACTGGTGCACTGGCCGGAATATGGCCGGAATCCGGCGTCGGAAAAGCATCTTAGGCCGCCTTTGTCATCGGGACATCACACCAGCAGTTTTACACTTCCAAAGAGCTCAACTTTTGCTTCTCTGCAGTTCAAACATTCACAAAAACCAACTAACCCAATTTCTTATCTTGCAAAACGCACCCAAAAGCGTGACCCATAGCTCATATGTCCCATGGCCAACTCTTGTATCCGACTCATACCCCCTCGCGATTCACCGAAATATTGCGATTCATGCTTCAAGTTCTCAAATCCGCTACTAACTATGCTCACCGGCTCACCATTCTAGCTCGCTTTCATCACTGTTTTTGCAGCTTCAAAATTCATTCCCTGCAGCTTTTGAACTTCAGTGCACAACAAAACAATAATCCTGCCATTCCATTCTACTTCTTATTGCAGCTTCAATCCGTCCTAGCCATCAAACCCAACCGAGCTCGCACCGGTTCCTTTGTAACACTTTGCACCACCCAAAGAAGAGACCTATCTTGCAACTCGGCTCTAACACCTGTAATCCTGTGTGCCTGCACTTCCTATTCTCTTCACAGCCAGCCTAAGCATTCCACTCTTCTTCAGTTCATCTCAGTTATAAATAAACTCCTTTGGCAGAGCTTTCAGTCATGCCTGCAATGACCTTTACCATCTGGCATTTCCACAGCGTCTTATCCTTCACCTGTCCTTGCAATGGCCTGAACTTGTGCTGCTCCCATGGCGCAATATCCTCCACAGTTCACTTTTCACTCTAATTCTTCACAAACTACAATCACAATACATGACTACAGTTCAAATGCTTGCAGAGCACCATAGTCTGGCTGAGCTTTGAACCCCCCATGATAATCACCAAAAACACCTGCAATCCATTCCCCAATGTTATAGTTCCATGAACTCATTATCTGCACGTATTTCATTCTCGATTCAAGAATCGCACTCCCAAATGCATCATCTCGTAGTTCATCTCAAAAACCTACAAAAGCATCAACTCCAAAATTAGCTGCAAAAACAAACACATTTCACTCTAATCTTCCATGACTTCAATGTACCCATCATGGCACCCGCTTCAACAGATCTCGTATCTTCTTAGCTCCTGCATCTCTTCCACTTCCTTTCTATAGCGGAGCATGAACACCACCGACTCTAGCCACTTCTAATGTTCGAACAGACCCCTAACTTCCAAACATGTATTTCAGACCTTTTCTAAGACACAAATTCCCCTACAAAACAGTCCACCAATCACTCCATTCTACTAAATGAATCAATGATGGCAAAGAAACACGACCAGCCTTCCCAATAATGCTCGACTCAAAGCCCCGTACACCGCCAAAGTTTCACATTCCTAGTTCAAAACTCCAAAGATATTCCTCCATTCTTCTTTCTTCTCATCTTCACATAAAGATCTCGACCATGAAGAACGTCCACTAGATCCATGGCTAGATCGACAAAGAACCTTGATCACAACAACTTCATATTTTAGTTTGAAATTCAGCTCGGTTCACTCAAACTCGAGCTCTGTCACTACAAGCAAAACCACCAATACCCATTTCTTCCCGTTATGTTACCGCCTCGCACTTCTGGCCTCAGTGCAGTGTCTTCAACCAACTCAATTCACCACCAGCCTCGGTTCACAAAATCTGTACCAAATCTGGGTAATACTCAGCTCAAGAACTTTCCGAAATCAATCCAGGCTCGAGCCAAAACTACCAAACACCAAGCCATCTATGTTGTGTTCTTTCAAGCTTCGAATACCTCTCAAAACCCACGGCAAACACCCACCTGTTTCACTGAATTCATGGCTTCACAATAACCTTCTTCCACCGACTTTTGCGGCTAAAACCAACTTCCAAAGTCAATCAAAACTCCACAGATAATTTCAAAGAACATCCCTTG
>JAJJWW010018166.1:0-181166 GCA_023531295.1 Papaver armeniacum | reverse complement strand
TCGACATAGTCGTTCATCATTTTGATCTTACGTCTTGTGGTAGTTAAAGAAAAAACACTATATACCATGTACAGTTGACAATTCCTTACAACTCAAAACACCAGATCGTAAATGATCTTGATAGATACAAATGGCCTAAAAGAAAGAATTTCCGGAATATATAGTACATTTCAAATTATTAATTACTAGATATTTAAAAAGGAATAGTATATCTCCATCACTTGTAGTGCTCTCTCTTTAGTGAGCATAACTAAATGTGTCTGCTAATTAAGTTTAAAACGATCGGCCAACCCCGGTGGCAAAGGAGCTGCTCCATCTGCTATGATGCTTGTGATTAAGATTTTTGATTAAATAAATGGTTTATATTAGAATACATTAGTCAAGTAAGTTGGATTGAAAAAACCTCGACAACAAGGTGGGAGCTAGAGACACATTCTTGAAAAACTCAGTAGGAAAAGGACTCCAAGGGATTAGAAAGAGAAACTTCGCAAACAACAAGGAAAATTAAATGCCCAAAAGGGCAATGTTGGAAATGCTGCCCCAACATTTAAAATTTGGAAAATGTCCATTCCATTAGAAATCCAGTTAAAATCATATGTGGAGCTTGCACGCGTGAAAAAGACAAATATATCCTTACGAATTCGAGGGTTTAGGGTTTAAAATTGAGGATTTAAGCTTTAGGGTTCAAGTTTTAAGGTTTGTGTGGTATGGCGGCGGTTTTGGTAGTGGTTCCGATAATCACGGTTGCCATACTCATGTGACTTAACTCGGTTGGAAGGAAATTTTAACTAAATGGGGCATTTTTCCAATTATTTTTAACGTTGAAACAATGGGGCATACTCATGTGACTTAACTAGGTTAAATATAAATATATTATTATTTAGTTACTACAGGACAAAAAATGGTTTCGTGGTGTAGTTGGTTATCACGTCTTCCTATCACGGAGAAGATCCTCAGTTCGAAACTCGGCGGAAGCCAATTTTTTTTTTTTTGTTGTTTTTTTTCCAAACTGGTTTCGGATAATCATTACCCATTGACTTTTTTCCACTAACTCCTACAGAGTGTCTTCCAGAAAACCAACCTTAGCGGTAGTGGAAAACTAGTCAGGAAATGAGAGAAACAGATGTAGTTAGGAGTCCCTTCTTGGTCATGATTCCTCACACCAATTAATCCACAAAATCCTCCCTCATCTTCTCTAATCTTGCGTTTATACTTCTCGGCCATTTCTTTTAAGATGGGGTTGCAAGGTATATGAATGATCCTGAAATCTTGTCAAAAAGTCAACTGATAATCCATTTTAACTTATCTTGATTTTTGGATCATCAGTTTAATATGTGCAAGCTAATCTTATTTTTTGTTTGCAGGATGTGGGAATTCTCGGTTGGTTTTGTAAGCAGATCCACATTTGGCCGGGTTCTTTACTACTTACCGCTGTATATGGTGTTGGGAAGCTTCTTCTACGGCTTTATTTGGTCCCATCATTGGCAAATTGGTGAATAGGCTTACGTATGTAAGAGGTATATAGTTCATATTGTGTTTTGATTTCCAGTTCCCATGTGCAGAGCAGGAAATTGATAGATTGCACTTGAATTGACCTTATATATGTCTAAGAGAATCTATTTAATTTCAGGTTCTACGTTTGTGGTTGTTAACTCAGAATCTATCATTTATAGTGGCTGAAATCCACAGTGACTTGTTACTAGTCCCTCAGGATTGAAAGTTTCAGGTTTTGTACTGTTTATTTCACTTGTTGTCTTGACAAAATGTCTCTCGGCAATCGGTACTCTTTCCACTCTTGCAGGAACTATCTTAGTTGAGAGAGAATGGTAATTAGCTTCATATAAGAATAATTTTCATTTGGGTTTTTAGATTTGCACTCTCTTTTATTGCAGTTATATTGATACTACAGGGTGATAGTGATTGCTAATGGTGAACCTCCAGAAGTACACCCAACATGGAATTCAGTTATAGACGCATCGATTTAAGCTGCAAACTGTTCGCCCCCCTGTAGCTTCTGGTTTCATTATAGTTTTATATCGCAGAGGCATCTGCTGTAGGTGGCTCTATGGAAATGGGCGGCCTGTTTGGTTGCAGTACTGGCTTCTAAAGCCAGTCTATGATGGGATTCCATCTCTAGCGAAAATGATAAAGAGAAAGCAAGATTTGAGCAAAGAACCCAGTAGAAATAAGTTCATCTATTTCAACTGATACCGAGATCTTGCTCTCTTATAAAGGAAGTAGTTCAGCATTGGAAAGAACACGGTTGGAAACAGAAACTAATAAAACGTCTATCAAAAAGTAGCTTTCTTCGATGCTTGGATAGTGTATTTGCGACAAGATGTAGTGCTACCAGGGTAGCTCTATCCTTACTTTATTTTTTCCGTCCTCAGGTAACACTTGCCCATAACCGGCGCTCATTAGTAAAATGAAATTACAATTATTTGTTCTTTATTCTTTAGATTCTAGTATACTGATTCACTGTTTCTGAACTGTCCTATAGCTTTTTTTTAAGCTTTGAGATCTTGAGTTCTTGAAATATGAACATTTTATGAGTGGTTTGGTTTGCAGTTTTGGCACGTTAATGACAGCTACTCTCGGTGGAAGGGCATACCTGCTTATGTTATTGAAATTGTGCGGGAATCAGTGCTACAGTTGCATGCTGCAACTCTTTTGTACCCAAATCTTACATTCGCGTATTTCAACTCCTACGAACAGGATTAAGTGGTCCATCTGGACTCAGGTATTCTTATTATTTCGATGCCTTCTGAATGTTTTTGCGTTTCTGTTTTTCTATTAAGACAAACCAGCAAGAACTTTTAATGAACCAGGAGCTCCCAATGTACTGGTTATGTGAATTAGAACCATATTCCAGCAAGAAATTTCAAGCCAGATTGGTTAAACCAAAGTGACTCCAGATAGTGTGAGAATTCCAAGTTAAATTTATCAGAGTACTAGCTAGTATGAGAATCTGGTTCAGATTTAAACACAAACTTATGGTGCAGTGGAGCTTTCTGCTATTATGCGCTGCTTCTGTATGGATTCAAAACAACAATATCTCAGCATGGATGCTAATGGGTGGAGTTTCTGCATCACGACTTGGATTATGGATGTTTGATTTGTCTGTCATGCAAAAATGCAGGTAAAACTCATCCTCAAATTTTATATCTAGTTCATTCTTTTACCAAAATGTTGTTCTGTAGTAGTCTAGCTTATTGCAATGAAGAAGCGTCATGCTCCTCTAATGTGTACCACTTTTCAGACATTTTATACACACAGGAAAAAATGACGTCTAATATGTCAGATACTTGTTTTTTCCGAAGTCACTTATTGTCAATCTTTGAATAGGATCAAGTTCCTGATTCGATCGCTAATCGTTGGATAGTACAGAAACTCACTGCAGTCAATACTACATCTTTGTCATATGTTTGGTATAATCGTCTCAAACCCAAAGGTATGCTGTTATATATTAAAGCATTTTTCCCAATTGAGTTTCTGGGCAGTTTAAAATCTCAAGATTGTAGCAAGATACATTACTGAATATACCAACATTAACTTCATTTCTTATTGACAATGTATTTCTCAGGATTTTGGAAGTTGACAATATTATCAGTTCTGTCTACAATGCTAGCTGCAGTACTCTACACCTTCCATGTTTACCGTGTCAGGGGAAACACCTCTTTCACTTTAGAAAGTTAGCGTAATGGTCAGGAGTGCATGGTGGACAAGGCTACTAGTTACTGCACTACTTTCTTCTCTTCTTACAAATTTCCTGTATCCAAGAATACTCTGGACCATCTCTTACTTGCTACAACAAGTTAGAGAGTTCAACACCATCCGTTTCTGAAGTTCAGATAGGTTCTCTGGATCAAATTCACACTGTGCAGAAATTTACATATAAAATAACAGGAAACAGTAAATCTGCATTCACAAACGAATCAAATTGTATGGTACGCGACCTTATACAAATGAACTGGCACAATCTCTGCCAGGTAGAATATATAGAAAAAATTGATGAGTTTAGGTTCTGTGTAGCAAGATTTCCTCAAATATAACATTTATTTCAAATGCAATTAGGGAGATTTAGAGAAAGTCGGTTTGGAGCTGAAGTATTTTGTTCCAACATCAATGGACAAGAACATTACAATCACAAACTGCATCAGACCCACTTATCCAACCTTGGCCGAAGTTGCATTTTCCCAGCCTGATCCCTTCGACAGCGAAAGTTGCATTTTAAGTTTGACTTATTTCCAGCAGAAAATTGTTATTGATTTTTTATAATGTTGCCTTGTATCCTACCAAGCATTCCTTTGGCAGCTGGACTCTTGTTACTGTGCGTGACGGTGTAGTGTCATCACATGTCGACACTAAAACCATTAACAAATAGTACAACAAGTTGACTGAATCAAGAACATACAGCGTTCTAAAACTGATTTAGATCAAGAGCTAGAGCATTTCCAAACATTCTTCCTTTACGCAAAATTCCAAGCCTGCAAAAGACATACTAACAAAGGACAGTATTATAAGATTAGATATAAGCCTGCAAAAGACATTAATCTGTCACTTTCATATATAGAATGTTCTTATATAATTTTCTTTTTAATATTAAAGTCATACATACATAATGGAGGCCCTGCTATGTTAGTTCCTGTTATGAGAGGAAAACAATCTACTTAAATGATTTTTGTTTCCTTCGTTCTGGAGGATAGGTGCTAATGATGTTGGAACTCAGGTCAAATTAACATAGTTGTATGCGTAGGCCATTATAAAGAGTTCAGGAGTGTCTTACCGAGAAACCTTAGGAAATGGGAGAAGCAAATGAAGTAACGGAGTCACTTCTTGGTCATGATTACTCACACCAATTAGCCTATAAGAATTCTCTAATCTTACGTTTATACGCTGGCCATTTTCTTTGCAAGATGGTGTGCAAGGTAAGTAGTCAAAAGTCAACAATATCTATTTTGCAACTAATGGTTCATTGGATTGATACGTGCCAGGTGTTTTTAATTTCTATCTAATCTTTTTTTTTTTACAGGATGTGAAATTCTCAGTTTGGTTTATACATGATGAGCGTTTGGCGGATTCTTTAATACTTACTGGGTTATATATGGTGTTGGGGAAGTTGCATCCATTGCATTATTTGGTCCCATTGTTGGGCAATTGGTGGATAAGCTTACATATGTGCAGAGTTTAGTTTATATTTTGTGTCATTCGCGATTTCCATGGGTAGTCCAGCAATTAATCTACAAGTTCTATTGCAGTCGAGTTGATATCATATATTTTTAATTTCAGGTTCTACGCTGGTGGATGTTAACCCAAAGTGTATCCTTTATAGTGGCTGGAGTCACAGTGACTTGGTTGTTGGTCCACTCTAGCTTGGTGCGCCGGGTTTAGCAGTGTGTGTTTCGCATGTGTTGACAAATATCTCGCAATCGGTGTTCTTGCCACTCTTGCAGGAAACTATCTTGGTTGAGAAAGAATGGTAAATGTTAGCTTCATATGGAATATTTTTCGGCTGATTTTTCTACATTTGACTCTCTCCGTCTCGTTACTGGGGAAGTTATAATGATGCAACAGGTGATAGTGATTGCCAAAGGCGAACCTCCCAAAGTATTGTCAAACATGAATTCAGTTATTGGCGTATCGATTTAAGCCGCAAATTGTTTGCTCCTGTTGCTTCTGGTTTCATAATCAGTTTTATATCCAGTTGAAGCATCTGCTGTGGCTTTAGCACTATGGAACGCCACATCCGTTTGGTTACAATACTGGCTTTTAAAGTCTGTGTATGATGGAATTCCAGCTCTAAGCGAAAGCGATGAAAGAGAAAGCAAGATTTGAACAAAAAGACCAAGTAGAAAGAAGTCCATCTGTCAACTGACACCAAGGTCTTGGTTTCTCACTTAGGAAGTACTTCGCCATTTAAAGTATACAGTTGGAGACAGAACATAGAACGTCTATCAAAAAACTTTCCTTGATGCTTGGATTGTGTACTTGCAACAAGATGTACTATTACCAGGATTAGCTGTATGCTTACTTTATTGAAATATCCTCAGGTAACAAAATCGGGTCGGTGGGTTGTGTGTTTCTAGTTTAAAGCTTCAAGATCGTAGAGTATTGCAATGAAACATTTATGACTTGTTATGTTTTGCTTTGGTCCGTTAATGACAGCTACTCTGGTGTGGAGAGGAATACCTGCTTATATTGTTGGCATTGTTCGCGGAATCAGCGCTATAGTTGGGATTGGTGCAACTCTTTTGTAACCATTCTTGCACTCACGTATTTCACTCTGCGAACAGGATTATGGGCTATCTGGATTCAGGTATCCGTGTTACTAGTTTTCAATGACTTGATGAGAATTTGGTCGAATCTCTAAACACAAACTTGTGATTGTAGTGGAGCTTTCTGCTACTATACTTTTTGCTTCTGTATGGATTCAAAACAACAACATCTCAGCGTGGATGCTATTGGCCGAGGTGCCACATCCCACAAATTGGGTTGTATATGTTTGATTTGTCTGTCACGCAACAAGTGCAGGTAGTTTAGCTTCACTGTCTGCCTAAATTGATAAGACTTCTCTTTTATGTACTTTTTTTTTTCCTCCAAGTCGCTTTACATTGTCAATCTTTGGGTAGGATGAAGTTCCTGAATCGGATGGTGCATCGTTGGAGGAGTACAGAACTCACTGCAGTCCTCGGTGAATCTCTTGTCATATGTTATGGGTATAATCATCCTCAAACCCACAGGTACATTTGTTTTATAATCAAGCATTCTCAATTGAGACTCTGAAAGCCAACAAAATCTCAAGATTGTAGCAAGATATATGGCTTCCATATGCTAACATTAAGTTCTTCTTTTAATGATAACTGTATTTCAGGATTTTGGGAAAGCTGACGGGTCTTATCGGTTTTGGCTGCAACTAGCTGCATTACTCTACAGCTTCCATACTTACCGTGTCAGGAAACACCTCTTATCTTGAAATGGCAAAAATATTTCCATTTATTGATCAAGACTGCAGCACATTTTTCTCTTGCAAATTCCCCGTGTACTCCCATTTCGGCTACTTGATTAGGTTTCAGCATCCCTCAAGCCTTATTGGGAAGCAAGTTCCTATTCTGACCCTCTTCTACACACGGTGGCTAAATGATACAATCCCAGCAATTCTATGTATTTTCAGTTGGCAGGGGATCATATTTCTGTTAGAATGCATCTCTATTTTTGCTCTTTCTTTTTCTTGATGGAGATCTCTGTGTACTCTCTCCACCTTTTCTGTAAATCTGTTACCATGCTGCAAATTTAGTAATATGTCTCTTTAACGTATATTGGTTATATGTACTTATGTTTATGATTGGTTGCAGAGGGAAAAATATAAATAAAAAAAAAAACCATGATCAGTGTGTTAGACTGACGTGATAACCAACTACACCACGAAACCTCTGGTGTTTAATCTCCACCAAGAAATATAATATTACGATTATTTGATAATTTATATATAATTATCAAGCCTTCAAAAGGCATTCTCTGTCACACTATAAGAAATGTATATAATTTGATATCCATGTTTATACCCATTACGTAGGTGTTTTAAAATGCTTTCTAACGATACATACAAAGTTTACGAAAATCCATGGTATAGTTTGAAAGATAAATTATTTCTAAATTTTACAAATTACTATCCATAAGAGTATAATTGTAAAAAATATTTAAAAATACTCCTTCTCATTTGTGCAAACTTCAAGTAGGTCATCTAATAGTGGGACGGAGGGAGTGTAATATTACAATTATTTGATAGTCGCAGAAACAAAAGTGCGACGGTGGAGGATTTTCCCGATGGGGCGTATATGCTAATTTGGGTCATTTTTCCAACTATCCCAATATAATAAGTAAAGATTCTTTATTTATAGAAAAGTCTCAAGCCTACAAAAGGCATTCTCTGTCACACTCTTCATGGAAACAATCAATAACTTCAGCATAGAAGCTAACAAAGTCGTACATGATGGAGTCCCTGCTATGCTATTTCCAGGATAGGAACTGACAAAGTCGAACATGACGGAGTCCCGGCTGTGTTATTTTCATTCACGGAGGAAAACAATCTACTTATATGCTTATTTTTGATCATTCGGGAAAACTTAAGTGCTGATCGATAAGGTTTATTGCTAATCAGAAATGGAAGAAACAAATGAAATAAGGGAGTCATTTCTTGGTCGTAATAAGAATCCTTATATCTTACGTTTATATGCTGGTCATTTTCTCTCAAGATGGGGTGCAAGGTAATCTGCAGGATGATGATATTGCAATATTGTCAACGGATATCTATTTGTTGCAGCTCTTGGTTCATTAGTTTGATTATGTGCTAAATAATTATCTTTTTGTTCATTTGCAGGATGTGGGGATTCTCGGTTGGTTTATACATGATCAACATCTGGCCAGATTCCTTACTACTTGCTGCTGTATATGGTCTTGTGGAAGCTGCTTCTACGGCATTGTTTGGTCCCATCATTGGGAAGTTGGTGGATGGGCATACATATGTACAGGTGCAGTACTTCATATTGTGTTTCATTTCCGGTTAATTCCCATGTATATTTATCTAAGATGATCGGTTTAATTTTCAGGTTCTGCGTTTATGGTTGTTAGCGCAAAGTCTATCCTTTGTAGTGGCCGGAGCCACAGTGACTTCTTTACTAGTCTACCCTGGCTTGAGATTTTCAGGTTTCGCAATGTTTGTTTCGCTTGTAGTGTTGACAAACGTCTCCGGGGCAGTCGGCGATCTTTCCACTCTTGCAGGAACTATCTTGGTTGAGAGAGAATGGTAATTTGATCTTTTCTTTTTCTTCTTCCATTTGACCTCTTCGCATTCTCGGTTATTAAAGTTATAACGATACAACAGGGTGGTAGTGATCACAGCTGGAGAACCTCCAGAAATATTAACGAAAATGAACTCGGTTATTAGACGTATCGATTTAAATATGAACTGTTCGCCCTGTTGCTTCTGGTTTCATTATTAGTTTTGCATCGCTCAAGGCATCTGCTGGGACTTTCGCACTATGGAACATTTTATCGGTTTTGGTTACAGTACTGGCTTCTAAAGTCTGTGTATGATGGAACTACAGCTCTAACCGAAAATGACGTAAGAAGAAAGCAAGATTTGAACAAATTGGCCAAGAAGAAGGAAGTTCATCTATTTTAACTGATAACAGCATCTTGCCTTCTCATGAAGGAAGTAATTCAGTATCGGAAGCAGAACACAGTTGGATACATAATGTAATCGAACATCTATCAAAAGTTGCTTTCTTTGATGCTTGGATTGTCTACTTGAGACAAGATGTGCTTCTACCAGGAATAGCTCTATCCTTACTTTATTTGACCGTCCTCAGGTAACACTCTTACACAACTCATCCCTCATTAGTAAATAATATAAAACTCTGGTGTTGTTCTTTGAGTCCTTGAGATGTAAACATATATGACGGGTTTTGTTTGCAGCTTTGGTACGCTAATGACAGCTACTCTGGAGTGGAAGGACATACCGGCTTATGTTATTGGAATTATGCGTGGAATCAATGCTGCAGTTGGTATTGCTGCAACGTTTTCGTACCCACTATTATGTTCAAGTAATTCTACTCTGCGAACAGGATTATGGTCTATCTGGATGCAGGTATTCATGTTACTTCGATGCCTTCTGAATGTTCTAAGAAAGTAATTTGTCAGAGTACTAGCTAGTCAGCCAGAACCTGGTCCAAATCTCCTAAACATAAATTTGTAATTGCATGCAGTGGAGCTTTCTCCTTGTATGCGCTGCTTCTGTATGGGTTAAAAACAGCAATATCTCAGCTTGGATGTTAATGTATTGGAGTTGTGTGGCATCGACTTGGGTTATGGATGTTTGATTTGTCTGTCATGCAACAAATGCAGGTTAAACTTAGTTCTTTAAATGTGGCTGAAGTTCCCTGATCCATAAGAAAAATGGTGAATTTCATATATGTCAATTACTATTTTTATTATGAATTGTTAATCTTTGAGTAGATCAAGTTCTGATACGGATTCGCTGCATCACAGAGTACAGGACTCCGCTGCAGTCTATATTGAGTCTCTTGTCATATGTTATGGGTATAATCATCTCAAACCCAAAGGTACATTTTTATACATAAAGCATTCCCTGTTAAGTCTCTCGAAGACAGCTTAAACTATCAAGGTTGTAGCAAGATATATACATTAAGTTCTTCTCTTATTGATAATGTATTCCTCAGGATTTTGGGATGTTGGTGATCTTATCAGTCATGTCTGTATTTATGGCTGCAGTACTCTACAGCTTCCATGTTTACCGTGTCAGGAATCACCCAGTGGCGTAAAAGGCGATCTTGGCATGGTAAAAATGCTCCTCCATGACATATAGACTCCCAGTACATTCTTCTCTGGAAAATTCCCTGTATCTATACTCTCCTTTCGGGCGCTTGATCTGGCCTTATATCCCGGTTGCGATTTTCAATCTCTTTGTTCGGAGCATAACTCTGTGATATAAATGTTGTCTTTCATTTTCTTGATGTAATCTCTGTGATACTGTACCTTTTGGAATTGATCCTCATCTGCACCATAAATCCAGTCTCACATGCTTACCCCTAGTAGGCTCTAGAAAGTAGGAATTGTAACGACAATGCTGGGCCTGTTAACTGGGCTGCAGTTAAATATCCATTGGATTAGCTCCAGGGTTTCCTAGTAATATCACACGAATTCCCCTATAAAATCAAACAAACCCTAATTTTTTAGTAGATATAATGAGTTAAAGAGTGGAGAGGGAGACTACCACAAGTGTGAGAGAGGAGGCGGTGGTGAAGTAAAACCATTCACCGGAGTTATGCAATGAGTTACCTGAATCAGATGGGTTTTTATGATGAAAGTTGTTTTGGTTTATGTGGGAAATCATTATACATAGCTTGGAGATCAAAGACAAGAGAGACGCAAATCTTCCAAATAATTATCATGATGACTTCTCCTCTCAAAACTAAATTGTTAGGAAACTTATAAACCCTGATTTGGACAGAACTATTAGATCTCGAATATCTTAATGAGGTAAGATTTGTAAATTCTCTTTGTTTGTTTGACATATTTTCATTTTACGCAAACCCACAAAATCATGATTTTTGGTTTTTTCTAAGCAGGGATGCCCCTTGATTCAGGCATGAGATCCGGATCTTTAGTCCTAACACGGAGAGTTTGTGGCGTTGAATTGCTTAAACTGTTGACAATGGTCGATCTGAGACTTTGAGATCTTACCTTACCTTGTGCAGTTTAAATAATTTAGACAGTGGATTCAAACTGAAGAAAAACAAAAACTTTTTAAGTAATATAGGATTGGGATAATTATTATATAATTGGTTTTATAGTCTAGAATTCATATCTGATTACAAACAAATTTTGTCTAACAATTGAAATTGCAAGGTCTGAACTAATCTCTTTCTAAGATCTTAAAATTATTGTAACAAATTGTTTTTGTTAAGATTTACTTCATCTCAGAATCAAGAAAATGTTATTAATTAGTGAGATGATGATGGTTACGTAAAATACCATCAGGTTGGCAGGGGATTTTTCTGTTAACATCCATCTCTATGTTATTTTTTAGATGGAATCATGTGATACTCACATTTTTGTAATTTGTGTAAATCTTTTAAAGATTTGTAATTTTGGTTAATAATCTCCCGTTCTAAATAGTAGTACTTGCACCATTACTTAAACGAATTACTCCCACAAAATCCTATTATACTATATATTGTTGGTGATCTCTGCCACATATCTAACTTGAGCTTGGGGAAGATTTCAAATTATGGCTCATTTTTAAATCATAATCACTTTCTCAGGATTTTGGGAAGTTGATGATCTTATCGCTTTTGGCTGAGGCGCCAGCTGCATTATACCTCTGACTTCTTATCTTGACATACCTCTTATCGGTTTTGTATCATACCTCTTATCTTGACATGGAAAAATGTTCCATTTATAGATCCATGAGAGATAACCATCAGCTCGCACATTCTTCTCAGAAAATTCCCTGCATCTAAACTCCTCTTTGGGTTGTTGATTAAATCTTATATCCAAGATAGTAGTGTTTTTATATCTGGAGCATAATTGTAGATCATTTTCAGCATCCCTCAAGCCTTGTCCGGAAGCAAGTCCCGTGATCCACTATTGATCCTCCTCCACCCGTGGCTAAATAGCAAAATGCATCTCTATTTTTTAATTGACAGGGAATTTTTTTGTTAAATATTTTGGGGAAATGACCCATTATGAGGTACAATGTTGGAAATCCGCCCAACGTTAAAAAAAGTTGGAAAAACGCCCATTCCGTTTAACTTCGACATCCAACCCATTTAAGTCACATATGCAAGGCCACGATCACCACCAAAAACACTACAAAAACCACTGTCGCCACCCACATGAACTTTAAACCCAAACCTCAACCGAATCCTGGATTTTAAACACAAAACTTGAATTCGAAGGGTCTTTTTTTCGCGTGTGAGCTTACATATGTGACTTAACTGAGTTTTTGACGAATGGGGTATTTTCCAAATTTTTAAATGTTTGCTCTCCTGGATTGATGTCGTGTTCCCCTTTTCTTGATGAACACTCTATGATACTCTCCGTCCGCCTTTGTGTAATTTTTTAACCATGCTGCAAATTAGCATTGGCTTCTCCTTTAACGTATTGGTTATGTTTTTAAGTTGGTACGCGGGCGATTTTTTTTTAGCTTCGCCGGATTACTAGCATTAAGGTGTAGTCGTTGACGAAGCCCTACCAATTCAGTCCTGAGATGTCAAACATAAACTTTTGACATTTACTAAATTTTAATCCCAGTTTTAATCTACATATTTGCATCGACATGATATAAAAATTACCCTAAATCCAAGCCTAATTTTACTCAAACTAGCCACAAGCACCCTCTTAGCTCCATCCCTATAAGAGGTTAAATTCGTTGTTTGATGAAAAAGTATTGTATCCTACATGCCATACCCACGATGCGAGTTCTCTAATTTTGTTTTTCTTTGACCCGAACTTGTTTTATGTTGATGCTCATCCGCTCCAGAATCCACTCTCCTCACACTTCAATAACAGGGGCCGGGCTTGTCAATCGGGAGGCAGTTAAATATCCATTTTTGATTCAAGGGTATCCTAGTAAAATCAGGCGAAACTCCATTTGTATAAATTAACAAACCCTAATTTTTCGGTAGATAGAACACTAGTATGCGAGAGTGAGGCAGTGGTGAGGATAAAACCAGTCACCGGAGAGCTGCTAATGAGAATTTGTCGTTGCCAGAATCAAATGGGTTATTATGATGAAAATAGTTTTGGTTTTATGTTGGAAGCTTTAAAATCATCATAATGATATCTCCTCTCAAAACTAAATTGTTAAGCGCAATCAAACCCTGATGATGCATAAGTATCCAATCTCTATATACATCGTCTGGTAAGATCTGTAACATAATGTTTTTGTTTGATACATTTCCATTTTCTTAGCCCACAGTATTATTGACATTAAGGTTTTGGTTTTTTTCTAAGCAGGACTTTCTCAGATTTCTAAAATTGAGATCACTTTTTCCAGGCCTACTACAGACACTTCTGCAGATTTGAATTCAGATGATATGAATGTGTGCCGTTGATGTATTACCACTGTTTAAATGCAGATTTGCAGAAGTTTTGATCGAAAGAGTTTTGAGGATGATATTCAGATCTGATTCCGGTTGTGTTTGTAAGATTTGAAATTTCAGTCCACAGAATTTTGTTTTGAAATGTAAGCTCTGATATTTCTCATATATATCTTAATTAAAATTGTTATTACAAATTTGGCTGGAAGAACTTTGAAGGTGATATTTAGATCTGATTCTGGTAGTGTTTATAAACTTTGAAATTTTACAGTACAAGTGTGCCTAACAAACAAAGTGTAAGCTTGAAACTTATCTAGATCTTGAAATTATTATTACAAAATGTTTAGTTTAGATTTTTACTTCATATGTAAATGTTGTTAATTAAATACATCATATTTTGGTGATAATCAATAGTGCTCAGCTTGAATTGATATCTCCCTGCATCTTTGTTGAATGAATTTTGGTTCCAAAGTGTAACTAGTTACCGTGTCAGGAAACACCTCTTATATTGACATGGAAAGAAATGTTTCATTTATCGATCCAAGAGATATGATCCCAATAGATTCTTCTCTTGCAAATTTCATTTATCTAAATCATTGCCATTTTAGTCATACCCTAGAAAAAATCTTGGGTCCGTCCCCAACTCAATCTTGGGTGGTGTTGGGGCATGCTATAAGTCGGTGTTCACCATACAAAATCAGGTGACTTGGTATCTATATAGCAAGGGTGTCAATGAAGTTGCATTTCTAGAAAAGGTAAAAAAAAATATTCTACAAGCGTATCTTTTTAAGCATTCTTAGAAGAGTAATACTAAGAAATCACGTTATTGATATCGTTATACAATGACTTTACCACTACATTAGAGTGTGATCAACTCATTTAGGGGATATTTAATTTTTATTCATTGTCGATCCTTATTATGCAATTGCTTGGGAACTATGTGTATCGTGTTTGACTCTTTTACCGTTTGTAATTTCTTTTATTTAATTTCATTTTATGAAGTAATCAGGTATCTCGTGTATAAAATGAACTTCAGCTCTTTGTACCTTAATTAGATATATATATATTGTTGGACTAATTCGTTTCGTGGTTGTTTGAATTAGCTATAAAGTAGACAGATTTGATTGAGTGTGTTCTAATTCAAGAAAAAGACAGAATGTTACGAGCTTTTTTTTTTCTAAATAAAAAAGGCCAAGGCGTATTAATTCAAATCAGACCTCATACCGTAAAACAAACTTGCATATGCGGACTATAACACTGAACTACAAATGTTACGCGCCAGCCCCACCTTCTTTGACTGCATTTATCGTTATCGTAGTTTAGATGAATGCTGGAAAAAAATAATTAGCCCACCCACTTTAATTCCTGGTTCGGTCGCTGCTTGTTTGTCTAATTTATCACTATGATCACTAATTTTGTTTTCCTTTGAACCGAACATAAGGTCCGTGAAGTCAAGTGGTTCTATGTTGATCCCCGCCACGTGAATTGATCCTCATCTGCACCATAAATCCAGTCTCATAGTTTAGGCTCTAGAAAGTAGGAATTGTAACAACAATGCTGGGCCTGTTAACTGGGCTGCAGTTAAATATCCATTGGATTAGCTCCAGGGTTTCCTAGTAATATCACACGAATTACCCTATAAAATCAACGAAACCCTAATTTTTTAGTAGATATAATGAGTTAAAGAGTGGAGAGGAGACTACTACAAGTGTGAGAGAGGGAGGCGGTGGTGAAGTAAAAACCAGTCACCGGAGTTATGCTAATGAGTTACCTGAATCTGATGGGTTTTTATGATGAAAGTTGTTTTGGTTTTATGTGGGAATCATTATACATAGCTTGGAGATCAAAAAGAGAGACTCGGATTTTCAAAATCATCACAATGATTTCTCCTCTCAATACTAAATTGTGTGTTCTCGGCATTATGTTTTTCCATGGTCTTCCTAAGTGGTGACTTTGCTGATTCACACAAAGGAGATTTTTGTTTCCATACCACCAACAGACTGATCCATTGATGTATTACAATTGTTGAGATGTAGATCTTATAGTTGGAAGAATTTTAAGGGTGGTGTTTAGATCTGATTCTGATAGTATTTGTGAACTTTTAAATTTCAGTCCACAAAGAAATTCTTTTGAAATGTAAGCTCTGATCTTTCTAAGATCTTAAAATTATTACTATAAATTGTTTTAGTTTAAATCTAATTCATCTGTAAATGCTGTTAATTGTTTTAGTTTAAATTTACTTCATCTGTAAGTGTTTTTAATAAATACATCATATTTTGAAGGGCATTTTAGCTGAGAATTTAGTTGAGATTTGGACATTTTGATAATGTTGATGGAAATCTTTAAATGGATCTTAACTTATTAGTTCTTAGCTGAAGCAAAGAAAGTGAAAGAAGAAATGTCATTGATTAGAGACATATGTACTATTGCGTACAATTCATGTAGCTCATGAAGAGATTAAATCCTTGCATATTAATCGGATTCTCTCAAGGCGGTAAGACACCATCAATTCCGATATCTTGGATGTTGTCGGGAAGGCGAAAATTATAAGGTCTGGCATTGAGGATTTGGACAAGGCGACTTTTTCTAGCCTAACCGGAACACCTCTTGACAAACCTAGAGCTTCAGATTACAAATGGTCTAATAAAGAACTTGAAAGCTTTTGATTATGGATTTCAGGATTTGAGACAGAAAATAAAGTAGAGTGTAAAGATACAATTGGCGGACGATATTTAATGTTACCTGAGAGTACCCAGAGGAGGAAGTGATTGAGAAGTGAAGGACGGCGGCATTGAGATTCACCAGGCCAAAGGGTTATCGGAGAAGCAACAGAAAGTGTATGTGTATCGGTTTGGTATTAGTTTTCATCCTTATCCTTATGACTGTTATACCCATTGTCACTAGTTTCAAGAGCTCCTAGGATTATTCTGCGTAAATGAAAAGAGAAGAAGATTTGTATATGTTTCTTTTTCAGTAATTCAGTTTTCGGTTTTCTTACTTAGTTTATAGTTGTGCTCAAACTCCTTACATTATAGGAATTTGAAGTGTTCTTTTTAATATTTGTTCCGAGGTATTGCAACATCATTGGGCCGACCGAGCGAAGCGAGGGAGGTTCTTTATATGACCACTTTTTTGTAAAATCTAAGTGATCGATTACCACAAAAAGATTGGAAATGGTTAGGACCGAAAAACCAAAAATGTCCCTCCCTTTTAGTCCAATTATTATAACTCCTTGTGTATCCTATTTTTTTAGGGGTATAATTGGAAAAAAAACTTTAATATAACATATCTAAAAATCCGTGTCTTGGAATTTTACAAATTTTATCTCGTTAGAAAAGTTATAAAAAACTATACGCAACAAGTACAAACAACAATATCAAATTTGGAGTTTATACGAAAAAATTCGGAGATATATATCATTTTAGGCACAATTTTAGAAAATTAAATGTATATCCATTATGCAAACCATCACAAAGGATACATGATACTTTATGTAGCAAAATATTGGTTTATGCATCAACTAATTTTCCATTGCAACTAATAAAACGATGTACTCCATCCGTTTCAAGAAAAATGATACTATCATTTTAGGCACAATTCTCGAAAATTGAATGCATAGCCATTATGCAAACCACCACAAAGGATGCATAACACATCATGCAACCATATTTTGGTTTATGGATCGACTAATTTTCCGTTTTAGAAAAATAATACTTTCACATCCGTTTTTAGAAAAAGTGATACTTTCGCTCCTTTTCTAGGAAAGTGATAGTTTCGTTACGCTTCTAGAAAAGTGATACTTTTTTCCGTTTCGAAAAAATGATACTCGCTTCATTTCAGAAAAAGTATCACTATACTTTCGCTTCATTTCGAAAAATGATACTTTTTTCGTTCTGTTTCCAAAATCTAGTCTCACGGTGTACAAAGTTTAGGCTCCAAAAAATTATAGTAAAAGGACCGGGCCTGTTAACTGGGCTGTAGTTAAAAATCTAGCTCAAGGATATCCTAGTAATATCACACAGATTTCCATATAAAATCACCCAAACCCTATTGAGAGTTCTAGAGAGACAAGTTAGAGAGAGTGAGGCGGTGGTGAGGGAAAACTAAATTACACATACCATGGGAGATCAAAAGGATAGACAGATTTTCGCAATCATCACAATGATTTCTCCTCTCAAAACTAAATTGTTTGCTGCTAGGGAGTTGTAATTTAACTGATGTATCGGTCCTATAGTATCTTCATCAGGTAAGATTTGTAAAAAAATAGTTTATTATTTCATTCTCTTAAGCCCACAGTATTACTGATATTCATGTTTGTTTTTTTTTTTTTCTAAGCAGCCATTCTTTCAGGAACAGATTCGAGATCCGAAATTGTAGGCCTTCTACAGATTCTTCTCCGTTCAGTTAATGTTAATTTGCCCGCCATTGATTAGTTACAACTGTTGAAATGGTGGATCTGCAGAAATTCATAAATCTTGTACATAATTGATTTTAGTTGGAAGCGTTTTGAGGGTGATAGTCAGATTATTGATTCTGGTTTAAATTTCAGTTCACAGAGAGTTTTTTTGAAATTTAAGCTCAGATCTTCCTTGAGATCTAAAAATTATTATTGCAAATTGTTTTTTTTTAAGAACTTATTTCCATCTGTAAATGTTGTTAATTGGTCTAGAATAAATACATCATATATTGAAGGGCATTTTAGCTGAGAATTTAGCTGAGGTTTAGGCATTTTGATAATATTGAGATGAAGGATCCCAACTCTAATGAGTTCTTACCTGAAGCAGAGAAAGTGAAAGAGGAGATGTCATTGATTAGGGATAATCCTTGCATTAATCTGATTCTCTCAAGGAAGGAAGTAAGATACCCGATCAATTCTGATATCTTGAATGTTTTGAAGAAGGCGAAAATCATAAGGTCTGGCATTGATGATTTGGACAGGACGAAGGTTGCTAATTGTCGGGTTATGTTTCAGTTTTTGGTTTTCTTACTTGGTTTTTGGTTGATGGATCTGCATCAATTTTTAGATCTTAGCTTACGCAGTTTTTAAATGATTCAGATAGGAGCTTCAAACTCACTACATCAATAAAACACTTTAAGCTATGGGATTGGGATAAAAATTTGTAACTGGTAATATATTGAAGAAGTTTGAGGGTGTATCCATTTCTGATTAGAAAGAAAGTATTATCTAACAATTGAAATGTAAGCGCCGAACTGATCTCTTTCTAAGATTTTAAAATTGTTTTAGTTTACATTTACTTCAGTAAATGTTGTTAATTAGTGGATGATTATAGTTGCATAAAATACCATCAGTTGGCAGGGGATTATTTTTGTTAACAAGTATTTTTGTTTTTCGGTTTGGAATTTACCACTATGTTTGTCTTTCATTTTCTTGATGGAATCTCTTTGGTTGAAACCTTTTGTAATTTGTATAAATTTGTACAATTACTGAAATTTAAGGTTCACATAAGTTCAAGGCTTCACGGACTTTTGAAACTTAATCAGCAACCAAACTCGAGAATCCTCACACAACAATTTAAAAGACCTCAGCACCATAAAGTTTCTGGTTTCCTTGTCTCGACTTATATTTTCCTGAGAACCACATTGAGCTCATGCTCAGCAGCCACTGTGGGGGAACCTCATACAATAAACTGGCACAATCTCTGCCAATTATATTAGGAAATTGATGAGTTCAAGTTTTTTTTGGCAAACTTCCTCAGCTATGCTGAATATTATTATGTGCTAATTTTTTGGTCTTTGCATTTTAAAAATGCACTCTCAAAAAAGAAAAGAAGGTAACAGTTGATAATAATACTTCATCACCATCAGTAATCTGTGGCAATGTGATTTGTTATCACTGCTTGTAGGGGCGGAGCCAGGTTTGTGAGGAGAGGGTGTAAAAATCTTGCACAAGCTCGATAGGTGGTGCACCACCCTGACTGCTTCTATCGCTTTACTATTCTCCGCTTGACCTAAAAATTTTCGGAAAATTTGAACAAAGATTAGATTGTCTCGGAATTTTTTTTTCTGCTCTATGCAGGTGCATGTGGACTCAAAACGAATGTAAAATAACATACATTATGGGCTGAAAAAAACTGTCACCGGTGTTGTGCTACTGCTAATGAGTTACAAAATCTGATGTGGGAACCATCACACATACCTTGGAGATCAAAAGGAGAGGCACATATTTTCAAAATTATCACAATGATTTCTCCTCTCAAAACTAAATTGTTTCCGGCAATGTATTGCCCGACTTGTAATGGATTGACTTCATCTTTAAATGTTGTTCATTAGTCTATAAATGATAGTATTTGATCACAGTCCCATAAAACTAGAAGTAGCTAATGTATACAACTGGTTGAAAATCTGAATGCTTTGAAAAACTATGATAACTCTAGAATTGGAAAAACTTTATGACATTTAAGAATCAATAGCTAAACAATTATCACAATGATTTTTCCTCTCAAAACTAAATTGTTTTTGGCAATGTATTGCCCGACGTGTAATGGATTGACTTCATCTTTAAATGCTGTTCATTAGTCTATAAGTGATAATCAATACATTGTATTAATCCAATAGATGTGGATTCCAGTACATTCTTCTCTTGTAAATATTCCCTGTATGTAATTTCTCCTTTTGGGTCGCCTGATTCGGCCTTGTATCCCGATAACAATCATTTGGCCTCTTAGGTTAGAGCATAAATTTAGAGCATCTTCAGCCTCTCTCAAGACTTGCACTCAATCTTATCGGGGAAAAAGTTCTTAACTACTAAGCTGTTTCAGATTAATTTTGGAACCTCTACGGTCTTAGTTCATCCTAACAGGAAGTTATACATCTTATTCCATGTTCTTTAATTTTGCTTTCCTTCCTTTGAACCGAATCTAAAGTTCCGTAAAGTGTTCTATGTTGATAACCATAATCTAATCTCAGAAATGGTAATAACAGAGTTGGGCCTGTCAACTGGAATGTAGTTAAATATTGACAAGCAGAACTGTTCTTCCCGTGAGAAGTTCGGCTCTTATATTTCAACCGAACCAAGTATTGAACTCCAAAGAAGTTTGGAAAATTTCAATTTTTTTGAGCTAAAAAAGACAGATTAGACGTCGTATACGAGTATTCCTATGTATTATTAGCAGAAGGTTCTTCATTAATGTATTCGCCCTATGGATTTGGCTTCAAATCCCCAAATCTCAAAAACCCTATTTATTTATTTTCACTTCTTCTTCCTCTCTCAAAAACCCACTCTTACTTAATAATCACTTTTTTTTTCCAACTAACTAACAACTTAGCCAATCATTAACATTACTGATTAATCATTATTAAAACTAATCATAATCATTAACACTAATTAAATGAGGCTAGTTATGTCATTGTCAAAAATGATAAATATGGGGTGATGGTGTTTTTTATTTAGTGACCTTATTTTGGCATTATTCAGTATGCCTCAAAAAAAATCAGTATGCCTCAAAACAGGTTTTTTAGTAAAGTCACACAAATTTCCATATAAAAACCAACAAACCCTAACTATTAAGTAGATATGAGCAGAGAGTGAGGCGGTGGTGAGGAAAAAAGCCAGTCACCCGAGTTGTACCTAATGAGTTATCTGAATCTCATGGGTTGTGATGATGAAAGTTGTTTTGGTTTTGTGTGGGAATCATTACACATAGCTTGGAGATCAAAGGGAAGAGAGACACGGATCTTCCAAATAATTATCATAATGACTTCTCCTCTCAAAACTAAAGTGTTTTCTACCAAGAATTCCTGGTATCAGATCTCAGATCTCGTGTGTCTTCATGAGGTAAGATCTTCAAAATACGAATTGTTTTGTTTGACATATTTTCATTGTCTGAAGCCCACAGTGTTATTGACATTCATGATTTTTTGGTTTCCTATAAGCAGGGATTCCCCTGGATTTAGGCATGAGATCCGGATCTTTAGTCCTACTACATAGAGTTTGTGGCATTGAATTTCTTAAACTGTTGACAATGGTCGATCTGCAGAGATTTTAAGATCTTACCTTACCTTGTGATAAAAAGAAACATTTAAACATTGGGATAAAAGTACTATGTAATTGGTTTTTTAGATTGAAGAATTTTGAGGGTGTATTCATATTTGATTACAAAGAAAGTGTTGTTTAACAATTGAAATTGCAAGGTCTGAACTGATCTCTTTCTAAGATCTTAATAAAGTGATTTAAATTTACTTCATCCGTAAATGTTGTTAATTAGTTGGCCGACGGGGTATTTTTATTTTAACATCCATCTCTATTTTTCTCTTTGGGATTTTCCTCTATGTTGTTTTGATTTTCTTGATGGAATCTGTGTGATAATCCAGTATTTTGTAATTTGTGTAAATAATTTCTTGAGGGTGTATTCATACTTTTGTTGATGGAATCTCCGTTCTAAATCATAGTGCTTGCACCATTACTGAATAAGGCAAGTTAATTTAAGGCTCACAAGTTGTGGAAACTTAAGGAGAAACCAAAATCGAAAAATCTAAATTCCTCACGCAAACTCTAGAGAGTTCAGCACCATCGTTTCTTTTTCTCCGGATCTGACATGAATATTTCCAGAGCACCAAGGTTATTAAATCTGGAACTTATTTGGTTTTTAAATAATCGTGAGTTGGAAGTGCATAATCATTGTGTACATATTATGAAAATTATTCGATGATACATATATTGGTAGTGATTATGTCTGCAATGCATTACAAAATACAAGTCAAATTATGGCTCAGTGGTTGGGATATCAAATAACACTCGCAAGATCTCTGTTTTTCAAATAGCACACGCAAGATCTCGTCTTTGAGTCAGCTATATGAATCGTTGAATCGAGGGTTGACTCAAGCGAGTCATTAACGAAATTTACGATTCACTAGTATGTTGTGCCTCGACTCGTAAATCGTACGAGTCTAATAATTATGTTGAGCAACTCACCGAGCTCATGTTCAGCAGTAGTGGCGCAGGACCACATACTATAAACCGGCACAACAGTTTGGGCAAAATCCCTCAACTATGCTAGTTGTTTAGTGTAAATGAAAATAGGACTAAGAGATGTAGACTCGAGTACAGTATTCTCTTGCAAATTCCCTGTATCTAAATTCTCATTTCTGTCGCTTGATTTGGTCGTATATCTCGATAACGATTTTTCGATCTCTTTGGTTGGAGCATAACTCTAGAGCCTTTTCAACATCTCTAAAGACTTGCACTCAATCTTAATCCACTTTTGATCCTCCTCCTCCACCCAGGCAAAGATAGAATCTTGGCAGTTTCATGCATTTTTAGTTGGCAGGTATGTGTGATCGGGCTCATGACGAAAGTAAAATAACATACAAGTGCACTTGTTGCTATGACTTCGTGTTGTGTATAAACTTGGAAATGATTAGTTCATCCCAACATGAACTTCTACATTTTCTTTGTCTGCATAAATTTTAAGATCTTACCTTATTTCAAATGTTGGGAGCTTCAAACTCGCTACATCCAAACAACCTCTGTATGGGATTGAGATAAAAGTATATAATTGTTAATCTCGAGGGCGGCGTATTCATTTCTGAATACAAAGAAAATTTTGTTGAAATGTGAGCTCTGATCTAAGATCTTAATAAAGTTATTACTGTCTAATTACAAATTGTTGGAGTAGTTTAATTAATTAGTTTATGATGATGATGGTTAAATTTGAAATACCATCAGTGGGCAAGGGATTTTTCTGTTAACGTGCATCCCTACTTTTCTCTTTGGAATTACATTGTTTTCATTTTCTTGATGGAATCTCTGCAATACTCTCTACCTTTTTAATTTGGTTAAATCTGTTAACAAGTTAAATTTTTCATTAAGAATCTCCGTTCTAGATAGTGAAACGTAAGGCTTGGCATATTTTTGCTACATAAACAAGTTTAAGGATCCTCACGGAACAGTTAAGAGAGAGCTCAGCACCATAAGTTTCTCGGTTTCGTGTCTCGCCGACTTATATATTCACAGCACCCCACTTTGAGCTCATGCTCGCAGCCACCTTGGGGGAACCTCATACAATAAACTGGCACAATCTCTGCCAATTAGAATATCAATTTTTTCTTATTTTCTTATTTTTGTCAAAATTCCTCAACTATAGGTTTTTTTTTTTTTTTTTTTTTTTTTTTGCAAAACCCTTCTAATAATATTCAATATCTATGGCACAATTATCCATTTTCTTTGTCTAATTTATCGCCATGATCTGCGTAATATGTATAAACTTCGAAATGATTAAAGTAGTGATCAACTAGCAGACTATTTCAGTTTTCTAAGCATCAACATATTTAATTTTGTCTAACCGTCGAGTAAAGTCGTTCTATGTTGATACCCAGGACTTGAGTTCCCCACTATAATCCAGTTAGGGTGTAGGCTCCGTAAATGGTGATTACAGGGCCGGGCCTTTCACTGGACTGCAGTTAAATAAATATCCATTGGACTAGATGAAAGATCCTATCACACAAATATCCATATAAAATCAACCAAACCCTAATTATTCAGTAGACAATAAGTTAAGAGCGGAGAACGGAGACTATCACCGGTGCGAGAGAGTGAGGCGGTGGTGAGGAAAACTGCCAACCGTAGTTGTGCTAGCGAGTTACGTGAATCTGAATCTGATGGGTTATGATGATGAAAGTTGTTTTGGTTTTATTTGGGAATCATTGCACATAGCTTGGAGATCAAAAACATCACAAATCTTCCAAATAATTGTCATAATGACTTCTCCTCTCAAAACTAAATTGTTTGAAACTTTTAAACCCTGATATGGTCAGAAGTATAACTCTCCAAATCTTCTTAAGGTAAGATCTGTAAATTCCTAATTGTTTTGTTTGACATATTTTCATTTTATGAAGCCCACAATATTATTGACATTCATGATTTTTTGGTTTTTTTCTAAGCAGGGATGCTCCTGGATTTAGGCATGAGATCCTGATCTTTAGTCCTACCACAGAGAGATTGTGGCATGGAATTGCTTAAACTGTTGACAATGGTCGATCTGCAGAGATTTTGAGATCTTACCTTACCTTCAATTATTTAGACAGTGGATTCAAACTGACGAACTCGGAAGAAGAAAAAAAAAAAAATTAAGCAATATAAGATTGGTTTTATAGTCTAGAATTTTGAGGGTGTATTCATATCTGATTACAAACAAATTTTGTCTAATAATTGAAATTGCAAGGTCTGAACTAATCTCTTTCTAAGATCTTAAAATTATTGTAACAAATTGTTTTTGTTAGATTTACTTCATCGTAAATCAGTAAATGTTATTAATTAGTGAGATGATGATGGTTACGTAAAATACCATCGGTTGGCAGGGGATTTTCTGTAAAATCCATCTCTATGTTATTTTTTTTGGTGGAATCCTGTGATACTCCACCTTTTGTAATTTGTGTAAATCTGTTAACGATTTGTAATTTTCGTTAAGAATCTCCGTTCTAAATAGTAGTACTTGCACAATTACTTTAACGAATTACTCAAGAAAAATCCTATTGTACTATATTGCTGGTGATCTCTGCTTATATATCTAACTTGAGCTTGGGGAAGATTTCCAAATTATGGCTCATTTTTGTATCATAATCAATGCTTGTTAAATATTTTCTCAGGATTTTGGGAAGTTGATGATCTTATCGGTTTTGGCTGAGGCGCTAGCCGCATTACTCTACAGCTTCTTATCTTGACATGGAAAAAAGTTCCATTTATAGATCCATGAGATAACGACTTCAGTCCTGCACATTCTTCTGTAGAAAATTCCCAGCATCTAAACTCCTCTTTGGGCTGCTTGATTAAATCTTGTATCCAAGATAGTAGTGTTTTTATATCTGGAGCATAATTGTAGAGCATTTTCAGCATCCCTCAAGCCTTGTCCGGAAGCAAAATGCATCTCTATTTTTTAATTGACAGGGAATTTTATTGTTAAATATTTTTACTCTTTGGATTGGATGTTGTGTTCCCTAATGAAAAAGCTGATAAAATTATTGATGCAGTCAAATAAACTAGCTACAATTTAGGATTTGTTTTACTCATTCCTTTCCTAGTATTTCACGTTTTCAATTAGTTGCTTTGAATTGTAGGTTTTACTTGTTTATGCGGCGTTGGGTTTGTTAGCTAGAGTTTAGGAGTTGTGTGAAAGTGGAACTACCCACTAACCCATTTGTTTTAATGCTATAAAAAGCTGAAGTCTGTTAGTTCATATGCAAGAGATTGTAAGTTTAAATCATCTTAATACAATCTGATTTCCTCAATTCTGTTTTATTTCTCTTATAACTCTGCAGTTTTATCAACAAAGTGGTATCGAGAGCCTGGTTCGATTTGAATCTGGCGTTTTATTGTTTAAAGATCACTTCCGCTGCTGTTATCGATCTTCACTGAATCAAGGTGTGTTTTTTTTTTAGAAGATTTTTTTTCTGTTAAGTGTTCAAGATGGGTAGTAACACTATCAATATCTTCCAATCCTTGATTCCTATTTTTTTACGAGTGAAAATTATGAGTTTTGGAGTATTAAGATGAAGACCTTTTTTTATTTCTCAAGACCTTTGGGATATAGTTGAGAATGGTTATGCGGATGGGGATAGAACAAGAGGAAATCAAACGATGTGAGGAACTTCGTAGGAAGGATGCAAAAGCTTTAGTAACTCGCAACAAGTACATCCAGATCCAATCTTCCCTAGGATTTGATTGTACCAAGTCAAAAGATGCCTGGTTAATCTTGAAAAATGCTTTTCATGGTGGTGATAAGGTTGCTGTAGTGAAACGCCAAAGTTTAGTAGAGATTTTGAAACCCTCTTTATGAAAGGAAATGAATCAGACAAGATTTCTTTTCTAGAGTTTCAACTATTGTTAATCGATTGAAAACTTATGGTGAGGTTATGACAGACCAAAGGTTGTAGAGAAGGTGTTAAAGTCACCTTCCAAGTTTGATCATGTTGTAACTGCAATTGAGGAGTCTAAAGATTTAACTGTTTATTCAACTAATGAACTAATGGGTTCTCTTTTAGCTTATGAAGAAAGAATGAACAGGTCAATGGAGAAATCTATTGAACATGCTTTTCAATCAAAGGTGGAGGTCTCGAAGAAGAAGGAAAACGGCGAAAGTTCCTCTAACCACAAATCTGGCGGGACGAGGCCGAGGCGAGAGGTGGCTATCGTGGTCGTGGAAGAGGACGTGGAAGATCTGGTCATGCTAGATCAGATTCTGAAAAAGGCAACCAGAGTTATAAGTGGAGGCAGTGCAACTATTGTAATAAGTATGGTCATGATGAGGACTATTGTTGGGAAAAGAAAGGTAAAGGAAAAGCAAACTTTGCTGAAGAGAAGAATGAGGAAAGTAATGAGGAAGGTAATAACCTGTTTCTTACTTATGTTAACTCAAAAGACAGTAAGATTGATGTATGGTTTGTGGATAGTGGCTGTAGCAATCATATGACAGGCGAAAAGAGTCTTTTCCACAACATTAATGAAGCTGAAAAGTTACAAGTTCGTCTTGGCAATAACAAATGTGTTCAAGTTGAAGGAAAAGGAACCATTGCAGTCAAGACTAAATCAGGTATAGAAAAACTAATTCATGATGTTTATTATATTCCTGGTTTAGCTCAAAACTTGCTTAGTGTTGGGCAGTTGATTCGAAAAGGGTATTCTTTATTATTCGAAGATGGTGTTTGTGTTATTAAAAGACATGGCAAACTCATTGTCAAGATCCATATGACTGAAAATAAGATGTTTCCTCTTCTTTTATCTAACATTGATGAGTTAGACTTAGTTGCAAATACTTCTGATGAGTCTAGGCTTTGGCATTTGCGTTATGGGCATTTGCATTTTAATGCCTTGAAATTGTTAAATCGAGAAAAGCATGGTTTGCTGGTTTGCCTTCTATTGTTTGTATTGATGGTGTTTGTGAAGGGTGTGTTTATGGAAAGCAGCACCGTTTGCCGTTTCCGGTTGGAAAGGCTTGAGAGCTACCAAGCCTTTAGAATTGGTTCATTCGATGTTTGTGGTCCTACAAATACTTCTTCGTTAAATGGCAGCAGGTAATTCTTATTGTTTTCTGCGATGATTTTACTCGCATGAGTTGGGTTTATTTTCTTTCTTATAAATCTGAATCGTTCGGCAAGTTTCTGGAGTTTAAAGCTTATGCGTGAAAAGCAAAGTGGATTTGTTATTAAAACTCTTCGAACTGATAGGGAGGAGTTACGCTCTAATGAATTTAATTCATTTTGCAAGCAAAATGGTATTCATAGGCAGTTAACAGTGAGGAAAACTCCACAGCAGAATGGAGTGGCTGAACGTAAGAATAGAACCGTCGTAGAGATGGCAAGAAGCATGTTGAAAGAAAAACATCTTCCAAACAGATTTTGGGCAGAAGCGGTGTCGACTTCAGTTTTCCTTCTCAATGTTTCTCCTACGACAGCGGTAACTGGTATGACTCCTTATGAAGCTTGGTGGAATCGAAAACCCAATGTAAGTTTCTTAAAGGTTTTTGGTTCTATCGCTTATTCATTGATTGATTCCACTGATCGTACTAAGTTAGACAAAAAGAGTGAAAAATGTATACTTGTCGGTTATTGTGATGAATCAAAGGCCTACCGCTTATATAACCCAGAAACTAAGAAGTTGATTACTCGTCGAGATGTTGTATTTGATGAAAATAGTTGTTGGGTTTGGAAGGAAGAAAATCAGCATCTTCCTTTTGTAGAAGAGCCTTTGAATGTAGACGAAGAACAAGTACTTCTTCCTTCTCCTCATTCGTCTCCTTCTTCATCATCATCTAGTGGTTCTTCATCAGATTCAAGTACTTATGGCTGCGTATTGGTCCTACTTTGGATTGATTCGCCTCCTCTAAGGGTACGTTCTTTAGTGATGTTTATGAATCTTGTACTTTCGCTCTTTTGGCTGCAGAACCCATTAACTTCGAGGAAGCTCAAGGAAGAAAAGAATGGCAGATCTCTGAAAGAAGAGATTGCTTCAATTGAAAAAATAATACTTGGGAGTTGGTTGATTTACCACCTGAAAAAGTTGCTATTGGTGTCAAATGGGTTTATAGAGTGAAGCACAATCTTGATGGAAGTGTGCAAAAGTTCAAATCAAGGCTCGTTGCCAAAGGGTATGTTCAAAAATATGGTATTGATTATCTTGATACCTTCTCTCACATTAGCTAGACTTGAAACCGTTAAATTATTTTAGCTTTAGCAGCTCAAATGAAATGGAATGTTTTTCAATTTGATGTTAAATCGCATTTCTTAACGGTTCTTTGGAAGAAGATGTGTATGTTGAACAGCCCCAAGGTTTTCTTGTTGAAGGGCAGGAAAACAAAGTCTACAAACTGAACAAAGCTCTTTATGGACTTAAACAAGCCCCTAGAGCATGGTACAGTAGACTTGATTCTTATTTTTCTAAGAATGATTTTCATCGCAGCAAAAGTGAGCCTACTTTATATGTGAAGGTGGGTGATAATTGTGGAATTCTTATTGTACGTATTTATGTCGATGACATCATATATCTTTAGTTCATCTAATGTTCTTATTCAAAGAATTTAGAGACAGTATGATGTGTGAGTTTGAAATGTCAGATTTGGGTTTACTGAATTTCTTTCTTGGTCTTCAAATTCGACAAACTTCTGATGGAATTTTTGTTTCTCAAGAGAAGTATGCACTGGACTTACTTAGCAAATTCAATATGTTGAATCGTAAGTCTTCTTATACTCCTATGAATGTCGGTGAAAAACTATGCTCAAATGATGGTACTTGCAAAGGCGAATGAAAAGTATTATCGGAGTATTATTGGTGGATTGATGTATTTAACTCATTCTCGTCTGACGTTGTCTATCTGTTAGCTTGGTTTCAGTTTATGCATAATCCTTGTTCATCATCTTGGAGCAGCTAAGAGAATTCTTCGTTACATACGGGCGACAACGGATTATGGAATTTGGTACAAGCCTACTTCGATTTCAAATTAATTGGTTTTTCTTGACAGTGATTGGGCTGGTTATGTTGATGATAGAAAGAGCACAAGTGGTTTTCTTTTAGTCTTGGGTCAGGTGTTGTTTCATGGAGTTCTAAGAAACAAGCTACAGTATCATTATCATCATCGGAAGCTGAATACATTGCTGCAATGCAGCTACTTGTCAAGCAATTTGGATGCGTCGTATATTGGCAAACTTGCACCAAACTCAAAAAGTTTGTAGGGACAGAGATTTCTTGTGACAACGAGCTACTATTTCAATGACCAAGAATCCTGTTTTCCATGGGAGAACAAAGCACATTGAACTTCGTCATCATTTCATTCGTGACGTTGTTGCGAAGGTTTAATTGTGATCGATTTTTGTCCAACGAAAGATCGGGTTCTTCGATGGGTTTACCAAAGCTCTCTCTTTTCCTAAGTTTTCAAAGTTCGGGTCTTCTTTAGGTGTTGGTGGATTTTGCATCAAGGGGGAGTGATAAAATTATTGATGCGAGTCAAATAAACTAGCTACAATTTAGGATTTGTTTTACTCATTCCTTTCCTAGTATTTCACGTTTTCAATTAGTTCTTTGAATTGTAGGTTTTACTTGTTTTGGCTTTGGGTTTGTTAGCTAGAGTTTAGGAGTTGTGTGAAAGTGGAACTACCCACTAATTTGTTTGTTTAATGCTATAAAAAGCTGGAGTCTGTTAGTTCATATGCAAGAGATTGTAAGTTTAAATCATCTTAATACAATCTGATTTCCTCCATTCTGTTTTATTTCTCTTATAACTCTGCAGTTTTATCAACAAAAGCATTGTATCAATTCAGGTTAAATTTGTAGTTTAATGAAAAAGCATTGTATTGAATATCCTACATGCCATACCCACGATGCTAGTTCTATAATTTTGTTTTCCTTTTACCCAAACTAGTTTTATGTTGTTACAGATGATGCGAGTTCGATGCTCATCCGCTCCAGAATCCACTCTCCTCACACTTTAATAACAGGGCGCTGGGCTTGTCAACCGGGCGGCAGTTAAATATCCATTTTGATTCAAGGGTATCCTAGTAAAATCAGACGAAACTCCATTGTATAAATTAACCAAACCTAATTTTTTCGGTAGATAGAACACTAGTATGCGAGTGAGGCGGTGGTGAGGAGAAAACCGATCCTTAGGAGAGTTTCTTTGTTGAGAATCAAATGGGTTCTTATGATGAAAATAGTTTTGGTTTTATGTTGGAAGCTTTAAAGATACCTTGGAGATGGAAAAGAAGAGAGAGTCACATATTTTCAAAATCATCATAATGATATCTCCTCTCAAAATTAAATTGTTAATTGCAATCAAACCCTGATGATGCATAAGTATCCAATCTCTATATACATCGTCTGGTAAGATCCGTAACTTAATGTTTTTGTTTGATATATTTCCATTTTCTTAGCCCACAGTATTATTATTGACATTGAGGTTTTGGTTTTTTTTCTAAGCAGGACTTTCTCAGATTCCTAAAATTGAGATCTCTTTTTCCAGGCCTACTACAGACTCTTCTGCAGATTTGAATTCAGTTGATATGAATTTGTGCCGTTGATGTATTACCACTGTTTGAATGCAGATTTGCAGAAGTTTTGATCGAAAGAGTTTTGAGGGTGATATTCAGATCTGATTCCGGTTGTGTTTTTAAGATTTGAAATTTCAGTCCACAAAGAATTTTCTTTTGAAATGTAAGCTCTGATATTTCTCATATATATCTTAATTAAAATTGTTATTACAAATTTGGCTGGAAGAATATTGAAGGTGATATTTAGATCTGATTCTAGTAGTGGTTATAAACTTTGAAATTTTACAGTTCACAAGTGTGTCTAACAATCAAAGTGTAAGCTCTAAACTGATCTAGATCTTGAAATTATTATTACAAAAATGTTTAGTTTAGATTTACTTCATATGTAAATGTTGTTAATTACATACATCATATTTTGGTGATAATCAATAGTGCTCAGCTTGAATTGAATGAATTTTGTTTCCAAAGTGTAAGGCCTATCCTAATCCAAGACTCCACCATCTAAGACAGAGCTCCATTCACCATGAACCTCGACTGAAAAAGATGTCGCAGGCAAGAGATATGATTCCATAGTTACCGTGTCAGGAAACACCTCTTATCTTGACATGGCAAAAATGTTCCATTTAGATCCAAGAGATAGAGATATTGATTCCAGTACTTTCTTTTCTTGCAAATTCTCTGTATCTATATTCTCCTTTCGGTCACTTGATTTGTCCTTAATTATATCCACGATTTTCTTTTTTAGTTGGAGAATAACTCTAGAGCATTTTCAGCATCTCTCTAGACTTTGAACTCAATCTTGACATGCATCTCTACTTTTTCTCTTTGTAACCTCTATGTCTGTTGTTTCCATTTTCTTGATGGGGTATCCGTGATACTCCACCTTTTGTAATTTGTGTAAATCTGTAACGATTTGTACTTTTCTTTAAGAATCTCAATTCTAAATTGTAGTACTTGCACAATCATTGAAACTCAAGTCTTCAATACAAGTCCTCAACTATGTTTCAGGTGGTAATAATATTTCATCGTCAATAATAATATCTGGCAATGGGATTTATTGTCATTGCTAGATTGGTGGTGCTTGGGATCCCATTTTATGACAAAATATGTAAAATAGAAACAATTAGGCCTGGGTGCCGGCTAGCGAGTGTATGCAAATGCACGCTCATGCTCTAAGCTGGCTCCGTCCCTGACTGTTTTTGTCATTTTCTCATTCTCCATTGGACCCGAAAAATTTACGGAAATTTTGAACAACATTGTCTCGCATATCTGGTTTTGTGCTCTATAGAGGATCAAATGTAAAATAGCATAAAGTGCAGTTATTGATATGACTTCATAGTATGTGTATACTTTGAAATGATAAAAGTAACTAGCTAGGTTATTTCAGATTTTTTCTTTGGTTTTATTTTCCTTTTCAAGCCACATAATCACTCCTTGTTAAAGATATTTCTCAGGATTTTGGGAAACGATCTTATAGGTTTTGGCTGGCACGCTAACTGCATTACTCTACATCTTCCATACTTACTTTGTCACGAAACACCTTATCCTGACATGGATTTTTTTTTTTTCCATTTATTGAACCAAGAGATAAAGACTCCAGTCCCGCACATTCTTCTCTTGCAAATTCCCCGCATCTACAAGTACATAACTCTACAGTTCATGTCCCAACAGGAATTTTTACATTTTCTTTATCTAATTTATTTATCCGTGTTTCTAATTTTGTTTTCATTTGAACCGAATCTAAGTTCCCTAAAATCATCTGCCCCATACTCCAGTCTCACCCTCACATTGTAGGCCCTGGAAACTGTAATACCAGTGTCGGGCCTATCAACTGGGCTGCAGTAATATATCTAGTTTGATTCAGGGGTATCTTGGTCAAATCAAGGAAATTCAATAGTATAAAATAACAAAAACCCTAATTATTTGTTAGATATTGAGTTAAGAGTCAGAGAAGACTACCACCAGTGTGTGAGAGTGAGGCGGCGGTGACGAAAAAACCAGTCACCAGAGATCTGCTAACGAGAATTTTCCGTTGCCAGAATCAAATGGGTTCTTATGACGAAATAGTTTTGGTTTTGTGTTGGAAGCTTTAAAGATACCTTGGAGATGGAAAAGAAGAGAGTCACAGATTTTCAAAATCATCATAATGATATCTCCTCTCAAAATTAAATTGTTAATTGCAATCAAACCCTGATGATGCATAAGTATCCAATCTCTACATCCTCTTTCTGGTAAGATCTGTAACATAATGGTTTTGTTTGATACAATTCGATTTTCATAGCCACACAGTATTATTGACATTGAGGTTTTCGTTTTTTTATTTCAAATCAGGATTTTTTCAGGTTCTTAAAATTGAGATCTGGATTTCCAGCACTACTGCCGATTCTTCCACAAAAATATTTATGTAGATTTGCAGAAGTTTCATCGAAAGAATTTTGAGGGTGATATTCAGATCTGATTCCGGTAGTGTTTCTAAGATTTGAAATTTCAGTCCACAAAAAATTGTCTTTGAAAATGTACGCTCTGATATTTCTAAGATCTTAATTAAAATTATTAGTACAAATTTAGTTGGAGGAATTTTGAGGTGATATTTAGATCTGATTCCGGTAGTGTGGGTAATTCTGAAATTTCATTCCGTAGATAAGTTTTTTTTTTTTTTTTTTTTTTTGGAAATGTAAGCTATGATCTTTCTTAGATCTTAAAACTATCATTAGAAATTGTTTTAGTTTGTATCTAATTCATCTGGAAATGTTGTCCATAAATGTACTTTTGTATCTAACGTAAGTACATACAACTTATACTTGCAAGGATAATGTTTTAAATTCCATGTATTCTCAGCATCTTTCCAGAATCTCTTAATACTTGTATTCTATCTTATTGGGAAACAAATCCTTAATCCACTTTTGATACTCCTCGTCCACCCAAGGCAAAGAATGTTGTTAGTTAACTCATTAGTGCTCGTCTTAATTATATAAACTTGTATAGATATCTCCATGCATTTTGCTGAATGAATTTTAACGCGTATCCTAATCCAAGGCTCCACCATTTAAGAAGAGAGACATATTTTTTCAAAATCATCACAATTATTTCTCCTCTCAAAATAAAATTCTTCTCGGCAATGAAACCACGGAAGTATCATTGACATTCATGTTTAACATAATGGTAAGATCTTTGACATAATGGTTTTGTTTGATATGATTGTATTCTACATAGTAGTACATGCACTATTACTGAAATTTAAAGGCTTAACAAGAAAAAAAAGAAACCAAATAAGCAAAAAAACCAAATTAAGAAGAAACCAAATAAGCAAAAAAACCAAATTAGTAGTACATATTGTTGAAACTTAAGAAGAAACCAAATAAGCAAAAAAAGAAAAAAAAAAAAAAGAAGAAACCAAAACTGAAAATCCTCACGCAGCAGGTTGGAGAACCCAGCACCATCACTTTCATTGCCGTGTCTCGACTTGAATATTTCTGAACACCACCACATTAGGTTCATGCTCAACAACCACAGCTGGCACAATCTCGCCAATTAGAAAAGGAAAATTGATGAGTTCAAGTATTTTGGCGAATTTCCTCAACGATATTAGTAGTTTATTATAAATGCAAAATTGGATTTTTCACTTACGAAGACATACCTGTTGAATATTATCAGGTACTAATTTTTCGATCTTTGCATTTTAAAAATGCACTTCCGAAAAGAAAAAATTAAAAAGGTAACATTTTATAGAAATATTCAACAGGTATGTCTATGAAGTTGATTGATAGTAATACTTTATCATCATAGAAATATTCCAGCAATGAAATATATTTTCACTGCCTCTATGGGTGGAGCCCTTGTAAGAAGGGGTGCAAATATTTGGTAGAAGCTGGATAGGTAGTGCAATGGGCTTCAGAGCTCATTTTATGACAAAAGATGTCAAAATAGTAATTGGTTTTCGATGGAAGAATTTGAGGTGGTATTCAGATCTAATTTGGGTAGTGTTTGTAAACTTTGAAATGTAAGCTCAGATTTTGTAACATCTTAAAAGTTATTATTACAAATTGTTTAGTTTTAGATTTGCTTCATCTATAAATGTTGTTAATTAGTCTATAAATGATAATCAATACATTGTATCTAAATTCTCCTTTAAGTTGCTTGATTTGGCCTCACATCCCAATAACCATTTTACAGCCTCTCTCAAGAGTTGCACTCAATCTTACTGGGAAACAAGTCCTTAATATATTTTTTTATCCTCCTCATCCTCCCACGGCAAACATACAATCCCGGCAGTTCTATGTAATTTCAATTGGCAGGATATTTTTTGTTAAAATGCATTTCTAATTTTCTTTTTGGAACCTCTTATGTTGTTTTCTATTTCTTGATGATGGATTCTCTGTGATATTCTACCTTTTGTAATTTGTGAAAATCTGCATTCTAAATAGTAGTACTTGCACAATTACTCAAACGTGAGGCTTCACATATTTTTGGTACAACAAGGTTAAGGCTTCACAAATTGTTGAAACTTATGCGGAAACCAAAACCAAAAATCCTCATGCAACCCATAGAGAGCTCATCACTTTCTGCTTCTGTATCTTGACTTGAATATATCCTAAGCATCATAGTGAGCTCATGTTCAACAGATAAATATCCTAAGCACCAAAACCGAAAATCCTCGTGCCATTTTTAAATACATTTTTCCACATGGGTCATCGATTTACTCCTTTAGTTGATCATTCATTCTTTCTTCACTTCCATTAATGTTGAACTACTTGATGAAGGGTCTTGTATTTGTAACATTTTTTTCTTTCAACTACTCGGCTCTTTCAGATTTCAAAGCCTTTGGTATCCGGTGCACTTCACATCCCAACTAGTATTTTTAACTCTTTTTTCTTTGTTTTCTTTTCTTCCTTTTGAACAAACCTAATCACATATGGTTTGTAAATTGGTTCTATATTGATATATACGGCGTGGGGTTCATTCTCACCAATCACCATACACAACCGTTTAGACTCAAAGAACGTATGATAACTTAGGGCTTGCAGACTCAGCTGCAAACACATTGGGATGGAATTAGTTGAAGGGCGTTTTAGGCGAGATCTGAGAGAAACCAATATGAAGCTGAAGCATTTTTGTCCCAATGTGTGTCTTGTTTAGATGCACCATGATGCACAGGCGCTTCATCGGCCTTATATCCCGTTTGCAATTATGGATCTCTTTGTTTGGGCATAACTTTAAAACATTTCCAGCGTCCCTAAAGACTTGAACTCAATTGCTTGGGAATCAAGTATTCCTTAATACACTTTTGGTACTCGTCCACCCACGGCAAAGATAGAATCCCGACAATTTTATGTATTTTAATTGGCATCTCTATTTTTCTCTTTGGAACCTCCATGCTAAATTCTTTCATTTTCTTTGATGTTAATCTTGGGTAAATCTGTTAACCATTTATATTTTTCATTAAGAATCTGCGTTTTAAATGGTAGAACTTTGAAGATGGCGTTGTCCTCCATAACCTGTTTTGTGAACCAACTGGGATTAGCCCAGTTGGCCAGGGGTTGAACCCCAAAGTGATAGGTTAGGGGTTCAATTCCAGATGTTGTCTGATCAAAAAAAAATAAAAAAACTTGTTTTGTGCTATATGCATGTATGTGTGGCCTCAAGACGAATGTAAAATAGACGCTATGACTTCATATTATGTGTACACTTTGAAATGATTAAAGTAGTCTATATTACACGTCTTCTAATTTTATTACCCTAAATTGTAATAACAGGGTCGGACTTGTTGGAGGGGCGGAATAGTTCAAGGGTATCTTAGTAATATTACACGAATTTACATATAAAATCAACCCAACCCTAATTGTTCTGTAGATATTGAGTTAGAGTGGAAACTACCACTAGTGTGAGAGAGTGAGGCGGTGGTGAGGAAAAAAAGCCAGTCACCGGAGTTGTGCTAATGAGTTACCTGAATCTGATGGGTTATGATGATGAGAGTAGCTTTGGTTTGATATGGGAACCATTACACGTACCTTGGAGATCTAAAAGAGACACCCAGATTTGCAAATTCATCACAATGATTTCTCCTCTCAAAATTAAATTGGCATATGCTATGGAAGTCTGATATTTGGAATTGTCAAACCTGTAGTGTCTTCATTTGGTAAGATCTGAAAAATAATGGCTTTGTTTGATTCATTTTCGTTGTCTTAAGCCCACAATATTATTGACATTCATGTTCTTTTGGTTTTTTTCTTAGCAGGAATTCTTGGAGATCAGATCCGAATTTTTTAGATCTTCCACATACTCTCTTCGATGTAGAAATAGCTTAGTTAATTTGAACTTTCCTTCGATGCCATTGATGTCTTACAACTGTTGTCATGTAGATCTCCAGAAATTTTAAGATTTTAAGGAAATTATTTGAAATGTAAGATCTGATCATCTTTTTAAAATTATTATTACCAATTGTTTAATTAGTTTTAGATTTACTTCATCTGTAAATGTTTCGTTAATTCCCCAGTATCAAAATTCTGTTTCGGTCTCCTGATTTGGCCTCATATCCCGATAATAACGATTTTTTGGTGTTAGAGCATAACTTTTAGAGCATTTTCAGGATCTCTCAAGACTTGCACTCCATCTTAGTGGGAAGCAAGTCCTTATAATCCTCCTTGTCTTCCCACGGCGTACATACAATCCCGGCAATTCTATGTAATTTCAATTGGCAGGGAATGTTTATGTTAAAATTTTCGTTTTCTAGATGTAATCTCCGTGATTGTACTCTCTACCTTTTGTAATATGTGTAAAACTGCACAACTACACAAACTTGAGGCTCCACATGTTCTTCTACATGCACAAGTTTAAGGGTTCACAGATTCTAAATATTAGTACTTGTGCAGAAACAAAAACCGCTCCTCATGCAACACTTAGAGATCTCAGCACCATCAGTGTCTCGACTTCAGCTCAGCAGGCAATGCACGGAATCTCATACAATCATAAACTGGCACGATCTCTGCCGAATTAGAAATTTTTTTTTTATGAGTTCAACTATTTTTTGGCAAAATCCCTCAACTGTATGGGATCTATATATATATACCACTTCTTTTACTGCTCTCCCATTCTGTGCAGGTATGTGTGGCCTCAAGATGAAAGTAAAATAAACAAAATAACAAACAAGTGCACTTGTTGTTGTGATTTCGTAGTATTATACATTTTGGAACGATTAAAGTTTCAAATTTTCAAACTTCTCAACCACCTTATGCAATTAGTCTCTTAACAGTAACTTCTACGTCTTCTTTGTCTAACATATCCCTGGTATCTTATTTTGTTTTCATTTTAAACTGAACCTAAGATCTGTGAAGTAAAGTATTCCTATGTTGATACCCAGCACGACGTGAGTTTTGCACCATAATCTAGTCTCGTAGTCGTAGGCTCCGGATATTGTAAATAACAGGGTCGGGCCTGTCTATAGGGCTGCAGTTAAAAATCTATAGGTGTATCCTAGTAAAATCACAAAAATATTCCATATTTTGTAATCTTTAGGATGATTAAAGTTCCAAATTTTGGAGCTTCTCTGCCACTTATGCAGTTCGTTTCTTAATGTAGCTTCTACATCTTCTTTGTTTAACTTATCCCTGTTATCTAATTTTGTTTTCTTTTTAAGCCGAACCTAAGATATGTGAAGTAAAAATATTCCTATGGTATACGTCTCATTGGCTCCAGAAATTTTAATAACAGGGCCGGGCCTGTCAATAGGGCTGCAGTTAAATATCTATAGGTGTATCCTAGTAAAATCACATAATTATTCCATATAAATGAAACAAACCCTGATTGCTCGGTAGATATTAAGTTATAGAGTGTAGTAGAGAGAGGAGGCGGCTTTGAGGGAGAAAGCATTCACCGGAGTTAAGTTGATGAAAATTTGCCGTCACCAGATTCGGATGGGTTCTTATGATAAAAGTAGTTTTGGTTTGATGTGGGAAACTTTACCTTGGAGATCAAAAACAGAGACAGATTTTCAAAATCATCACAATGATTTCTCCTCTCAAAACAAATTTGTTCTAGCCATTAAAACTGAGATCTGACGGAACCATCCTGCTCTATATCCTTCATGTGGTAAGATCTTTAACCTAATGGTTTTGTTTGATATGTTTTCATTCTCTTAAGCCACAGTATAATTGACATTAAGGTTTTGGTTGATTTTTTCAGTTTCTTAAAATTGAGATCTGGATTTCTAGGCTACTAAAACTCTTCGGCATTGATAGTTCAGTTCACATGAAACTGTGCCATTGATGTAGTAGAACTGTTTAAATGTAGATCTGCAGAAATTTTGATGGAAAGAGTTTTGAGGGTGATATTCCGTAGTATTATTAGTAAGCTTTGAAATTTCAGTCCATAAAGAATTTTTCTTGAAATGAAAGCTCTGATCATTCCAAGATCTTAAAATTATCATTACAAATTGTTTTAGTTGGAAGAATTCTGAAGGTGAGAATATCTTCATCTTTCAGCTTGATGTAGAGAAATAGCTTGAACTTACCAGTCTTACCTGCCAATCAATCTTGATGTTTTACAATTCGAGAAATGGTAGATCTGCAGAAATTTTAAGGTCTTATATCGAGGATGTGTGTATTATATCTGACTCGGGTTGTGTTTGTATAATTTTAAATTTTACAGTTCACAAGTTTGTCTAACAATTAAAATGTAAACTCTAAACTGATCTATTTCTAAGATCTTGAAATTATTAGTAGGAAAATGTTTCGTTTAGATAATTAGTCTATGATGATGGTTACATCATCTTTGGGTGATAATCAATAGTGCTCGTCTTTATATAAGATTGCATTTGATATCACCCTGCACTTATCCCAAAACCGAGTCTCCACCATCTAAGACAGAACTCCATTCACCATGAACCTCAACTGATCCCAAAACCGGATATTTACAGAAACTATCATTTTCAGGATCTCTTTTTTATGGTTGTTCCCACCGTCGCCAGTTTTATCACTTGAATAATGGCTACTTTCTAGCTTGTAGCTGACAATGTGATTGGATGATTAGCCACCAGATATTTGTATAAACTCATACACTGACTCAAGTACAACTACAGCAGAGAAATAAGATGACCGAATGCATATCAATCTCACATGTGTGAAATTTCATTCCAAAGTAGATTTTAAAAGCAACTAAATTTGAATATGGGTTGGATATCATGTTATTAATTCAACTCTCTACATACTAACTATCAAAATATAGGTGCCTCTATTTGAGAGAAATAAAGAACTTAAAACCCATTTTCACCAAGAAAAATACCAGCATCAGAAGATATAGGTGTGCTTACTGACGATTCAGACAATCAAAAAACTCTTCTTACAGCTGCCTATGTGATTGTCTAATTAGCCACCAGACATAGTTTCCACGCTTCCATGCACTCCCAATTTAGTTCTCAAGGACAGCTTAAAATCTCGAGATTGTAACAAGATATATGACTGCAACGTACTAACATTAAGTTTTTCTCTTATTGATACTATATTTCGGGGAGTTTGGGAAGTTTACAATCGATCGGTTTTGGTGCGACTTAGCCGCATTACTCTACACATTCCATAGTTACAGTGTCCGGAAACACCTCTTATCTTGAAATGGAAAAAATGTTCCATTTGTCGATCTAAGAAATATTATTCCAATAAATTCTTCTCTTCCAAATTCCCTTTATCTAAATTCTCGTTCAATGGCTTGATTTGACCTTATATCGCGATAATGATTGCTTGATCTCTTTGGTTGGAGCATAACTCTAGAGCCTTTTCAGCATCTCTCAGGACTTGCACTCAATCTCAATCAACTTTTGATCCTCCATCCATGCAAAGATGGAGGATCAAAAGTTGATTGAGATTGAGTGTGCCTCCATTTCAACGCATCTTTATTTTTCTCCATGTTAATTATCTTTATTTTTCTTAACGGAATCTCTGTGAGCTCCACCTTTTGTAATTTGTGTGTAAATCTGTTGACGATTTGTACTTTTCATCAAGAATCTCCATTTTAGATAGTAGCACTTGCACAATAACTGAAACTTAGGGCTCCCATATTGTTTCTACACCAAAATTTAAGGCTTTAGAGATTGTTGGAGTCTAGCAGAAACCAAACCGAAAATCTGACGCGAAAGTTAAAGAGAGCTCTTGCACCATTTGTTATTGTTTCTGTCCGGAGTTGACTATTTTCTGAGTACCACCACACTGAGCTCATGTTCACCAGCCACTGCGTGGAACCTTATACAACAAACTGGCACAATATTTGCCGATTAGAAAATGAAATATTGATGAGTTCAGTTTTTTCAACAAAATTCCTCAACTAGTCTAGTATATAAAACTGGAGTTTTTTGAACTTTTTCACTTCCGAAGACATAGCGAATATTTATTCACTTCTGAAGATGGCCTTGTCTGGCATATATTTTTTTCTGCTCTATGCTGTATGGGTGACCGGCCTCAAGACGAAAGTAAAATAACATACAAGTGCACTTGTTGCTATGACTTCGTTTCATGTATACACTTTGAATTCATTTAAGTAGTGATTAACTATTAGGCTGTTTCAGATTTTCGAACCTCTGCTATCTTAGTTCATCCCAATATGAACGATTTTATCTATTAACTTCTTAGTCTAATTTTTATCCATGTTCTCTAGCTAATCTTGTTTTCCTTCCTTTGATCCGAATCTAAGGTTCAGGTTCAGTAAGTCTTTCTACGTGATACCCACGACTTAAGTTCGACCCGCACCCTAATCCAGTCTCAAAGGGTAGGCTCCAGAAATTGTAATAATAGGACCGGGCATGTAAACTGGCCTCAGTTAAATACCCATTGTGGTTCAAGGGTATCGTAGTAAAAGCAGATGATATAAATCGACAAAACCCTATTTTTTCGGTATATATTGAGTTATAGATGGATATTACTACCACCAGTGAGAGAGACGGAGGCGCTGTTAGTGAAAAATCATTCACCGGAGATCTGCTAATGAGAATCTGCCGCCGTTAACAGAATCAGATGGGGTGTTCCGATGAATGGAGTTTTGGTTTTGTGTCGGAACCGTTACACATACCTTGGAGATCTAAAATAGAGACACAGATTTTCAAAATCATCACAATGATTTCTCCTCTCAATACTAAATTGTTCCGTCAAAATGACATCCTGATCAGATGGACTGACCAGGTAAGATCTCTAAAATACTACTAATTTTGGTTTGTTTGATATTTTTATTATCTTATCCCCATGATGTTATTGACATTCATTTTTATGGTTTTTCTGACCAGGGTTTCTACCAGATGTACTTACGAGATCTGGATTTCTAGGACTACCACAAACAACCAATCTTGAGTTTTACGAGATCTGCTTCAAATCTGGAAGCATGAACTGTTTAAGTGATTTAACAGAAGCTTCAAAGTTCAAACTCAATACATCCGAAAAGCTGTATGGGATTGGGATAAAAGTATGTAATTGGTTTTATAGAATTTTAAGGGTTGTATTCATTTCTGATTACAAAGAAAATTTTGTTGAAATGTAATCTTAATAAAATCATTAATGTATTATTTGGACAAGGAGACTGTTGCTAATGGAAGGTTGTCAGGGTATGCAGTATTTTACAGTTACTTGAGAGTACCCAGAGGAAGTGATAGAGAAAATAATATCTAAAAAACGTCAATACATTAACAATATTGGGCTTGGGAGCCAGCTGGATAGCGTGTGCAACCGCACACACCCATGCTGGCTCATTCTCCACTTGATCCAAAAATTGACGGAAATCTTGAACAAAGATGACGCTGTGTTGCATATCTCATTTTGCGCTTTATGCAGGTATGTATTGCCTCAAAACGAATGTCAAATAGCGTACAAGTGCAGTTGTCGTTATGTGCAGTTGTAGTATGCACATACTTTGAAATGATGAAAGTAGTGATCAACTATTAGTGCAATTCAAATTTCCGAACCTTTGCTAACTCATGTAGTCCACACCCCAACATTAGCTTCTACATCTTCTTTGTCTAATTTATCCATATTCTCTGATTTTATTTGCCTTTAAATCGAATCTACGGTCCGCCGAGTAAAGTCGTTATACATTGATACCATGAACTGAATTCACTGTAATAATAAGGCTGGGCCTGTTAACTGGGCTGCCGTTAAATACCTATTGGTATATCCTAGTAATGTCACACGAATTTTCATATAAAAACCAGTCGAACCCTAAATATTGAGTTATAGAGTGGAGACTACCAGCAGTGTGAGAGTGAGGCGGGGGTGAGAAGAAAATCCAGTCACCGGAGTTGTGCTAATGAGTTACCTGAATTTATATGATGTCGAAAATTGTTTTGGTTTTCTGTGGGAACCATTACACATACCTCGGGAGATCAAAAAGAGAGACGGATTTTCAAAATCAACACAACGATTTCTCCTCTCAAAACTAAATTGTCTCTGTTAGGAGAGAAGCATTTTAAGTTAGGAAAGAAGCATCAGGATCTCTAGTTTTTCATCAGGTAAGATCTGCAAAATACTAATTGTGTTTTTTGATATGTTATCACACTACTAATCCACTATATTCTTTTTTGGTTTTCCTAAGCAGGGGTTCTCCATATGTAGATGCGCGATCTGGATTTCTAGGCCTACTACGGACAAGTTAAACAACCAATCTTGAGTTTGCGTCAGTGAAATGCTTGAACTGTTGACAATGGTCGATCTGCATAAATTTTAAGATCTTATACCTTATGCGGTTTAAATGATTCTGACAGGAGCTTCAAACTCACTACATAAGAAAAACTCTTTAAGATCTTATACCTTATGCGGTTTTATAGTTGGAAGAATTTTGAGGGTGAATTCATTTATGATTACAAAAATAATTTTCTTGAAATGTAAGATCTGAACTGATCACTTTGTAAGATCTTGATACAATTATTATTAGAAATTGTTTTAGTTTAGATTTACTTCATCTGTAAATGTTGTTAGTTAGTGGAAGATTGTGGTTTCATAAAATATCATCAGTTGGCAGGGTTTTTTTCTGTTAACATGCATCTCTAGCTTTTCTCTTTAGAATTTACCTCTATGTTGTTTTTATTTTTTTGATGGAATCTCTGTGATGCTCCACCTTTTGTAATTTTTGTTAATCTGGGAACGATCTATACTCTTCGTCAAGAATCTCCATTTTAAACAGTAGTACTTTCACAATTACTGAAACTTAAGTTAAGGCTTCATATATTTTTGCTACATCAACAAGTTTAAGGTTTCACAGGTTGTTGAAACTTAAGCAGAAACCAAAACCGCAAAATTTAGAGAGTGCAGCACCATCAGCAAAGTTTAAGGTTTCACATGAATGTTTCCTGAGCACCTTAATTCACGAAATCACGCGAAATGATTTATTATTATTATCATTGAGTATTGCCGTAAGTATTGTGAATTGGAGATTTATAATCGATTGCAATGCATTACAAAATACAAGTCAACACCGATGGCTCAGTAGTTGGGACTTGGCACATCAAATAGCACATGCAAGATCTCCGTCTTTGAGTCAGTTGTATGGATCGCTGAATTGAGTGAAGACTGACCTAAATTACAATTCATAGTAGAAACGGTTTACCAGGATGTTTTTTTTTTTTTCATCAGAACGATTTACCAGGATGTTGCGACTTGATTTTATGAGGTTCGAAGTGACTCGCACTAGTCGACTCGTGACTCTTACAAGTCTAATAACTATGCTAAACACCACATCGAGCTCATGTTCAGTAGCAAATTAGTAATGTCGCAGAACCTCATACAAATAGAATAGGAAAAATCAATGAGTTCAAGTTTTTTTTTTTAAATACGTTTCACTTTTGGAGACATAGCTGTTGAATATTATAAGGTATAACCTTTTGGTCTTTTTAGGTCTCCAAATGCACTCTAAGCAAAAAAAAAAAATAGGGAACACTTCAGTTGATAATAATACTTCATCATCAATAATAATACATACCTAGCAATGTGATCTACCATCACAGCTTTTACTGCTTGATCTTTTTACGCTTAATCCAAAATTTTACAGAAAAATTTGAACAATGCTATGGCGTTGTCTCGGATATCCTGTTTTGCGCTATGTGCAAGTATACATGTGTGGTCTCAATACGAAAGTGAAATAAATGCATCCGTGGCTCTGATTTTATTGTATACATGTACATTTTGAAATGATGAAAGTAGTGATCTGAGGGCGGAGCCAGAAACTTTATTACGTGGACGAAAAAACCATACAATTCTGCATAAATGGGCTTGGAAGCCAATTTTTCTTTTTTCTTTTTTTTGATAAATTAGGCTTGGGAGCCATCTTGGCCATGATTTCAAATTGGCTCCGCTCCCGGTGGTGATCAAAAATACTAGATTATTCAAATTCTTGAACTTCTGCTATGTTAACCAGTACCTAAGGTCCCTCAGGTGTACACCCATCCCAGTTGGCTCCCAAATTCAAAATGTGTAAGATATTGGCCTTCCTCCCCTGGTAAGACTTTGCTCCACCTTAGTTATATTTTTAGCTCGGTCGATGCACGATGTATGTTCAACCTGCACCGGAAACCAGTCTGATAGAGCTTACCAGTGTAGGGTTAGGCTCCAAGAATTGTAATAACAAGGCCTGTCCATTGGGCTGCAGTCAAATATCCATTGGATTACTTTAAGGATATCTTAGTAATATCACACGGATTTTTTTTCATATAAATTCTGCCAAACCCTAATTGTTTGGTAGATATTGAGTTATAGATTATTGAAAAACCACCAACAGTGTGAGGGAGTGAGGCGGTGGTGAGGAAAAAAGCCAGTTCTGCTGATCTGATGGGTTATTACGATGATGAAAGTTGTTTTGATTTTGTATGGGAACCATTACACATAGCTTGGAGATGAAGAAGAGAGAAGAAGATTTTCAAAATCATCACAATGATTTCTCCTCTCAAAACTGAATCATCTTATTAGTAACCACCCGGATACGACGGAAGCGTCGGATTTGTATTATCTTCATCTGGTATGATCTGTAAAATGATGGTTTTGTTTGATATATATTCTCATTTTCTTAAGCCCACAGTACTGTTGAGATTCATGCTTCTTTCTTTTTTTTGTTATTGTTCTAAGCAGGAATTTACCAAAAGAAGATCTTGATTTTTAGATCTCCGACAGACTCATCTGGCTTACCTTTGCGATGGCTTACTATTGAAATGGTTAATGGTAGATCTGCAAAAATTTTAAGGTCTTACTTAATTAATAGGATTGAGATAATTTGTTTGTGAAGCAATAGGATTCAAAATTTTTTTTTAAGGTCTTAGCTAATTAATAGGAGAGATGAAGTTTATAATTGACATACTGGTAATGTTTGTAAACTTTGACATTTCAGTTCACAGAGTAATTTTTTTTTTTGGAAATGTAATCTCTGAGCTTTCTAAGATCTTAAAATTGTTATTACAAATTGTTTTTGTTTAGATCTACTTCATCTTTTTTCTTTTGTTTTATGTTCCTTTTGAAGCCAACATAATCACTCCTTGTTATAGATCAATATTTATCAGGGTTTTGGGAAGTTGACGATCTTATTGGTTTTGGCTGCGACGCAAGCTGCATTAGTCTACGGCTTCCATACTTACCTCTTATCTTGACATGGCAAAAATGTTCCATTTACTGATCCAGAAACTTCACGACGTTCTTCTCTTGTAAATTCCTTGTATCTACATTCTCCTTTCAGTGGCCTTGCTTTGGCCTTAAATCTCCAATAACGATTTTCTGATCTCTTTAGTTGGAGCATAACTCTAGAGCATTTTCATCATCTTTCTTTCAAGACATAAACTCAATCTTATTGGGGAAACAAATCTTTGATCCACTTTTGATCCTCCTCCACCCCCGTCGGCAAGTATAAAATTCCGGCAATTCTATGTATTCGGCGGGGAATTTTTCAACGATATTCAGTTTTATCTTAAACCTTCTGCCAACGCTTTGCATATATCCCATGCCACCACTTCCAAGGACGCAAAAACACCCCTTTTTTGCTCCCTTCAACCGCATCTGTCACAGCCTCAAACATCTTACTTTGCTCAATATTCAGTCCCTTTGTGCATCCGCAAGAAATCTTCAAAAAGTGGAGTTTTGTCGTACTATGGTAAAGAAGCTTTTGGGAATTCTTTGAATGACCTGCTGATTAGTTTTATTCCTCGGTACAAAGATCTTCCTTCTCTGATATACTGTATTTTTTTTCTTCTTGATGTTGTACGTCTTCAGATAGGAGGATCACCAATGCCGGTTCCATATTTCTTCTGGGTTTATTATTTCGCAAAACAGTAACAATGTTATGAACATCCCATGAACATGTCACCTAAAAACTTAGGTGATGCCTAGGTAGGTATCTGCATCTTCCATCACTTCCTCATGTCATTTTCAATTCAAGCGTCGGCCATTATTCTAACATTTTGGGAATGAGACGGTGGGTTTGTTAGTTGTGTTGTGGTATGCGTATGTATATATAGCATTAGCATGTTACCAAACGATGTGATCTCTAAAGGTTGAGATTTGGGATGGATAATATATTTCATGGATTCTGACAGTTGGGGAATATCTTCTCATCATATTTGTTAGTCAAAATGGTGCTTATTCAATTTTCCAACCTTTCGGAGTTATCGTGTCTTATAGGAGTAGTCAACCAAAATGCGATGACATGGAAAGTTCATTCTGAGAGTGGTGGCCAATCAGATGTTGGAATATTTTCAACAACGCTATCCAAGGGGGTCCTGGGGGCGTAGCCCCCGGAAGAATTTTTTTTTGGTACGTAACTGTTTCGACCGTTACAAACATATCCAGAATATTCAAATCCAACAGACGGCATTGATGTCTGATGATGAAGAGACTCATCGTTTCAGAGAAACCTGTTGGTGAAAAACATGTCTATTCCCAACGGATGCGAAAACCTCCATAAATAGCATCTCCCAAAACTTGTTTAAGACATAATCGAAAAAACCTTCTCTGTTTTCTCTCTTTTCTAAAGCATCATCAGAAATCCTGTTTACATGTTTTCTTGATTGGATCAAGGGGTACAAACCTTGAATTCAATTTCCGTTGTAGGGCTTTCATTGTATCCTGAAGGCATTATTTCACATACCTGTTGTAATCGCCAATTTATTGGGAGGGTTGAAATAATTGTCCAAAAGAAATCGTATGAGCCTTGAAAGTTTGGAGTACAACAATCTCTTACTGTGTTATTTCATCTTCTATTGCATCCCAGTTTTTTCCAACATCAGACACAGGTGACACATGGAAAGTTCATTCTGAGAGTGGTGGCCAATCAGACACAAGTGACATGGAATGTTAATGTTGGAGTGGCTTCACCAGATTTAAGTTTAATTGTGGGAACGTGGATTTTTGGAGTGCGAATTCGTGCACACTCCTCGACGAGTGTATATTTCACAATTTAATCTCTATCCTTGATTTAATTTAGGGAGTTATGTAACGAGGGTCGTGATTCTAAACATGGAGGGTAATGGGGTCATCCGTTAAATAATCAACCAATCAGAAGAAAATGTGAAATATACACTCGTTAGAGGAGTGTGAACAGATTTGCACTCGGATTTTTGGGTGTCCCTTATTATAAAGAAAAGATAGGACGGGCCTCGGCCTTCGATTAAATATCCATTCTTATTCCAAGGGTATCCTCGTAAAATGAGATAATTTTCTTATGTAAATCGGCCAACTCAATTTCTTTCAGTATATATTCAGTTATAGAGCGGGAGACTAATACAGTTGGAGAGACGGAGGGGCTGTTGAGTGAAAAAAGAAAAAAAAAATGAATCAGATGAGGTGTTCCGATGAAAGTAGTTTTAGTTTTCTTTGGGAAGCTTTACACATACCTTGAAGTTCAAAAAGAGAGACAGATATACAAAATTAACACAATGATTTCTCCTCTCAAAACTAAATTGTTCTTGGGAATGATCTCTAGTATTATTAACATTTATGTTTGTTTTTGTTTTTTATAAACATGGATCACAATGATTATGCACCAATGATCTTGGTTTCTCACAACCACAAACTCTTCTGGAGCTCAGTTAACGTGCCTTTGATTTTATTGATGTGTTAAAACAGTTGGAACGGCACATCTGCAGAAATTTTAAGATCTTACCAAATCAATAGTGTATGTGTATCGGTTTGGCATTAGTTCTCATACGTATCCTTCTGACCGTTATCCCCATTGCCACCAGTTTCAAGAGCTTCTAGGATTCTAATTGTATTGATGTAAATAAAATGAAAAGAGAAGAATTGTAGTGTTTTATGTATGTTTCCTTCCCAGTAATTCAGCTTTTTGTTTTCCTACTTAGTCTGGAGTTATGCTCAAGCTCCTTACATCATAGGAGGTATAGAAGTGTTCTTTCGAATATTTGTCCGAGGGATTGCATCAGCTGAAGTGTGTGTCTTGTTCAGGATGCTGCAGAGGTGGCGTAAGGAGTAGGGATGGTTAAATTCCATTCCAGCTTGACACTCACCTCATGGACAAAAAGGTCAAGAGTTAAAATAATTGTTCTGTTAAAATTCATCTCTATTTTTCTCTTTGTTGTCTTTCTTTTTGTTGATGGAATCTCTTTGATGCTCCACCTTTTGTAATTTGTGTAAAAATGTAAACTATTTCTGTTTGTACTTTTTTAATCAAGAATTTCCATTTTAACTAGTAGCACTTCCACAATTGCTGAAACTTAAGGCTTCACATCTTGTTGGTCCACCAACAAATATAAAGCTTCACACTTCACAGATTATTGAATCTTAGGCAGAAACTAAAACCGAAAATCCTCTCCGCAAAAGTTACAGAGCTCAGCACCATTTGTTTGTGTTTCCGTGTCTCGACTCGAACATTTCTTGAGCACCACACTGTGCTAATGTTTAGCATCCACGGCGAAGAACCTCATATAATACAATCTCTGCCAATGAGAATAAGAAAATTGGGCAAGTTCAAGTATTATCTAGCAGTGTGATGTATTATCTAATCCAAAAATTTACGAAAACTTTGAACAAAGATGGTGCTATCTCGCATATCCCGTATGTTTAGTTGCCACCATTGAGTTTGGAACCCTGAACAGACTGCCGGTGATAAGCCGGATGAAGGTATATCTGACCTCAAGTCGAAAGTAAAAAAGCCGGGCCTGTCAATTGGGCTACAGTAAAGATAGCATACAGTTAAGCCGGGCCTGTCAAGTCGAAAATAAAATCACACAAACATCTATATAAATCAACCAAACCCTAACTTTCTGTAAATGTTGAGCAATAGAGTGTGAGAGAGTGAGGCGGCGGTGAGGAAAAAACAGTCACCACAGATCTGCTGTTGAGAATGTGGCGTTACCGGAATCTTATGGGTCATGACGATGAAAGTAATTTTGGTTTGACGTGGGAACCATTACACATACCTTGGAGATCAAAAAGAGAGACACAAATTTTCGAATTCATCACAATGATTTCTCCTCTCAGAACTAAGATGTTGGTGATAAACCATGATGATATTTGTTATGAAACTTGTTATGGACAGAACAAACATCAGATCACTAGTGTTTCTTCAGGTAAGATCCGTAAAATACTAGTAATTGTTTCGTTTGATATATTTTCATTGTCTTAAAACCCAGACATTCATATTTTGGTTTTTCTAAGCAGGGGATTGTATAGATTATGAATCGCGATCCGGATTTTAGAAGAAATATATCAGTTAATGTGTGAATCTAAAATGCAGATCTGCAGAAAATTTGTGATCATCATTGTTGGTATAAAGTAATAGATATCGGTTTCGGCTGGAAGAATTTTAAGGGTGTACTCATATCTGATTTGGGTGCTCACAAAGAAAATTTTGAAATGATTTTGTAGATCTTAAAATTATAATTAGCTTAGATTTATTTCATTTGTAAATATTGTTAATTAATTAGTCTATGATGATGGTTATAGTATAAACATAATATTCTGGTGATGGTTAATGGTGCTCGATTTCTATAAGCTTGAATTGATATCTCCCTGCAACCTTCTTGTTTAATGGATTCTGCCTAATTGTTTTCACAATTTTTTGTAACATACGTATTAGCTATAAAAAATAAATATTCTTTTGGCTTATTTTTTCACAGTTTTGCTATCACAAAAAAATGTTAAAGATCGTCTTCTAATGTACAGAAGCATACCAACTAGAATAATTCTTAACAAATTATCTCACAATTTTCAATAGACTAATTTGTCATGAAGAAGTGGTACAAATCATCAAAACAAGTAGCTGATCATACTTTCTTCACTTCCATTGGACTAGTTGATGAAGGGGTTGTATTTGTAACATTTTTGGCTTTCAACTTACTAGGCTATTTCAGATTTTAAAGGCTTTGGTATCCACTACCCGGTGCGGTTCACATCGGAATTAGAATTTGCAGCTCACTCTTTTTTGTTCGGTTTTATTTTCCTTTTGAACCGAACATAATCACCTAGGTTTGTAAAGTCGGTCTATATTGATACCTATGGTGTGGGGTTTAGTCTCACTGCATACCGGAGTTTAGGCTCCAGGAGTTCCGGGATTGCACACTGGGATTCGGCCTGCAACATTGAGATTAGTTGGACTATTAGCTGAGATTCAAAGAAAACCAATATGGAGCCCAACTATTTTGTCCCAAAGTGTCTTGTTCAGGATAACCCCATGTTGTATAGGCGGCTAAAGAAGTAAGGATGCGCAAATTTCATCCATGCTTGACACCCACCTCACAAAAGAGGTCGAGTGGTCGATTATTCCTGATGCTACTTCCACGCTTAACAGGGTCAGGCATGGATGAGAATAAGGTGCCATAATAGGCGGGCCTGGAAACTCTGGCCCGTTTAAAAAACAAAAACACCTAACCCTAGGGGTGAGCATCGGACGAATGGATGCGGATTTGGTATCACCCACGTCCAATCCATCCGAATGACCGGTTTTAAAAATTCACCCGTGTCCAGTCCATTACCCGACGGATATGATACCCACGCGGGTGAGCGGATGAACCGAGTGGATGGGGCGGATTCACGGATACTTCAAAACATAAATTAGAAAAGATTAATATTAATACTGAGTTCAATAAATGCAGATGAAAAAACAAACTGTTAGAAGGTTGATGCGGTATATTTGTCGCTATAATTTTCCGCCTTCTCCTAGCTATAGCAATATTGGAAGATAATCTTTGCTACAACTTGTGTTTAATGCATAGAAGGCGATTAGATGGCTTCTGATGTATTAGTGAAGTTAATAAAACTCCCGTAGAACTTGCACTAAAAGTGAAATACCACTAAATTTTTATTTTTTGGCTGCTATCAGAAAAAAAAATTGACCCCAAAGTCAAAATGTCTTGGCTCCGTCACTGGCTAAAGGAGTAGGGATATATGGTTAAATTCCATCCCAGCTTGACACTCACCTTACGGACAAAAAAGTCAAGAGTTAACTAATTTTTCTGTTAAAATGCATCTCTATTTTTCTCTACGTTGTCGATCTTTTTCTTGATGGAATCTCTGTAAACAATTTCAATTTGTATTTTTAATCAATAATTTCCATTTAAATAGTAGCACTTCCACAATTGCAGAAACTTAAGGCTCTTTTTGTGTTTCTGTGTCTCGACTTGAACATTTCTTGAGCACCACACTGAGCTAATGTTTAGCAGCCACTGCGGAGAACCTCATACAATACAATCTCTGCCAATTAGAATAGGAAAATTGGATAAGTTCAAGTAATATCTAGCAGTGTGATCTATTATCTAATCTACGAAAAGTTTGAACAAAGATAGTGCCATCTCGCACATCCAAGTATATGTGACCTCAAGGCGAAAGTAAAGATAGGATACAAGTGCACTCGTTGGTTTATGTGACCTCAAGGCGAAAGTAAAAGGCCGGGCCTGTCAACTGGGCTACAGTTGAATTTGTTCAAGGGTATCCACACAAACATCCATATAAATCAACCCAACCCTAATCTTCTGTAAATATTGAGCAATAGAGTGTGAGAAAGTGAGGCGGGGGTGAGGGGAAAAAACAGTAACCGGAGATCTGCTATTCAGAATGTGGCGTTACCGGATGATGGATCATGACGATGAAAGTAATTTTGGTTTGAAGTGGGAACCATTACGCATACCTTGGAGATCAAAATGAGAGACACAAATTTTCAAAATCATCACAATGATTTCTCCTCTCACAACTAAGATGTTAGTCAAGAATCTTGATGTTTATTATAAAACTGAATGTCTTCTTCAGGTAAGATCTGTATAATACTATAGTTGTTTTGTTTGATATATTTTCATCCTCTTAATCCCACAAATTGACATTCATATTTTGGTTTTTGTTAGCAGGGACTGTATAGCTTTTGAACCGCGATCCGGATATTTAGGCCTAGTACAGACTCTTTTCAAGAAATATATCAGTTAATGTGAATCTAAAATGGCAGATCTGCAGAAATTTTGTGATCATCATTGTTGGTGTAAAGTAATAGAAATCGGTTTCGGTTGGAAGAATTTTAAGGTTGTATTCATATCTGATTTGGATGCCCACAAAGAAAATTTTGAAATGATGCGTTTGTAATTAAGATCTTAAGATCATAACAAATGGTTGTTTAGCGGTTATAGATTTACTTCATTAACTGTTGTTAATTAGTGTATGATGATGGTTATACTAAAAACATAATATTTTGGTGATGATTATGTTAGTAGTGCTCGATTTGGATAAGCTTGAATTGATATCTCTCTGCAACCTTGTTGTAGAATGAATTCTGCATAATTGTTTTCACAATTTTTGATAACATATTATCTAGAAAAGATAAACATTCTTTTGGCTTATTTTCTCAAAATTTTGCAGTCACAAAAAAAAAAAATGTTAAAGATCGTCTAATGTACAGCAAATTATGGCTCCTTTTCTCACAATTTTCAATAGACTAATTTATCATGAAAAAGTGGTATTTAAAACATTTTATGCTTTCAACTACCGGACTATTTCAGATTTTAAAGCCTTTGGTATCCACTATCCGGTGCTTTAAGTTCACATCGCAATTAAAATTTGCAACTCTTTTTTGTTCGGTTTTATTTTCCTTTTGAACCGAACATGTTGGAAAGTTATACTAATCTTGGTTAATCTATTTACTTTACCATGTAAAACAAAGCACTAGAAAATGTTCTACTGTAACAGATGTTCACCCTGACACATGCACAAACAGATTGTAGGCAGATCGAGTATGCTACTCTCAGTTAGTGACAAAAGATGTTTGTGATCTCTTCTAAGTTTTAACACACGTTCAAAGGAAGGTACAAAGTCGCAATAAGATGATAAGAACACACAGTTTGCAAAATTAAAACCAAAATCACAAACAAACTGTACCCAAAAACTAAAACAAAAATTAGACAAAAGAGATGGAAAGTGTGCACCTTGACAATGGAATCGGTAACCAAACGAATGGGTGTATTGAGGCGAGTAATCTCTTTGCTTAAGACATTTGATGCCCTGTATAGAATGCTGTTACAGGTTAATGGCATATGTCTCCAACATTCAACAATACCTCGATGTATTTCGCAGGACTTCGATTACACCGAATCAGCGAACACGAAAATTGTAGCACAAACTCTCTTACAGACTTGAAACTAAAAAAATCAATGAAAGTTGAAGAAGTTCAAAAGTTCTCTGTATACAAAAAATGGTTTTGTATGTTTTTTTTTTTCTGTGTAAAAAACGAGATGAGGGAATTGGGTTATAAATCCTTGAAACAAGCGACGGTTAGGATCGGTCATGTCCCTTGGATGACGTCCATTTATTATTCAAGTGAAGGCTAGCATCCAAACCATCAGATTTACAATCCAATGATTCCGTTTAGTCTTCTCCCTAAGGACGCGACTCTTCCTTCTTAACTGAATATTAGCCGTCCATTTCCATCTTGTTTCCCAACTAAACTTCCATCGTTTAGTTCCCAATTTCCATTCACTTTGGAAATAGTCTTGAGTGGCCAATTCATGACTATATTTCCTACAATCCCCCACATGAATGAAATTGTATCACAGAAGTACAAAAAGACAACTTTAATCCTAGACTCTAATGCAGACCTTAGAGAGTTGTGCGCGGAACATCACTACATAAGGAGAGATAGCTTTTGGCTTTGAATCTTCCATAGCGAAACATCTACCGGGTTTGCTAGTTGCTCGGTGAACGCGATGTCTTGAATCGCTCAACTTTATAATGTAAACCGATGCGATAAATGCCACATAGCTTATTTCCTTACAAATTCGGTTCTCGGTTGTGTTCATTTCTACCAACGATGTTGGTTTTTCATGAGTGCTCTAGATTAACTTAGCCTTATAGTTATCATGGAAGCGGCCACACTTCTCACTCATATAGGTGATCTCCTATTTAAAAAGTATCTGCCATACTTTCTTAGTGAAACTAAGCCATAGGAATCATTAAGAGAAATTCTCAACCTCTCACTTGACAAAGTGCAACACTGTTTCATCATAGAAATGGGAAAGAGAGTAATCTCTCACAAAGTTTCCTGTGAGTATAAATCTATAACTTGGTTGTCCCTTTTGAACCTAGATAACCATGGGATCTCCAATCGCTAGGTTGGGTGTCCGCTATAAATACTACTCGATATTAGGCAATAATCCCATTCCCCTCGATGATGCAATTACTATATCTCTAGGTAACCCTTTTGTAAACGGATCCGCTAGGTTATCCTTGGACCTTATATACTCCACTGATATAATTCCTTGAGATAGCAATTGTTGAATGGTATCATGTCTTCGACGTATGTGTAAAGACTTACCATTATACATCTTACTGTGTGCTTTTGCAATGGCTGCTGTATTATCACAGTTAATGTTTATTGCAGGCACCGGCTTAGGCCATATTGGTATGTCCTCTAGGAAATTTCGAAGCCATTCCGCTTCCTCTGCCGCTTTATCTAAAGCGATAAACTCAGCCTCCATTGTTGATCTTGATATCAACGTTTGTCTGGGTGATTTCCACGATACCGCAGCCCCACCCATAGTAAATACGTAGCCACTTGTTGCTTTAGTATCATATGATTCTGAGATCCAGTTAGCATCAACATATCCTTCTAAAACCGCAGGATAGGTTGTATAATGCAACCCATAATCCTTTGTCTTTCTTAAGTACCTCAAGACTCTTACTATGGCTTTCCAGTGAGTGTTATTAGGATTACTTGTAAATCTACTCAATTTACTCACTGCACATGCTATGTCCGGTCTAGTACAACTCATTAGATACATTAGACTACCAATTACTCGTGAGTACTCTAATTGATCAACAACATGTCCTTCATTTTTGAAGAGACGGGCAGTCATGTCTAACGGTGTACTAGACACTTTGTCATCATTCTTATTAAACTTCTCTAAAATTTTCTCAACATAATGTTCTTGAGATAATTTAATCCCTTCCGGAGTTCTAGAAATCTTAATTCCAAGAATGACGTCTGCTTTTCCTAAATCTTTCATATCGAAATGTCTAGACAACATCTTCTTTGTAGACTTTATAATTTCTGAATTATTTCCCATAATCAACATGTCGTCTACATATAGGCATATAATAACAAACCCTGTAGGTGTTGTTTTTGTGTAAACACACTTGTCACACTTATTGATTGTAAACCCATTTGATAATAATGTGTTATCAAATTTTATATGCCACTGTTTTGGTGCTTGCTTTAAGCCGTAAAGCGATTTCACCAACTTACAAACTTTCTTTTCTTTTCCCGGTACCACATACCCTTCAGGTTGTTCCATGTAGATTTCTTCTTCTAAATCTCCATTTAAGAAAGCAGTTTTAACATCCATTTGATGTATATCTAGATTATACAATGCCGCAATTGCAATAAGCAATCTAATGGATGTAATCCTTGTAACCGGAGAATATGTATCGAAGTAATCTACACCTTCCTTTTGTCTAAAGCCCTTGACAAATAGTCTTGCTTTATACTTGTCAATCGTTCCATCAGTTTTCAATTTCCGTTTGAAAACCCACTTATTACCTAAAGGTTTACAACCTGGAGGTAAATCCACTATCTCATATGTGTGGTTTTGCATGATGGAATCGATTTCACTATCAGTGGCTTCTTTCCAGCACGGAGCTTCTGGTGTAGCCATAGCTTGTTTAAATGTTTGAGGTTCATCCTCTAACATACAAGCTACAAAATCTTTACCAAAAGACTTAGCAATTCTACCTCTTTTGCTTCTTCGAGGTTCTTCAACAATTTCTTGTTCTTGTTGATACGGTGATTGCAAAGTACTTGTATTATCATCTTCACTAATATTTTTCCTTTTAAGGGGATTGTTAGTTTCTGGTTTCCATGGAAACACATTTTCAAAGAATACTGCATCCCTTGACTCTAGAACCGTGTTCACATGTATATCTTCAATTCCTGATTTATGAACCAGAAATCTATAGGCACTACTATTCTCAGCGTACCCTATGAAAATACAATCCACTGTTTTTGGTCCTATCTTGACCTTTTTAGGACGCGGTACTTCTACTTTTGCCAGGCACCCCCACACTTTCATGAATTTATATGAAGGTTGCCAACCTTTCCATAATTCATACGGGGTTTTAGACTTTTTCTTGTGGGGTACCTTATTCAAAAGATAGTTTGCTGTAAGTACAGCCTCCCCCCACAAGTTGCTGGGTGCTCCAACATTAATTAAAAGAGCATTCATCATCTCTTTTAAAGTACGGTTCTTCCGTTCGGCAATACCATTCGACCGTGGCGAATAAGGAGGCGTTACTTGATGAATAATACCATTTTGTGCACAAATCTCGTCTAATGTAGATTTATACTCAGTGCCTCTATCGCTTTTCAGAATTTTAATTTTTCTGTTTAGTTGATTCTCAACTTCATTCTTATAGAGTTGAAATTTATCAACTGCTTCATTTTTACTTCTTAATAAGTAAACACGACAATACCTTGTACTATCGTCTATAAACGTGACAAAATAGTTTTTGCCACCCCGGGTTTGTACCATCTTTAAATCACACAAATCAGTATGAATTAAATCCAATGGTTTCGTATCCCTTTCAACTGCATGAAAAGGAGATTTGGTGAACTTAGCCTCAACACAGACTTCACACCGTTTAGTTGAATCTATGTCGAATTTGGGCAACAACTCCATGCTCATTAGTTTCTTTAATGAACCATAATTAACATGACCCAATCTCTCATGCCAAACAGAGGACGACTCAACGACATAAGCCAAAGGAGCAACCTTGCTTATTTTGGGCATAACATCCCTTACAGAGTTGTTTCCACTTTTGCACGACATTGTACGAAACCGGTTATCACCGTTGGTAGTTTAATTCTTGTAATTCAACAATCCTGGTTTCTGCCAAACCAACTGTATAGAAATCACTATTCCAAAAATTCCAAAGCTCAGAATAATTGAATGATATTCTTATACAAAAATAAAACAGAACCCGAATCCACTATTCTAATCCAAGTATTAGGACTGTGAGTTATGTTCTGTAGTATTACCACTGGGATTTCCCCAAAACTACAGTACCCGATGTGCAGTAATGGAACCAGTAAAATATCAAGAGCTACACTACCCGTTGGCAATCAAAGAATCAGATTCTAATGCAATGTAGAATTAACCAATGTGAACGCACTAAGGAACTTCTAGCAAAAAGAATAATTAAATTTATGGATCCTACACCACCACTTAAATAGTTAATCAACCAAGAATATATAATAGTAGCAATTCAAAGTGTCTTAAGATTGTTGGAAAGTTATACTAATCTTGGTTAATCTATTTACTTTACCATGTAAAACAAAGCACTAGAAAATGTTCTACTGTAACAGATGTTCACCCTGACACATGCACAAACAGATTGTAGGCAGATCGAGTATGCTACTCTCAGTTAGTGACAAAAGATGTTTGTGATCTCTTCTAAGTTTTAACACACGTTCAAAGGAAGGTACAAAGTCGCAATAAGATGATACGAACACACAGTTTGCAAAATTAAAACCAAAATCACAAACAAACTGTACCCAAAGACTAAAACAAAAATTAGACAAAAGAGGTGGAAAGTGTGCACCTTGACAATGGAATCGGTAACCAAACGAATGGGTGTATTGAGGCGAGTAATCTCTTTGCTTAAGACATTTGATGCCCTGTATAGAATGCTGTTACAGGTTAATGGCATATGTCTCCAACATTCAACAATACATCGATGTATTTCGCAGCACTTCGATTACACCGAATCTGCGAACACGAAAATTGTAGCACAAACTCTCTTACAGACTTGAAACTAAAAAAATCAATGAAAGTTGAAGAAGTTCAAAAGTTCTCTGTATACAAAAAATGGTTTTGTATGTTTTTTTTTTTTCTGTGTAAAAACGAGATGAGGGAATTGGGTTATAAATCCTTGAAACAAGCGACGGTTAGGATCGGTCATGTCCCTTGGATGACGTCCATTTATTATTCAAGTGAAGGCTAGCATCCAAACCATCAGATTTACAATCCAATGATTCCGTTTAGTCTTCTCCCTAAGGACGCGACTCTTCCTTCTTAACTGAATATTAGCCGTCCATTTCCATCTTGTTTCCCAACTAAACTTCCATCGTTTAGTTCCCAATTTCCATTCACTTTGGAAATAGTCTTGAGTGGCCAATTCATGACTATATTTCCTACAGAACATAATCACCTGGGTTTGTAAAGTCGTTCTATATTGATACCTATGGTGTGGGGTTCAGTCTCACTGCACACCGGAGTTTAGGCTCCAGGAGTTCCGGGCTTGCACACTGGGATTGGACCTGCAACATTGGGATTAGTTGAAGGACTATTAGCTGAGATTCAAAGAAAACCAATATGGAGCTCAACTATTTTGTCCCAAAGTGTCTTGTTCAGGATAACCCCATGTCGTAGAGGCGGCTAAAGAAGTAAGGATGCGCAAATTTCATCCATGCTTGACCTATGAAGCACATACACTTCAAAATAGGTGACGTATCCGTGTCGGACGCCGTATCGTGTCGATACTTGGGGACACTTGAGGATACGTATCAGATACTCCATTTAAAGTATCCTTTTTTATTAATTACAAAAAGGGTAGGGATACTCTTGGATACCTCTCGGATACTCTAAGAGGGGATACTTCCTATAATATAATTGGAGCATATATAATTTATCATTGGAGAGAAATTGGAGCATATATAATTTTATCCATTCAATGAAGAGAAACAAGATTGTACCCCAACGTGCTGAGGATTTATTGTTTGTTTACAGTAATATTCATGTCCTTTCACGAAAAAGTGAAAATTATACGAAAGGAGAAAGTAGAATATATGATATCAAGTGAAGATAAATTTGATACACTAGACAGTTGTTAGAGAACTTGAAGTTGCAAATCTTTCATTTGACGAGCCACAACAAAACTAGGTATATTAATTAAATACCCTTAGTTTTTGAACCCTTCAAAATTACCCCTATCACATTATAAATATACCCCTCCTCTTATATATAAAGCTTATCTTCTTAAAAATAAACTATTTTAGTAATTTATTACACATAACTTTTTTTTTCCTTTTTCAAAAAGCAATAATTTTCTTTCCCAATCACTCCACCACCGCCTCCGACTCCACCAACGGCAATTCACCATCACCACCACTCCACAACCATCACCACCACCACCACCACCACTTCACAACCATCACCAACATTCCACCATCACAACTCCACCACAACTCATCATCACCACCGCCACCGCAATTGCGACCACCATCTCCTCCAAATCCACCACCGTTCCGCCAAGTTGATAACAAAATTGAAAATTTAGAAATAAGTTAGGTCCGGATTTTTGTATCAACAACCGAAGTTGATCAGATTTTCGTATCAACAACCGAAGTTGACACTAAATTTTGGTGTCAACAACCGAAGTTGATATCATATCTGGTGTCAACAACCCAAGTTTTTACAAAAATTGAAAACTCATAATTAGTTAGGTCAAGGTTACGTGTCAACAACCCAAGTTGCCACCAAAATCCTGGTATCAACAAGAAAAGTTGATCCAAATCACAGTATCAACAACAAAAGTTGATCCCAAATCCGTGGCACCACCACCTTCATCGTCAAGATCACCACCACCACCACTTCCAAAGATGTGAGATAATAAATGAAATGATTCTCATCTAAATTTTTACTAATATTGAAAGGGTATTATATGATTCAATTAAATGGATTAAATTTTAGAAGAAGAGGGGTATAATTATTGATGGATAAGGGTATTTGTGAAATCCATAAAAAGGAGGGTATTTATACAATTTCCACCAACAAAAAGCTGGTGCTCTTTGATGAAGACAATATTAATTAGTGATGGGTGAGCCAGATGTTAGACAACTACTATTATCCGTTTTATTTTAATATTCCATAAAGTATTTAAGAATTTTTTTGTTTTATGTGATTCTTTTTACTAAAATGAACTATTATAAAATTAAATGATTTTAATAAATACATGTATCCCTACGTATCCCGTATTTCCATTTTTCAAAAATTGACGAATCCCCGTATCGCATCCCAGATCGGTATCCCCGTATCAGTATTCGTGCTTCATAGTGCTTGACAGTCACCTCACAAAAGACAAAGAGGTCGAGTGGTCGATTATTCCTGATGCTACTTCCACGCTTAATAGGCGGGCCTGGAAATTCTGGCCCGCTTAAAATCAAAAACACCTAACCTAGCTAGGTTCATTTTCCGCAATGGTGTAAAGTGAATAATGTCGGATACCAGATTGTCGAAGTTTTAGGAACCAAAGCCGAAAATCCTGGCACGAAAGTGGAGAGCTCTTGCACCATTAGTTATTGTTTCTGTCTCTACTTGAATATTTCCTGGGCACCAGCCATCACACCGGTGGCGGAACCAGAATTTTAGAAAGGGGTTAAAGATTTTTTTTCTTTCGCGCTGGACTGTTTGCTAACAAGGTAAAGAAGGGCAGAAAAAGTAGAGCTTGAGATACAAAAAAGGATTGTTGCCCATTTTATCGCAGTCGGGCATTCATCTTTACTTCCATGGTTGTCAGACCGACCATTGCTTAGAATTAACCTACATTTCTGCATCACCATTGAACTGGTCAGTTGGTAGAAAAAAATTCAATTTCAACTGATCTTTCTTTTTTTTTTTTTTTTTTTGTAAGCCTTCATTACTTATCAGCTAAAGAGAACACCATCAGTACAAATTTTTTTTCATATGTATATAGTAGTCAGGTTAATACAAATAATCACAACGGTTCTTGAAAGGGTACATATGAAGAGTTGTAAGCCTTCATTACTTATCTTCTAACATCCTCTGCCTAAATTATGGAGGCTTTTGAAACGAAAAGAAACGTCAAATCTCCCCTTTTTCTGATAAAACCGTAACACGATTTCTTAAATTTAGTGAGCCTTTTGTGGTGTTTAAGGGAAGTATGTACATGTTTAATCATGTAAATGAAAGTTTTCATGCTTGAATAATGACTACTGTAATTTATGCTTATACGGCAGCTTTCATGACTTGAACACAAAGAAACTGAGAATTGCAGTGAAAGCGAATGAAATGGAAGTGATTTATACACAAAAAATGGGTTTGGTCGATTTATATCCGAAAACTCAACGGATTTGGTTTTCCTCATGTAGAGAGTAAATCCTCAGTAATAGCAATGGTTATGTCATTGGTTATGCAGAGAGTAAATCCTCAGTAATAGCAATGGTTATGTCGATTGATATCCGAAAGCTCCAATTAAATATCCTCAGTAATAGCAATGGTTATGTCATTGGTTAGCTGCATAACCAATCGACCAAAAATGGGTTTGGTCGATTTCCTCAGTAAATCCTTGCACTAATCTGAGGAAATGTCATTGGTTATGCAGCTGGGAACACCTCGTGACAGAGCTGAACTTCAGTTGCAAATGGTCTTAGACAGAAATCGGAAGCTTTTGATGATGGATTTCCAGGATGTGAGACAAAAAATAATGGCTAAGCATAAAAATACAGTTGGGAGACTGGATTTTACAGTTACTGGAAAGTACTCAGAGGAAGAAGTGATTGAGAAGATTATATCTAATAATAGGGAAATCGCGATTCTTCCTACTCCAAGTAAACCTGCATTCGATGTGAAGTCCTTGAAACTGCTATGGATATTAAGGGTAAGCATGAGGCTTCACCAGGCCAAGGTTTATCAGAGAAGCAGCAGAAAATGTATGTGTATCTGTTTGGTATTCCTTCTCATACTGTTATCCCCATTGTCACCAGTTTCAATGCACAAGATCTCTGATTGCAAGTTGGCCCTAGCTATACCTGAACAAGATCTCTGTACAAGGCACATTCGTATGATCCTAGTTTTGCTTCCTTTGTTCGTCTTTATTGTGGTTTTTGCTAGATTTATAGCAAAAACAACCAAATATTTGGACTGTCAGAAATTTTCATGTAAACCCAGCTTTTGAATTGAACAAGTGGATAAACAAAATTACTGTTATAAATTCTACTCTATTTCTATGCTTGATATGCTAAGAAGTTGCTCCTGTAATTGAATATAGTACGATGCAAGTCCTTAAAGGTCAGTTCTTACGATGCAAAAACTAATGCTCATAAGAATAGTCTTAAATTATTTACTTCCTGTTTTCTTTCTACTACTGCAGTCATTATTGCAGGATCCGGAATGGCTAAAACGATAGTCTTCATTGTTGAGAGCTGGGAAATTTTGTTTGTGAAAAGCTGTATAGTACCCTGTAGTCACATTTTCTCGGGATAGATCTTTTTGAAAGTTCAATACAGTCATCCAATCGACAAAAATATGGAGTACTATCTTGAAAGACCGTCAGACTTGTTCTGAAAACATAGAGATATATGCATAATCGATGAACATTTAAGACGGGTTCTGGATGCGGGAAAGTGCTTGTGATAGTGATGCCGATGCCTATGATCATCCAATCAGAAACACCTCAAAAAGGAAAAACAAACAACAAAGGTGCACCTTCCAGTACCTATGCACAAAGATGAAGCTAGGGAACAAGAGAAACAACAACAACTACTAGAGTCTTTAAGTTACGAGACAGTTTTTGGGCCACTGGCCCATTAAAGTCACGTAGTCGTGGTGGATTTAAGGTGAAAACGAATAGATTTTGGAGTATGATTGATTACAAATTTTGGATCACCTGGCAAAATTCCTAATTATGATCGCAGATTTTGGACGTTTATGGTATAGATTTCGGGTAAATGTTGGGTCGTATACAAATCAAATCTGAAGTCTTATAAATTTGGATTAGGTGGCATTTTTGGAGGCACAAGACTACAGGAGCAATTTTGAGTTACAAAATAACCGTTAAGCCGGAGGTAAATGTTGTGACGATGCTTAAAATATACTCCCTCCGTCCCTAATTAGATGAGCTACTTGTAGTTTGCACAAATTTTAAGGCAAGAAGGAAAGTGGAGTATATTTAAGTATTTTTTACAATTATACCCTTATGGGCAATAATTAGTAAAATTTAGAAACGATTTATCTCTTAAACTATACCACGGTTTTTTATAAACTTTATACCGTTGAAAAGCATTTTAAAACACCTAAGCAACGAATATAAATATGACTATCAAATTATACATATTTCTTATAGAAAAAATAATCAATTAAAAGGGTAGTTTTAGAAATATCCCCTTGGTTAGTGAAATAGCTCATCTATTTGTGGACAAAATTAAAAACCAAATAGCTCATCTAATTAGGGACGGAGGGAGTAGGTCCAGATTTTGTGTGCCAGCGTTTGTGTGTACGCTATGTGCCACACCAGTAGAATTCCGCCACATTGTCTCTTTCCTTGACTATAATAACTAAATTTATTTTTTATATATAACACTAACCAATGAGCAACGAAAACCAATTTATTATGGTTTAAGTTTAACAAACTAGGAAAAGGATAGTTATCGTTTTCTTTTCTAAAATATCGACCGATTAATCACGGCTATAAAACGTATATTTTTAGACAGAAAGAATTATTTTGATTAATTTTTTGTTACAAGGCCTACAGTCCATAAATGTGTGGCCCATCTAGATAGTTAGGGATTTCCCTATGGTTGTACATAAAGCCTCATTATGATATGCAATATTGATGTATCTATCGACAAGATCTCTCTTCCGTTTTCTTTTATTCTTTGTCTTCTCCTGATTTCCCCTTAAACTCGTTATCAACACGTCTCTATCAACTGTGCAAAAAAAAAAAAAAAATCGTTCGAGAAATATGATGGATTATTTGTTGAAGATTAACGTGGTTCTGATCTTATTGTTATAATGTTATGGATGTGCTACCAGGTATTTCTTTTTAACAAAAAAAAAATTGTATTCATAGTATTTTCTAGGGTTCCACGAATATATGATTGTCAAACATAGAGATTTCACTGTTATATTTTTACAAATTTCAAACAAATCAGAAGATGGTGCAATCTTCAAACCTGATGTTAATGAAACCGTCCATGTTCATAAAAACCCTAGTTTATAACAACGTAAAAAAAACTTACTTTTTAAGAATTCCAAGTCGTTGGATTATGCTGTAGTTTTGGTACATGTTATATATTAGTCTTGTTGAGCGACCGTAAACATTTCACAAAGATCCAACCATGTACGTGGTATTTCCAGTTGTATCCACAGAAAAGTGAATTGGAACAGTCATACGGCGTCATGTATATACTCCCTCCGTACCTATTATATAGGTGGAATTTTGAATTTTCTTTGTACCATTAGATAGGCGGAGTCCTATTTTCAAGATGAATTTTCTCACAAATACCCTTATTTATTGTACATGGAAAATTGTGTTAGTAATAGGACAAAGGGTAAAACAAGAAAAAACATGAAAAATGATGAATTCAAGGTAATTTTCTTAATCTAAGAGAATTGGTCCCTCCGCCTATATATGTGGTACGGAGGGAGTATTTTATATCTAGCCGTTGGATCACCTTGAAATTTTGTTATTGTTAGCGAAACATTTTGATGAATTCTCTATAAAAATTGCATCATCATCGGGTATGTTTACAATTGGTTTTTGATCACCACAGTTGAGTCATGAAAATTTTAAATTTAGGGTTAACAATATATTTGGGCCTCTATGATAATAATTTCAAGTTTATTATCTATGGGCTTGATTACTTCATATATAATGGACCATATATGTGCACTTTTTTTAACCATGACCTAGTCAACCCTATGGGTCTGGCCTTGACCAAACCATTTACCGGGTTTGACTAAACCAACTCGATTAGAATTTGACCTTTTGGACTCGGAAGTACTTGAGCGCAATTAAGAAGCCTATGATACAAAAGTAATTTGTTTCTACAAGGGATTTACAAAAGGTGACATGAGTCAGAAAAATCTTTCCATATTATCTTTTCCACTTCATCCATTATATACTAAAGTAAAAGTAGACGCTGAAGTATGTTAACAAGAGATTCACGGTCTTAAGTAAGCTATTCAACCCAATGTAAGTGGTTGGGAGGCATGTGAGACTCTCTTAAACAACATTAATGTTTACACTGGGATAAATAATTTTTCTCAACTTGAGGTAATTGTGCCAAGGATAAATATGGAAAGAACCTGGAAGAAAAGAGGGCTAGGCGTGTTAAATCATTCCAATCTTAGTATACTAGAACATGAGAAAGAGTTGGATGAAGGTCATACTGTAGACATCAACTTTAATGGAAAGAACAACTTTTTCTTACTATCAGACTTACCCAAATTTGATTATCTCATTCAATTGAACTAGATCCACCGTCTTTACTTATAGAATTAAAAGTACATCATTACCACGAGACAAAAATACTCTAAAGCACTCGAGGTATAAGGATCATCATGTACAATTTATCTATATGAATCGTAACACTCTAAAGTACTCTAGATAAATACCCTTTTCTTACGTAATAAGGCCACACCATTTATTAAATCTCTTCGAAAAAAACTCGATGTCCAATGGATAGTGGTTTTTCCGTCCACTAACTTAAGTAATACTCCCTCCGTCCTAAATTAGAGTCCGCTTTGACTTTGTCAAGATATTAAGGAGATCCTATAAAATGTCATGACTAGCCCATGACTAGCCTATTTAATGTTATGTTATTACCAAAACTAAAATTATTAGTGTTAATAATTCTAAATTGGATACTATTATTATCTTAGGAAATATTTTAAGAAATAAAAGCAAACTTATACTGTTTTTATTATGAAATCCACAATTTAAGAATTTTTTTTTTCCTCTATTTGATTTTGTTTCCCGCACTAAAACTTTGGAGCCTTTGGAATTTTTATTTGAGAGGGAAAAAAATTGAAATTGTAGATCATTTCCTCTTTAGATATACTCGGCCATGAATTTGAGATTTTGTCATTTAATGTTTTTATTTAAAAAAAGGTTATGTAAGAATAAGTAAAAGTTTTATTAGGAATTTTATAAGTATCCATAAATGTTTTTATTTAAAAAAGGAATGAAAATTAATACAAAGATATTGAGTAAGTTTTTTTTCCTTATATATGGTGATATTATTTAAGATTTTGATATTAAAAATGATTTTATGATTATTAAAAATAAAGGGTATATTTGATAGTTTAAGGGAAAAGTATGTCTATAAACAAGAGCTTTACGAGATAAAAAGGGACAGACCAGAGTAGAAATTAGGACAGAGGGATTATACACTAGATATTTAGTGTGACTACGATGATCGGTTCACGAGCGAAGCACTGCTCAAACTTTAGTGTGACTACGATGATCGAATCATCGAGCGAAACACTGCTCAAACTTTGTTTCCAAGAGGAAACAAAGATTAAAATTCACAAAAGATCTATATGTACAGAGAGCTAATCACACCTTGTTAAATTCCAAAAAAACCCATGCAAGTGAATATCATACGGAAACTCACAGTGATGAGAATGTAATTGGTTGAATATTTTATTGTCTTTAATGAATATGGAAGGAAGCGTATTCTTAGAGAATTCTATGAGTCGATTTGGTGAAATGTAAATCACTAATATTTGAATTATTGAATCTATATTGACCTCGACAATGAAATATTGGGTATCGACTCATACAAGCTTTGGCATAACCATAAAGCCATTTTTGCTGTGATATGATGATCGTTTTGAAATGACTCATACGTACATCACTTTATTGAAGTGAATGAGACAAAGGTAAAAAGATTGACAGAATGCGAGGTGACGGCATATCTCTCAATAAGTGTTTTCTAAAGTACTAGATGCACAACCCCCCTTCCCATTATGCTTTTAATTAAGAAAGCATATCACTCAATTTACAAAGTCTTCAGTAAAAGTATAGAGACCATCCTAAGATGCAAATGGTCTCATTAAAAACCTTGGTGAGTAACAAAACCCCGTGGGAAAAACTAACCTCGATGAAGGAAAAGAGTACAACACAACTTCAATTTCGAATTAAAATATGTCGACATCATATCCTTGGATCCTACCCCTGATGTCGGTATCTCCCTCTGATTACTTTCAGAGTTTTTCCAAACAGTTCCTTTAGTCATGTACTTTTCAAAATTGAATATCAGAGTAAGAGATCTCCTTCCCAAGGTTTTAACACGCGGATAATTATTGGGAGTAGTAAATATCCAACATAACTACTTAATCGTTTTCATGAGTACGATGTGGACTTGTAATGGCACATATATAGTGCAACCATAAATGCGTAGGAACACGAATGTCAGGCTTATATCCAGTTACCAACTGGTACGCATAAAAGGTTGACTAATAATGGTTTCTAAAACGAATTTTAGTAAATGTGCATTTAATATTGCATATCCCATATGTGAAAATAAAAATTACCATAAAATTGTGAATACATGAAAATCATAATTATCATAAAATATGAAATATGAAACAATGAGAAATTAAAATATCACCTATCGTGATAAATGCGATTTTCACCCAAATGTGAAAACTAAAATTTTCCATGTAACTCAATCATATACGTTTGATAGATTCATTTTTCACAACAATGTGAAAACTAGAATTTTCATTTGTTGGTTCTATAGATTGTGATAATTCCAAATGCCGCAGACCATGATAAATGCAATTTTCACCATAATGTGAAAACTAAAGTTTTCTGTCATAACTTAATATTCTAAAACTTGAACTCAATCATAAATTTAAACCTCAATCATACACAAAGTATCAAACAACCACTTCAGCAACATCAGAGATGATTTCATGTTTCTATCCATATATGAAATGACTATCTTTAACTTTGATATTGAAAAACCTAAAGTAACAACATAATTGTTCATATATCGACGTGAAACCCCGAAATAATTTTTTTTTTTGAAGAAACAACAATGATGATAGAACAACTCGGTATTTTCTAAGCTCTAAGAAAGAAAAAAAAAAGAGAAGAAAAAAAAGTTTGGGTGATAAACAAAGACTGCGTGATGGGATTTTCCTTAATTTATGGTGATTGACTTTTTTTAATTGACTTTCCACAACTTACGGTGATTGACAGTTTTTACAGCTAGTAAAAATTTGATATTGGAAATACACTATTTAATAAGATACAAGGTTACTTAAGGGTTTCACATATAAAGTATGTTAATGGTGGATTTGTTATATAAAAATAAAACAAAATAGACTACAAATCCAAGGGATTAACCGGGTGCCTTGACACTTAGGCCCGGCCCGTTGAAAAAGAGGAAAAAGAACTTACAATGGATATGGAGTGTACCATATAAGGATATGAATATTAGAATCCTAACCGATCTAGAATTTCTCGTGCACAAGAAGCCCATAAATAGGCCTGACCACAGGGTCATATATCAATCTTCTTTCTCTGGGTCAAGAATTAACCTAAAATCATCGCAAATCCTTGCTGCTGCTTTTAGAAGAGAAAGATGGTTAGAAAATCAAGGAGAACTCAACCAAAATCTCCTCCTCCACCAACTCCGGTTATTTTCATCAACGACGATGAGGAGTCACCTGAGAAACTATTCAATTTATATGCAAACAAAGCCACAAGAACAATTGAACCGGTCAGAACCGAGAGGCTTTGTGCAGATATGGGAATCACACATACTGATGTTCGCATACCGAATTATATGCATACATAATAAAATTGGTCATAAATCAGACAACCTAATCAGTTAAGTAGTAATGTGTATGTACATATCTGTATGCACTTATCATCGTATTTACCTTTGTAGGATCATAATATCGCAATGCATAGAGCTCGCGGGATCAATAAACGACGGTACCGCGAGGGAGTCGCAGGAAACAAAAATAAACGACGCAATGAGAAACGACACACAAAGCAACTGAAAGACATGTAGCCTGGCGAGGGTTAAGAAGTGTCGCGAGATTGAATAGTTGTACACTGGCGACACTTCGCGAGACATTCCCGAAAATAAAGGATAGCTTAGCTGTCATCCACTATGTATTACCCTATATAAAGGGTCGAGTGAGTCTGTTGTAGGGGGGGATCTTTTTAATTGTGAGGCAAGTCATTAAGAGAGAGAAAATTTAAGAGTGTTCTAACTTCTAAGTGTAATTCTATATTTCACCTGTAAATACTTCATGAATTCAATCAATAAAAGTTCTCAATCTTACATCTTCTAATGGACTAATTAAGTGAAATCGAGTAAGGGGTGTAGTGTGGGAAATCCTGCTACTACAACCTTGCCACCACTGAATCTAATTAATTTATATGTTAATATATATATATATATATATAAATGTTTTTCACTTTGAATGAGTGAAAAACACATATATATTGTATAGTTAGGTATTCTAAACACTCGCCTGTGTTCCATAAAGGATCTTATTATGGTGTGTTTGAACCCTAATAGATATGGGACGCATATTTTATTTTATTTTTATTTGAGCATTTAATATTTATTTTATTATCTTGTGTTTTGAGGTAATCTATTACTTAAAGATCATTAAATTTAAATTCACAAAAGAAAAGTTTACAAACACGACGATCGTCGGGTATTTATCGTTTGGATGAAAGTGAAATGGTTTGATCATCCGTCTATCTCTAAAAATTTATCTGGTTGTCAACGGCTCAAAGCACCATAATATTTTGTATTATAAGTTAGTCTATAGTGATCCTAAAACTGTTAGAATATCGCTCAGTCGAACTCGCAAGTTTTGCTATCTCAAGCTTGTTATCAATGTCGTATGGTAGTTGAGTATCATACATCATTGAATATCCCTCGAAGATTGAAAACTGAACAACAAACGATCACATTTGTGAGAACTTCAACAAAGCGGTATATGTAGACTTGCCTATCTAATTACTCACGGCCAGTGGTGTAGCAGTAATCGTGCTGTTGTGATGGTGATACCCCGCCTTGACCATGGGTGATTCTTAAATGGCGGATGCCATACGAGGGAATGGAACGACATTTAGCATTATATCTTATAATACCATGTCATATGATTTTAATAGATTCAATATTGAAAAAATAAATTTAGAATTCAATCTTGTCTGTTAAACTACCGGAATATGATTCAAGCAATGGATGTTCATAGATCCTTAAATCTAAGTTTGAATAGTTACTTGTTCACAAAATAAATTTGTTTCAAGTTTATCATTTAAAAATTTCCCAAGCAACAATGCATACTATCTATGGCCATTGGGAAGGTGGCAGATCAATTATGAGATATACGAACTAATAGGCACAGGGTACTCACTTTATTGTGTTACTAAAGTCATTCTGAAATCCAAGAACTATTGAGGTTCGCAAACCCGGTTTGCGTACCCTTCTCTAATGAGTTCGGGATTTAGCTAATTTTACAAACTCGGTTTGCAAAACTCTAAAGTTAGGATTCCATGACCATTGGTGTAAGATGATTCAACAATGTGTGTCAATGGTTTCTACTTCTATTTTACTAAATGGCTCGTCGAGAGAGGGTTTTTATCCCTCTTTGGGTCTTCGTTAGGGATACCCCTTATCCTTATATTTTTTTATAATAATATGTATGGATGTTTTATCTAGGATGTAAATTCATATGGAGACTGATAACAAGATCCAAGGAATCAAAGTAACAAAAAATAGTCCATCAGTTAGTCATTTTTTCTTTACCAATGACTGTCTGATATTTACTAAGGCTTCAGTTGAAAGTGCAAGAAATTTAGAAGGTGTGGTTTAAATGTTTAGCAAGTTTACTGGGCAGTCGATTAATTGTGATAAATCGGGTCTAGCATTTAGACCTAAGACCGATAGTAAAAAGACTCAAATAGCTGATATTCTAAGCATATAAACAATTAGGTAGACAAGATAAACACTTAGGGGTACCTCTATTGATTCAAAACAACATGAAATGATGAGGGCACCAAATACACCACAATCTTTTCGGTTTAACCTATAAGTCCCACACTTTGCGTAATCTAATATAGACCGAGAAAGTCAAGAATATAACAACCACAAGGTATACACTTGGTATATATTTTCTAGTTCGAAACCAAACACAACTATAGGGATCAACCAAGTGTTGGATTAATGTACACTGTATTTACTTTTAGTTATAATTAAAACAATAATTAAATCACGGAAAGTAAATGTGAAGTCACAACAAAATTTTGTTAACGAGGAAACTGCAAATGAAGAAAATTCCCTGGAGCTAGTCTAGTTTTCAATACTCTCATAATTAAGCCGCTATATACACACTACCAGCTTCGTATAGTTGAGACCAAGTAAACTACCTATAGTTACCTAGTTCCCTTAGTATCCCTATGCCTACAACTAATATTGGCCAAGGAACATGAATCCTAAGATAGAGTCTTCTATTTTAAGTTGTTTCAGTCTCTCTGAAGACTTTAAGCACTAACCCTTTAGATAGTCTTCCAAAAAGTAAAGGACTAACCCCCGGAAACTTTACACATTACCTTTTGATACAAAAAGCGCAGCACAATATGAAAAATGCTTTACTTTGTGATGTTTTTATTTTTGTTTCCACAAATATTTCATAGCTGCCACAATATTTATATCATTCGAACCTATTGCTAATACTTTTCAAGACAAATTGTAAAAATGAATGAAAATTTGTTGCAATTTAAACCTGCAATTTTGTCAATAAACCTAAGCAATTTTGGTTGTCCTCTTTGCTCTTCTATAGCTGTGTTACTTGGATCCACCATACTACAAGACAAAGGATGTTTAAATTTCATCCCATCTTGACACTCACCTCCCAAGCAGAAAGTCGAGAGGTTGATTCTTCCATAGGTCTATAGGGCCACTTTCACAATTGATAGATGCTATAACACGGAATGGATGAGAAGTCAATGGTCTTAACCTATCGTGATGAACTATGATTTTGGACATACCAAAATCTTTCTAGGCATACTCAATAAAGACAAAAAGGGTTGTGAAATAGCAAAATCAGGTATCCCCTTAACCCAATTTTTTTTAATGGCAAATCTACCCTTTACGTATTAGTGCTAGTAATCTGGATTAGTGATTAATTATTTTGTTTAGTGATTAAGATAATTTTCAGAATTATAAAGGTTGTTTAGATGAAAAAATTGGGGAAAAAATCAAAGTTTTGGTTAAGAAGGAGAGAAAGAAGGAGAAAGTGAGAAAATTTTAATTCTTGATTCAATGGAGGATGAGGAGGGTTATAATTCATATAAAAAACCTAGGAAAATACATATCAACTATAACAATGATTCCCAATGGCTGATTTCTTAGATTATGAGAATGATTTTACACAAACTCAAACTCAAGCTCAAACTCAAACTCAAACCCAAACTCAAGATGATGATTTTGATGAGCCAAATTCAGATGATGAGCACATATATGAGGAACCCAATGCTTCTAATACACAGGTACACTTCTATCTTATGCTCAATCTCACTTCTATAGCTAGAAATTATCAAAAGTTTGGATTTTTGCTTCATGGTTCTATGAGCCGAATCAACCAAATCATGAACGGTTCGCTCATCAATCAAGTTTCAAAGATGCGCCCGAACCTATAATTTTCAATTCCCACCCTTTTGCTAGACACTAGTTCGGCTTTTATGAAAGTTTCATAGTAGTTTCTAACAACATCCCCATTGCCTCTAATAAGAAAATTAATGGTTCGGCTAATATATTAAAACTATTAAGAGCCGAATATGAATTTGTTAATTTTTGGGTAAAATATTGTTATTGGTTCTAATATATTGATAATAGCGTATGCTTCTAAACCTCTAATGTTACAGTTCGGCAAAAGATATCATTATCGTATGAGCCAACATAAATTTGTTACTTTTTTTGTTAAAATATTGTGTGTGGTTCTACATATTGAGAATATCGTATATGTTTCTAACATTTCTATTATATTCCTTTTCGGACAATTAACCTTGTGATATTCTCTTGTAGATCGTGCTTGGACCCATGGAAAATCAACCTGATCCAAGATATGATTCACGAGATACCAAGGATCACTTCCAAAATGATTTGGTATGTAAGAACTTTTGTTTATCTTAATGTTGTCGGAATATTCCAAAGTTTTTCTTACAAATTATTTGTTTTGGAATGAACGTAGACATGGAAAACTAAACCCGAAGTTCTTGATTGGCTTGAGGAACATGTGATGAAGGTAAATTGTGTACTAGTTAAAGGACAGCAAGGCCGATGTGATCGGTTTGAAATGACTTGTGAGGGTAGTGGAACCGGCGCTAGAAGGTTAAAAAGGGTACCATATATGTTGGGAAGACCTGGGAGAAAGAATAGGACGAAGACGAAGAAAAGAAATTGCCCTTTCAAGATCGTTTCAACCTCAAGAATAAGACCATGAAGAAAGAAGATAAATATTGGATAATGAATAAAGATATGGATTGTCGTCATAACCACCCACGTCCCAAAGACCTTCATGGACATTGAAAGTAGCGCGACTCAAACCCGACGAGATGCTAGAAGTGGATAAAATGAAATGAGCACGTTTGCCACCTTCTAGGATTCTTCGCAAATTGAAGGCGGACAACAAGAATAACAAGTCGACTATGCAAACTATCTACAATGCAAGACAAAAGATTAGAAGACTCAATTTGCAAGGTAGGATGGTGATGCAACAAGTAATGTGGTTAGGGGTGAAGAATAACTATGCTTTCCAAAAGAAGTTGGATGACTTCGGTCAAGTCACACACCTTTTCATTGCCCACCCGGAATGCGCCCAATTGGCTCTATGCTTCCCACAAGTTATTATATTGGATTGCACGTACAAGACTAATAAATATGAGATGCCGTTGATGAACATTGTGGGTCATACTTCGACAAAGGCACCGTTCACCGTGGCTTTTTGCTTCATGAAAAACGAGAAGAAAGAGAGTTATGTTTGGGGTTAGAACAATTGAAGTTAATTTTCCGGAAGGTGCTCTTCCTAAAGTGTTTGTTTCCGATCAAGATTCATCGTTGATGTATGCTATTAAGAAAGTATTTCCGGATGCATTCAATTTTCTTTGTACGTTTTCACATATGGTGCAATGTGAGGAAAAAATACCAACCGATAATTCAACCACTTAAGTTGAAAGAATTAGAGAATATTGCTAAACTACCGTTGGAGACACGAGTAAAGAAAAAGAATGAATTCTTGAAAGCATATGAACATAATGAGATGTTGTGGGCTTCTTTCCATCACGAATGGGAAGCTTTGATATGGTCAATCACCGAGGATGTCTATGAAGAAAATATTCAAATGCTTATTAAGCATTGGAAGACCGCCTACCCCGATGTCATTACTTACTTGGTCAAAGATGTGCTGGAACCTAATAAAGAAAGGTTCGTGAGTTGTTTCACAAATCGGCACAAAACACTTCGACAACCAAGCCACAAGTATGGTAGAGTCGGCTCATTATCGGTTGAAGAAGAACCTTTTTGGATGTGTTGACACTTTTGTCACGGTTTTTGATGCAATTGATGAATATTTCAAAAGTGATGTTGTGAGAATTAAAGCCGCATTCGAGCATGACCTTATGTTTAGACACAAGCATTATGGTAGTAATTGGCTTGGTCAATTAACTTATAGAGTCTCCCATCTATGCATTGACTTGTTGATGAAAGAAGTGGATTTGATTAAGACATTAGGCGCCAACTTGGAGGAAGAGTGTGTTTGTAAATGAAGACATCTATGGGACTTCCATGCCGCCACTTACCTACTTCGGTACAAGGATGGGGTCATACCATTTGAGGATATTGATCATTTTTGGAAACAATTAAGCTTCGATCCTCTCCCAACCGAAGACGACGAGGATGATTTAGAGATATGGGACACGACAAATGGGAAAAGTTGGCGGAGATGTATAGGAATATGTCCCGAACTCAAAAGAAATTCCTATGGGACAACATGATGCCGGGTCATGTATCCTTTCACCCAAGAAAATATTTTGGAACCTGAGAAGAGTGAACCGAAAGGTAGGAACAAAGAAGAAAATGAATAATTTTCAAACTAGACAAGCTAACAAGGAACTATTGGCTAATAAAAGGGATCCATCCATGCGTTGAATACTATGATGCAAATGTATGAAAAGGCAAAGAAGGAAATTGAGAAGTTGATGAAGGAGGAAGAAGTCAAAGTTCCAAAAAACGAGGTCGTCCGAGTAACAAAGAGGTGAATGATAATGATTGTCCGTCACAAGCAAAGGATAGCAAAGAGAATGCCAAGGGGAAGGCTAAGATGTATCCTTCACAAACTAAGATAAAGGAGAAAAGGACCGTACATGAAATTGGTAGGATAAGAGGACCCAAAAGAGATAATTCCGGTAAGTATTTGAGGCCTATCAATTTTATATACGATAACTACTTGGAAGATCTATCGCCAATAATTCATGAGCATATTATAGCAATGGACGACATGCAAGGTGATGGAAATTGTGGTTATTACGTCACGGCGGAACAACTTGGTCCTTTTATGGATGGCAATATTCCGGTGCCCCCTGAAAATAAAGTGAACTATATTCGGCAACAACTGTTACAAACACTACGTAAAAACAAAGAATTCTATAAGACAATGATGAGAACAGGTCCAAGAGAAGATGCAGGGGTGGCAGAGGAGTACGTTGCATTCGAACGTCGTTTGCATGGGGATATTGTCATTACCGAAGAACATTGGATGTCAATGCCCATTTGTGGGTTTTTAATAGCGGAGACATTCGATTGGCTGTACATTGTTTCGCATGGACGGGTAGTAGCTTTACTTACGCGCTCCAACAAAACCTTGCAATGATGGTGTAAAGGATAAAAGACTTGTTCTTGGATTTGTTCAAAATTGTCATTTTATCGGCCTCAAACTTAGACAAGGTTGCCCATTACCACCCTTGATGAGTGCAGCCTTTTGGCCTAGATTTGCAAATAATTTTGCGATGGATTGGTGTGCAAATTATGCGACGGAAATGGATCTTTGGAAATCTTTGAATGTGCAACCTCCAAGTGGACAAGTAATTATGTTTTCGAGTGATGAGGATGAAGATGATAAGCAAGAGGTCAGTGAAGATGATGACCAAGAGGTCAGTGAAGATGATGAGAACGAGGTCAGTGAAGAGGATGAGATTCGTTTAGGATCTCCATTTTGGTATATGATGAGGATGATATTTTGACTAGAATTGCAGTTACATGTACCCTTCAAAACGAAATACTTTAATGATTTACTTTTTGGTTATGGAATGTGTCGTTTACAGGAAACTGGAACCATCAACACAAGAGAAGGTTCGGATTGTAATATTATTTCACTACAAGCCGAACCTGACCAAATAAAAAATCCAGATTTTTCCTGTCAGGTTCGGCTTATCACATTATTTCAATGCAAGTCGAACCTGACCAAATAAAAATCCGAGTTTTCTGTCAGGTTCGGCTTATCACAATATTTCAATGCAAGCCGAACCCTGAACAATCGAATAACAATCTGTGCATAACTTAAGTTACGTATTCGGCGCAAAACTAATACAATCGAATAAGCCGAAACCGAAGGACACAGGGATTCGGCATGTAACTAACATTACAGACAAGCCGAACAAGCCCATTTAAGATTCTAAGCGCATAACTCATATTACAGGATGTTTAACTTAATAAATTCAAGGTAATAAGTAACTAATTAACTGGTACCCTATTGGTTAAAACATGAAATTCAAGGTGTCCATAACACAATCCAAGCACCATTACAAACAAAGTTCACCTAAAAGTCAAGGTGTTTGCAACACCATAACAATGTACTTAATACTTCAGAAAACACTAAAAAGAACTTGGCAAACTTAAATGTGCGCTTAACGACGACCTTTCTTGTTAGTTCCACGACCACCTCCTCTTCCTCCTTGGCGTTCATCTTCCGACGCATCATCCCTAGTACCACCTCCGCTTGTACCTTCACCAACTTGTCGAGACCTCTTAGTAGTAGGCCTTTGTGTGGATTCCTCGGGTCCTTGTCCTTTGTTTATAATTGCATCCCACTTTTTGTAGAGGTATTTTTGTTCTTCAATAGTCATAGGACTTTTGCAACCAAGTTTCTTCTTCATTTTTTTCAACATTTCCCTACCCGCAAAGAACTCTATTTTCATTTGACAACAACTTACAACCGTGAGTACGAAGACATTTTTACCATGAACTTATATATGCAAGAGTATAAAGTGAAATCATTCTTACCATTATCTTGAAAGCCATCACTATTTCTTCGGGAAGTAGACTTGTCGTAGATCTTGATTGCTTTGTCCTTCGCCTTATCAGCTTTCTTTTGACTTTTCTTATTGATAATGAAGGGATGAGAAATCAAGGTTATACCCATCCATGTAGCCCGATCCTCTTCACATAGATCATCACCTAAAGGTACTAACTTGCCAACATCTAATTTGTTTGTATCTAAATTATTCCAATACTCAAGGGTAGGGTCTGGATCATACTTTGGTTCCCATGATGAAGTGGTGCTTTTAGTTCCATTACCACCCTTTGGCAACAACATGAATTTCGTCAAACAAAGGAACCTTTTGGATGCATCCTAATTGACGAAGTATTCTCCGAGGATTGTATATTACATAACCACCAGATAAAACAATGGACCATGGTACATAGAAACCGGCATATCCTCATCTTCAACAATTTCATCATCTTCATCTTCCTTCACATATGGTTGAAAAACGACGTCATCAACACCCATTGTATCTAACTTCTCCCTCAAACTTGCCACCAACTGTTTTTTGTTCCTTTTCTTCGAGTCCTCATACTCGTACCTTGCTGCTGTTGGATCAGTATCAACCCAATCGACATCCTTTTCAAATACTTTAGCCAATTCCGAAATTGGGAAATGGTCATATTCCCACACCTACATCCAAATAACCACATAACTAACTTAAAATGATTGAATTAATAGAAACAGAACAGTATACATTGTTTGCTTTGACACAACCAAGTAATAAAGAAATTTGAAAACTCAGTGCATTGTCGGCTTAAAACACTGGATGGATTACAAGCCGAACCAGTGAAAACCAATGGTTCGGCTTATGTGTGACCACCAAAAATAAGCTTCAACCATACACCGATGACCCAAAAATTTCAAGTTTGACGTCGAGAATTACCGTAAGCATAGTGAAATTTCCTCCAATGTTTGTGCTTGTCAACCTAGAGGCGCCGCAAGTTGGTCCAACAGGTAAGCCCGGCGAAGCCGTTCCCCAAGCATACTTGTTAACGGTTTCAATATTGGAGATAATTAGCATTTACCTTGTTTCCTGTGAAGGTCGAAAGATATCTCTCGCCAAGAGTATAAAGTAAGTATGCGGTTCCGACTTGCTTCACTTTGATCTCGTCCATTACCAACACCTCCTGCGCTTTACTTTCTCTTTTGTGTTCTCAAATTCCTTTTTCAAGTTAGTTAGCTTGATCTTCTTATTCTTCTTATTCCTTCCATCGGGTATGCAAACGGAATCGACATCTTTAACGGATCGACAAAACTCCAACTCGCTTTTGTATGAACTCCAACCAAGAGTTTCCTCGAACAACTTGTACAACTCTTCCCAACTTATGTCATAATAATCGCATCCACGCTTCTACCCCTTGCTTTAAGGCCTCGTAATCTTACTGCCTTCATCGGAGAGATTGTCATCTCTCCAAAAGGTAATTGAAACGTGTAAGTCTCTCGGACAAAATCTCTCAAGCAAACAGAGGTCGTCACACTATCATATTCTTGATGTCCATATTAAATGGCAGGCCATAAAGCGGAGGATTGCACATAATCAACCACCTCATCAACTTCTTCGTAAAGTTTCCATTCCGCTGCCCTCTCGGTGTCTCAATACTGGACTGCATGGTGGTGATCGGAGTCTCATAAATCTTTTTGCCCAAGATTCTAGCGTAACCAATCAACACATTTCCTCCATCTTCCGGAAGACCATGAGGCTCACCATCCGATCTAGGTGAAATTACATCATCTTCAGCAGAATGTGAAAACTGTAGCCCGTTGTTCTCGCAACTTTGTTCTCGACTGGTTGTGCAACCTTCTTACCTTTCTCGGGTTTTCTTTGGGGTTGTGTTTCTTGAATATCATCAACTTCTTCATCATCATAAATACCTGCTTCTTGTCTTCCAACTCTTCCATGTTCATCTACTTCTTCTATGTCAGTTCCTCCACGGTTCGCTCCCAATTTTTTCGTACATCCTCCTCGAGGATCGGGAGTTTTAGAAGTAGAAGGTGTTACCTCCATCCTCTTCTTCTTTTTAGCTGCATTATTCCTGACATAAGCATAAAACTTATAAGCCTAATACTTCGAACAACAAAGGAATACAAACTAAATTGAAATATGTATTTGATTATCATTTACAGAGAGTAGTTCGGCTTATATGCACAAAATACTTCCAAGCCGAACATCTATACTCGGCACAAAACTACCATTATCGAGTAAGCCGAACCATATTTAAGAATTAAAATAATTATTCGGCGCATAATGATTTCATAACATGAGCCGAAACTCTACACTTTCAAAAAAAAAATGAATTCTAACAAGACATATTCGGCTCAAAACAAATAGTATCGAATAAGCCGAATCTATACTTAGGAATTGTAACATATGTTCGAAGCAAAATAATATCATAGGATATGCCGAGCCTATACACTTGAACAATATATGAAATTCTACAAATACATGTTCGGCTAAATCTAATTGTATCGAATAAGTCATCCTAAATATTCGGCTCAAATCTTATCTAAACTTTTAAGCCGAACCTGTTCATATGCATTTTCGTAGTTCGCCAAGAACGCCGGGCGCAAATCTGAAGTAACATACGTCGAACCCTACCTCAGAATCGCCGCAAACCCTTATTTTTGACTATTAAACATATTATACCAATCAAAAGCATCAAAATACGAGATGGGTTTGTAGAAACTTACTTTCTTATTCTCATTTCAGGTGTTGGTTCTTCACTTTGTTCTTTCGGTTCGATTTGTGGTTGGATTTCACTTTGTTCTACATCTTCATCTTCAATGAAGTTCTCTTAAATTGGTTCTTCAGTTGGTGCTTCAATTGATCTATTAGAACGCGTTACATTTTTACAACGACCCATTATATAGTAGAGTTTAATCGACGATCAATTTTTCATGAATCGACGATTTTCCATTTCACGGCGATGGAGTGAGGGAGGCAGAGGAGGGGAGGAAGAAGAAGACTATAAGAAAACTAGAAAACTGATTTGGTATTTTTTGTTTTAGGTTTTTGTATTAGGGTTAGGGATAGATTAGTAATTTAAAAGATTTAAGGGCATATAGGTAATTGAACTACCCATAGGGTACCCCTTATAAGGTCACCCAAGTTACGACTATTGCTTTGTATGCCTAGAAAGATTTTGGTATGCCCAAAATCAGGGTTCATCGCGATACATTATCATGTAGCTTATAATAACAGGCGGGCCTGGATACTCAGGCCCATTAAACAAACCTTTAATGGATTAGGAACATACCATATATTAGTCGGCTCAGTTAGGAAATTGATGTTGTGTGGAATATTAGAATCCCAACTGAACAAGTATATCTCGTGCATATGAAGCCTATAAATATAGGTCTGACCGAAGCTTATTAACATAAACTACATCTCTAGGTCAAGAAAAAAACTTCGAGTTTAACCTAAGATTATAGCAAACCCTAGTTGCATCTTCTTTTGGAAAAGTAAGATGGTAAGAAAATCAAGAAAAACTCAGCCAAAAGCTCCTCCAGCTCCGGTTATCATCATCGACGACGATGAGGAGTCACCTGATCAACTATTCAATCTATATGCGAACAAAGCTACAAAAACAATCGAGCCGGCTGGAATCGAGAGGCTGTGTGCAGATCTGGGAATCGCACATACCGATGTTCGCATACTGATGCTTGCATGGAAGATGTCTGCTGCAAGGATGGGATACTTTACTCGGACTGAATGGCGGAACGGCTTCAACGCATTGAGAGCTGGTACTATGCAAAATCTATCAAGGGCACTGACGAAATTGCAAACGGATATCAGGAAGGAGGGTTTCACACAGGAGTTTCTGGAGTTGTATTCGTTTGCGTTCAAGTACTGCTTGACAGAGGACATGCAAAAGACTGTGGAAACGGAGAGCGTGTGCGAGTTGCTGGATATGGTTTTAGGTTCGAAGTTTCCTGCACAAGTTGGTAAACTTGTCGAGTACCTTAAGTGTCAGACTGATTATAAGGCCATCAACAAGGACCAGTGGGAGGCGTTTTATCGGTTTTGCAACGAGGTAAGTTATCCAGACATGAAGAACTATGATGAAAACAATGGATCTTATCCATCGATCATGGATGGTTTTGTTGATTGGATGAAAGAGGGGAAAAACTATTAGTTTTTTTGCCCTAATTTGTTACTGGTTGCATAGTGCATAGAACAAGTATTTTAAGTTCAGTTTTTCTATTTTTAGTATTATGTTTAAGGAAGATTTGTAGAATTTATGGTATTATCTTAAGTTTTAATGGACAAAAAAAAAATTTTTCTAAAAAAACTTCTCCGGAGTTTAATTCAATCAACATTACTGATTGGCTGGCAATTGAGATCTGAATTTAGTTTTTACTGATTATCACCATTACCAGAATTTACATCTTTATAAACAAATACACTGAATTGGCTGGCCTGGAAAGAGGACATCTTGGCTGTGAATCTATGGACTCCTCCCATAGATGAGGGCAGGATAAAAGTAAAGATAAAAGAGGACATCCTTGGCTGTGAATCTGTGTTTAAGCAGACTTGTAGCATCTTCAGAATAAAAGTATAGATAATGCGCTGACGCTCAAGTCAGAGACCTTACTTCTTCAATAGCTTTGTCTCTGCCTCGGGAAACTGGCGGAGGATTTTCCTGAAGTGCCCACTGTCAGAGATCCTGTCTTTACTTCTTCAATGGCTATGTCTCTTTCTGGGGAAACTGTAGGAGGATTTCCCTGAGGCACAGAAGGTTTCCGTGCAGAAGATATCCGCCACACCACTGTCACCCTGCCCACTGCTGCAAACAATATAGGTTGGCACCTGTGATATTCGCAGCCTCACCCTGGGATTTCCCTAACGGATATAGGTCGGCGTGCTGTGATATGCCTGAGGTTTGTTTCTGTGAAGTTTGAATCAATCAGTCTTCTCAATACTTGCGTAACTCTGCCATGATGAACACTGTTGAACTTGTAACCAATGACACAGTTTCAACTAGCAATAAAATAGAGTATTCATGACACATTTCAATCTCAAGAGAGTAACAGTTAAAAAGCATACAATTAAATTCAGATTGATTAAGTAAACGGGTACAGCGTAAACAAAATGAAACATGACAATTAGTCTCCTTCATTATCTATCTCATATTTGAACATCCAAGGTTTATGTCTCTCCTAAACTGGAGAAATTACGGTAATATGGTCAGCCTTGGATTTACAGAAAATGCTGAGACGCTTACATGAGGAAATGCTGAGACACTTACATGAGGACCACAAGCATTAATGTGATCTAACCAAGAAGGACAACACAACCGTTCCCGTCGCCTGGTTCTGGTGTTAAAGGCCCAATTATACTCCTTGTAACCAAGTATAACCACATTTCTGTCAAATGGATTGAAACCTAAAACCCGAATTTTTGCAGTCAAAGCGACCGGACCTGCTTTACCTATCACCGGTACTTCTAAATCGGCTAGCATATCATGTAATGTGACATCCTTGTGCAACATATACCAATCTCTATCACCATCAAGCACCCAAACACTCAGACTCATCTCAGTTTCCTTGAGGCTAGCATAACAGAATCGACCCTTCCAACTCCGCGATACATAAACCTCCAGACTTATTGTGATAACCATCCATTGGTTGGTCTGGCATATAGATCAACCTACATTCATTGCCACTGATTCCACTGTTGGTGTATCCATCAACGCAAACAACTAAAATTTTTCTGGTTCTCTTCTGAAACCAATACAAAAAACCATTACAGGTAACAAGATTGTCATAGTGAGGACACGAAACATCATAGATAATCCATTCACCCAAATCAGAAGAAAAAAGTTCAACTTCAAACTCTTTTGCTGCTACTTCATATTCGAATAACCTTGTAATTCGTAGAAACAAGTGACGCTAAAAAACATTCATCACCTTCAGATATGAAACCAGCAACTGCAGTCATACCCAATCCACTTGGTGGAGGTGGTGGTGGTGGTGGTGAAGGGAGTAAAACCTCACCTTCAGATATGAAACCAGCAACTGCAGTCATACCCAATCCACTTGGTGGAGGTGGTGGTGGTGGTGGTGAAGGGAGTAAAACCCATTTCTGGGTGAGTGGATTACAAACATAATAATTAATCTGGTGATTCTGGTAGGATAAGTTTGTTCCGCAAAGAAACAAACCATTGCTTGATCCTACTAGGTGAAATTCTGTGCCTCCAGGGATTGGGAAATTTGATTTTAGAAATCCAAAAGAGAGGTTCATTCTGATGATGAGATACAAATTGTGAATGTGATTCAAAGATATGTAAACCTTATTTTCAAATTGTTATCCCAAAAATTAGAATAATGAACTAGTAATGCCCATGGGAGTGATAATTTTGTTGAGTTCATACCAGTGATTAATGAAATTAGGGTTTGACAGGAGTGAAAACCATACCTTAGATACACATCTGAATCTGAAAATTGAATTAAGAGGAAGACCAAGTAAGATTTCATACCAAACATCATCTTGTATATTCCTCTTCTTCATTGTTAAATCTGCTGGTGATGTTCAATTTTTCTTCTCACTGAGCACAAGAAAACCAGAGGGTTAAAAGACCTATTAGCCCAATGCCGATTCTTTAATTACATTACATTTTCTACGGTGTGTAATGAACGATTTATAAACCTCGCACTTTTAGGGGCGACCCCGAAAGAATTAGGGGCGACTTTTTTATTCCCAACCCATATACACCGTTAAGGGATGTCCAAAAACGCGGAGAATACGTTAATGCCCTTACACAATCGGAAGTTATTTTGTTCCCGATTATTATAACGAAATCGGAAGCTTAGTAACTATGTTATACTACCGATTATTATCGATTTTGTGCCAAGCGCGTATCTTGCTTCTATAATAATCGGTAGGAAAAATAACCTCACTAGACTACCGATTATAGTAGCTCATAAATTCCCAAAATTGGTGATTTCGCCAAGAAAGAAATTTAGGGGCAATCATATAATCGGAGTCTTATTAACTACCGATTATTCTAGTTCCCAAATTCGGAAAAAAATGACATTTAAAAACAAAATTTGGGACAATTGTATAATCGGTAGGTTATTAACTACCGATTATTCTAGTTCCCAAATTCGAAAAAAATGACATTTCTGCAAAAACAAAAATTTGGGGCAAGCTTGTATAATCGGAAGTTCAAATACTTCATTTGACTACCGATTATACGATTTGCCCCAACAAAATAGAGCCGTTGGAACTCTAAACTCTATATAAGGATTGTATCCTTTTACTCGTTATGGAACACAAATACCTTTAAACTCTCTCCAACATCATCTTCAACATAATGGCCCAACCATTCATTAATCCTACAGAGTTCACGATCGAAGAAGATTTATCTTTATGTAGGCGCTATGTTCAATTCTATCCAAGACGAGGAGAAGAACGTTAGGCTAGGAGGCATAATGAGTATGAGTTATTTGGGAAAATTCACGAAAAATTCTGCGACGACACCCCGTAACCCAAACAACCGTCACTCCGCTGATCTTTTCTGCCGAGTTGGTTCAATAAATGGACACGTCCAAGAATTCGTCCATTTAACTTATCTTGTGAATCAATATCGATTGAGGGGTGAAACCAATGATGAGGTTATAGAACGATCTCTCGGGGAATGGCGGAGATGGAAAAGATCAAGCTTCCGTTATGAAGCTCATTTTAGAATCCTTAGGGCGATGGAACGATTTAATCCGTTTAGGACTCGTCCAACACGTCCGCGACGCTAATCGACAATACCTTGTAATAGAATTGGGGAGTTCAATGTAAAATTATGATGATGTGTAGGTGATATTGTTATGAATTTAAAAATATTTATGAAAATCGGAAGTTTTAATTGCTGATCTAACTACCGATTATACTCCAACGGCTAGTTCGTTCAAAAGAAACTAGCCGTGCCTCGAAAACCAAACACAATCGGTTGATAATACATATTTATAAACCTCCGATTATACTACTCTAATGAAACTGGGAACTCTGTTGACAAAACATCCTATAATCGGAAGTATATAACAATACATATTTACCGATTACGAATAATCGGATGCTTTGTTCAAACATTTACTACCGATTGTGTGTAATAATTGTACGCAATTTCAGTACAGTCTTGTAAAAGTACGCATCAACGACCATATTTTCAAAAAAAAAGAGACGTTGGGACTCTCATCTATATAAGGAGGGTAAACTCTTCTTATTTATGCACCAAACAACACATATTTATTGTGTATTCTACAAATAGATTTTCCATCGTCTACTCTTGTGAATTCATTGTATATCTCAACTTACAAGCATGGTAACGTTTGACGCAGATGAAGATTTGGTCATTGTGAAAACATGGTATCGTGAAACAAGGCGTGAAGATGTCATAGCAGGGAAGGTTAACACCCGAAGTCTTTTGGGCGAGGGTATATAGCCAATTTGTGCGAGAGTATGGAAATCCAAAGCAAAGATCACTCCAACAAGTTCATGATCGTTTCCGACTTGTCCAAAAAGGGTAAATGATTACATAACGATACAAAAGAGGATGTTTAACACTAGCCACTTAAGCTTGTCGATCCAACAATTTGTAAGTATAACGCTCGGTTATTCTTTTTAAATAACACCGGGTGTTTAATCTTTCTTACTAAAAACGAAGTTGACATTATTTTATGTTTGTTTATATAGGAGACACTCGCAAAAGACAAGTACTTAGTGGAAAAGGGTGAAGAATTCACTTATGATGGAAGTTATGAATTCTGAAGTCCGTCAAGTAACGAGTATAAATGTTGATTGATGGTTACAATCGGAAGTTATTATTTTATATTGTCTACCGATTCTGGGAAGATTTTCACCTATTTTGTCAGACTTTGGTGTCAATCGGAAGTTTATGCAGTATGTTGTCTACCGATTCTGGGAAGATTTTCAGCTTTTTGTCAGACTATGGTGACAATCGGAAGTTTATTCAATATGTTGTCTTCCGATTAAGGAAAAATTTACAATTTATTTTTTGTCAGAGTTTGGTGACAATCGGATGTTTATATAATATGTAATCTACCGATTCTGGGAAAAAATTTCAGTTGTTTTATCATGCCTTTTAATCGGAAGATAAATTCAAAAAAGTTAATAATCGATTATAATATTGATTGAGTCTGTTTACAAAGCTTGTATAATCGGTTGATATATTAAAAATATACCTACCGATTATAGCTTTAGACTTCACAGTATTTTCCACAAAATTCCAAAAAAATCATGTACAAATAGGGCTTTCCAAAATACATCTTTCAAACATAACAATCATTGATCTTCATCATCCGAGGAAAGCAATTCCAGTAGGCCTTCCGGGAAATCCACCTTCATGACGCGATCCCAATCCAACATGTTGGTCTCATATTGTTTCAACCAATCGTTACAATGATTCGTTGGGAAGTAATCGTTCCAACCAGCCAACGGAGGTAATGGGCAATCCCTCTTTACTCTTAAACCAATAAAATGCATCTCATTCACAAATGCCATAACAATTCTTCTATCTTTAACCGATTCATCGCAAACCGTCCTTGTAGGTGTAAACGTATAAGAATGTCCATACTTAGGAGGAACAAAGAAATGTACCACACAATTCAAAGCGTCCGCTAAGAGATATCCACATTTAGGCATTGTCATCCAATACTTGGATCCGATTGTCTTCAATCCCTTTCGGCACTTTATACGCGCAACAAAGTCTTTGAACTCTAGTTCTTTGTCGTGCCTATCTCCTTCCTTCATCATCTCCATAAAGAAATCCTTGTCCTTTATTAGTTGTACCCCCATCTTAGTTCTTAAATTTTGCCATTGGGTGACATCTTGGTTCACCGCCTCTCCAAAGTAACTAATTTGTTCCGAGGCGACGTGAAACCCACAATTGCCATCCCCATCAACCTCGTCGGTGGACAAAACAAATGGAACAATGAGTGGAGGGAGTTGTTTCATATACTCTTCTATAATCGTATACCTTGATCGTGTTGGTCTTCCATGAAAATCCCTAGGACAACGAAGAGTACCATACTTCTCTCTTATAGTCACCATTTCCGTTAAATGTGTTTGTGGCGAGTCGCTCATTTGATCAATAACTACGGAGCTAGTTTGGGTCTCCACTAACACAACTTGTTCCACCGCATCGACTTGACTTACTTGAGAAGGCTTCTTAGAGACCCTTAGACTTCCATTTTGATCTTTTCTTGGACGACCTCTTTTCTTGGGTTGCGGCTCATCTTCAAATTCGGCTTCCGAACGCTCATGCCGACACAATATTCTTTTATTAGACAAATGATCATTTAATTCTTTTCTTTCAATGGTCCTCGACACTTCGGTGTTTGGCCTACCCGCCCCCCTTTTGCTTAATAGGTTCATCAGCCTCCCTTAAATGAGGTGAAGAGCTTGCTCCAAATCATGCATCAATATTTGCTTCTTGGCGCCATTTGTTGTAGCATAACGCTCGGCTATTCTTGCACACAATTCCGACTCCATGAACGACGGACCATTGACTACGGGGGTGCTTGGAGTGAAATTTAATTGCTTCCAAAATGGATGAATATCATTGATGTCAATCACATCGACGTACCTACCCATTTTATGACGACATGGGAGACCAATACCTATCATATCCTTGCAAACACAAACCGTATTCTCGTCATCGTAAGCTTTATACAACTTCAATTGTTCGATCATGTGATTTATTGCCCACCTTGAAACTTTATGAACAATGCCCCTTAAAAGCAATCTTTCCCCTTCGTGTTCCGTAGGAATTTATGTACACTAAATTGCATAGAATCCTTAATCTTTATGAGATCACGATTGGTGAATTCATGGATTGCTTCTTGGATCGACACAACTCCATTTTGACTACCTAGAAGTATTTTCTTTAATCGGCCATGAGACCCCTCTGCAATGCTTGTCGCCTCGTTCTTGAAGTTATGATATTCATATGTCCATGCATACACAAACCTCTCCTTAATCGGTAACCATTGTGTTTTACAATACTCAACGGGTTTTGGGTAGTCCTTGTAATATTCTTCCTCAAATTTCTTCAAGTTCCTTTCGTAAATTTCCTCGGTCATTGACCAAACGATCTTGTCCCATGCTTTCATGAACGATCTCCAAATTATCCCATCCTCCTTCCATTTTTCATCAAATAACCTCTTCTCTTCCTCTCGTTCTTCCTCGGTTAATTTACTAATGCGCTCATCCTCTTCCTTCGACCTCTTGGTACCCTTCCTTGGTTTTTTTAGCTTGGAAATGGCGATGGCAATTGTGTCTGAGGTTGCATTGAATGTGCCACGTACACTGCAAGTTTCGGGCTTCAGGAAACACTACCGCTATTGCATGCATTAAGGCTTGATCGTTATCCGTTACAATAACCCTTGGAAAATCATCCCCATTGTAAATGGACCTCAGCGTCTCCAGCATCCAAATGAAACTCACGTTGTTCTCATGATCCATTAAACCCCATGCAATCGTAAACGTGTTTTTGTCCGAAGTGTGACAAGCAATGTTCAACAACGGCATGTTATATTTGTTTGTCTTGTAAGTGGAATCTATCAACACAATTTGATGAAAACACTGAGCCAATTTTATCATTTCGGGATGTGCCAAGAAAATACGTACCACTTTACCATCCTTTTCTTCCGTTCTCAACGTGTAGTCGTGTAACTCAGCTAACCACTGCGATTGTTGCATGACCGTTCTACCATCCCATTCCGTCCTTTTGATCGTAGCTAGGGCCGACTTAATTGTAGATAAAGAAGACAAGTTGTCGGGGTCGTCCGCCTTTATTTTACTTAAGATCGCACTCGCCTTTTGGATACGCATAGACCTCACCGTCTCCATTTCTTGTGGTTTTAACTTCGCAACCATTACATGTCCAATAAGAGTGTCCGGATCATCGTGGTTGTGACAACCATTAGCAACTTTAGACATTTTCCAATTTTTACTTTCCCTACCATCGGGCTTATAGAAGACAATCTTAAATGGGCATCCAATCTTCTTTGTATGAGTTCGGTATTTCTTTCTCTCCGTCTTTCTTACATACTTATTATTCTTTCCCTCGTGACTCTTCTTCTCCCCACCTCGCTCACATACCATTTCAAACCGAATCTTCTTAACGCAACGGTTCTGAACTACCACGCACATCTTCTCTTTTGCCTTGTTCATAAGCCATTCCTTGGCCTCCTTCTTACTTCCAAATATCTAAATGGGCATATTAAAAAACAAAAATAATAAATATCTTTAACCATCTAACATACATGATTGGAAAAAGAAAAGATAATTCATGACCATACCAAATCGTTTGCATAGTGTAGGGAAGTATCAGGCCTCAAATAATAATCTTCATCAGCCGCTACAACAGCCTACGCACAACAACAACAAGTTATGCATTAGCAATCGGATGGAAGTTTAGATAATAAGTAACCGATTGTAATACAATCGGAGATTTAATACTATACAACGTAACCGATTATGATAAATCGGTAGTCATGTACGAATATATTCTACCGATTAACGACATACAGAAATGAACAATTCTTCTGTGTAAAAAGCTTCAATAATCGGAGGGACTATAAATTCATAAACCAACCGATTATTATATATCAATAATCGGACGTTTATTCATGTATAAAATTCCGATTGTGAGAAATTGAAGCTTTCAATTTGGGGATTTTTTCATATTCGGCAGATTAATACATCAAAATATGCCGATTATTGATAATCGGTAGATATGTTACTAAATTAACTACCGAATATATGTCGTTCATGTCATTCAATGCATGCATAAATCGAATTTTCACGTTCGAAAACACACACAAACGCACGTAACATGGATAACATGGGTATTAGAGTTTGTTAACAACATACCCGTATGTTTGATGAATCGTTAGCTTCGATCTCGGGTGATTCTCCATTTTCTTCCATGAAAGCGTCGTCTAGGGTTTCATCTCCATCAAAGTTTGGATCATTCAACATATACCCCAAATCGTCATCTCTAAACGGTAGTGAACCTTGAACTTCAACAACTTCACGTCCTTCTTCGTACCCATCCATGTTTATGGAAGTTGGCAAAAATCGGAAGTTGGCAACATATACCCACTTCTTCTTTTTTTTCTTCTTCTTCTCTCACTCAATCGGGAGTTACCTCGCGATGAGTCAAAAAAATTTTCCAAACACTAATATATAGACCCCAGCCTACCGATTACGTGAGTTTGCTTCCGATTATTGAGTGAAACTACCGATTATTGTTTTGGCTACCGAATATTATAGTTTTTGTCAAAGGTTGAATCCCTGACCACTTATAATCGGTAGGATATAAGTTTTATCATCTACCGATTATGTCAGATTGCAAATTAAACATTTCGCAAATAAGGATTTTAGAAAAAACTCATTTAGGGGCAACCTATAATCGGTAGGTTGTGGAACCTATTTGGCTTACGATTATGGCTACATCCAGATCACGAACCACATGGTTAGGCCTGGCTCTGTACCCTCTTAACCTATGGATTTTGGCAAGGGTTCGATCCGGGGCTCCTTACAATCGGTAGGTTATTAAGTTGCGTAGACTACCGATTATAGTAGATTTCAAAATTCATCACATGAAGGATTATAGAAAAAAACTAAATTTAGGGCAACCTATAATCGGTAGTTGTGGAACCTATTTGGCTTACGATTATGGCTACATCCAAATCACGAACCACATGGTTATGCATGGCATGTACCCTCGGAACCAATGGAATTTGGCAAGGGTTCGATCTGGGGCTCCTTATAATCGGTAGTTTGTTCAGTTGAATAGATTACCGATTATGGTATATTTCAAAATTCATCACATGAAGGATTTTAGAAAAAACTCATTTTGGGGCAACCCATAATCGGATGGTTTGGTAATATATTTAACTCCCGATTAACGCTGCATCCAAAACGCGAACCAAGTGGCTATGGCTGGCTGTGCACACTCAAAACCTATGGAATATGGCAAGGGTTGGATCTGGGGCTCCTTACAATCGGTAGGTTATTAAGTTGGGTAGACTACCGATTATGGCAGATTTCAAAATTCATCACCTGAAGGATTTTAGAAAAAACTCATTTGGGGCAACCTATAATCGGTAGGTTGTGGAACCTATTTGGCTTATGATTATGGCTACATCCACAGCTCAAGCCAAGCGGTTATGGTTGGCCCCGCACCCCTCAAAACCTATGGAATTTGGCCATGGTTGAATACGGGGCTCCTTATAATCGGTAGTCTTACGAGTTGGATAAGCTACCGATTATAAAAGGGATTATTAGCCGAAGTATCTACACAATAATCGGTAGGTATAGTTTCATTTTAACCTACCGATTGTATGTTTACCTACCGATTATGGTGTTGGCTACCGATTATATAAGGGCATATTGGCCATTTCGAAAAATCGAAGATAAGGGGTAGCTTAGATTTACGTTTGGGTGACCTTTTTTGTCTTTTAGTGTCGCCCCTAATTCTTTCGGGGTCGCCCCTAAAAATGCAAGGTTTATAAAGGCTGATATCAACATTATTAAAGGCTGATACTATCTCAAGATCTTAAGCGATCCTGGCCGTTGGATCGGCTAAATGGTATCAGCCCCAGTAATATTGGTATCAGCCCTTATAAATCATGAGTTGGGTCAACAAAGAAAAAAAAGAAAGTAAGGAGTACCAAGCACCCATTGAGATTTACCCCAAAATGAAAACGAACATATCTAATAGGTTACCAGTTTACTATGACGGTGCCGAATATCATATAAGGTAAACCGGAAAATGCTTTGTCTTATATGGTATTTGGTAATTAGTACTCTCATTAATAGTCATGAAGAAAAATGTGAATATTTGACTCTGAAAACTACACCATGACCCAAAAATTTGCCAAATAAACGATGGCATCAAATTTGTCGGAAGCCTCACTAATGCATCTATTGGAATTAAGGACGGTGATTCAAAATTTGAATTTTGAAGCAAGTTTCATCAGTGTGGCGTGTGATTTTGTATTGTAATTCATAGGGTTTTCTTAGGCTATAGTAATTTAGAACTCAAAAAATTTGTTGTTCACATGGGATTTCATTTTCTAGAACTTTGAAGATGTATCATTTCAGAATGTTAGGCTAAGTCCTATGGTCTTCTAATCTAGCATCTAGATTGGTTATCCACGTCAGTTAGGGCAACTTCCTAAGTCCTATGGGATGGCTAATCTAGCTTCTAGATTAGAAGACCACGTCATCTGGGACCACTTTACGGTGCTATTTGGTTCAGCCGTTAGATCAGAAAATTAATCTCCCAGCGCTGAATCGTTCAGCGTTGGGACCACTCTCGCTGCTAGTTGAACTGCGAGCAAATATTAGGAGAGAGAAGTAGATAGAAGTAGTGTTAACTTTTTTCCCACACTTTTTTCTTGATTTGCAACACTTTTTGGCCAATCTAGCAGCTCAATCTAGCCCATAGGGGTTAGCCTTACGGTAAATTGGGAGAGGCTGTATTTTAATCCATAGCCTGGTAGGTTAGACTTACCCACGTGTAAAAACTGGTAGGGGAGGTAACGCTAATTATGATCTTGGCCGGGGGAGGTATTCTGGGAAAGTCAAAGTCCACGTGTAAAAACTGGTCCACGTGTACAAAGATGCTAACTGGGATAACCAGCTTTGGACGGAAAATGTAACGAGAGGAGGTTTCACTAAGTTAATTTCTATAGGGGAGGTAACGCTAATTATGATCTTGGCCAGGGGAGGTAACGCAAATTAACCCTATAAATTTTAACTAAAACAAATCAATTGGATTATCCGCATCCAATCCGTCTATCCGTGCATCCATTGGATGCAAATCCGTTGGATTTGGATTGGATGCAGATGCAAAATTTGAAATCCGTAATGCAATGGATTGGATGCGGATGAGGCGAAAACCGGTCCATACCGGCCCATGCTCCCCCGGCTGCCTAGCTGTCTCTTAAGCCTAATTTGAGGGAAAGTTATGATTTAAGCCCAACTACAAGCCCATTTTTGCTTCTATACATCCCAGCTTAGCTGGTTGAACGAGTAAACAAATTTTCGCACCCTTAACCTAGAAATCTAGACCCCTGTGTACGTACAATTTTCTTAGACTAGATTTTGGTTGTCACTACTTATCGACCCCTTGTTCTTTATTGTTGTGCTACTATTGCGGTTCTATTATTTTTTTTCTTTATTCTCCTTATGCCCTTTATGAGTGTTGTTCACATATTTTCTACCCCTATTTTTTCTTGAACCATTTTTTGGGTACCATGATTTTTTTGGGGGACCATGGTCGTATTAGGCCACCTTCTCTATAGTTATAAGGGGTGTCCTAAAGTGTGGAAATGACTAACCTACCCTTAACCTAATTTAATTTAAAACTAACCTAATAACCACCTATATATATATATAACCACCACCTCTTCCCACCGCCGCCCACCACTACCACCTCCGACTACCACCATCACCAACCACCACCACCTCTATATATATAACTTAATTTAAATCATTAACATATAAACTCTTTTACCTAATTAAAATTATAACTGATCTACAACTTCTTCTTCCTCTATTCTACAATTTTTCTTCTTCTCTTCTTCATCAATTTATGATCATCTAACCTTGATCATATACAAATCTAATCAAAATCATCAAATTTTTAGCCTGGTCGATTCATTGAATTTTCATCATCGATTAATCAATCTTTTATAAACAAACCTATCCATAAGTATTTTCCCACAAACCCATTACTTCTAATTCGTTTTTGATTGAAATTTTGAGCAGTAGTCATCAAACTATGGTTTCAATGGAAGTTACAGTGGCATGTTCCATTATTGGGGTAGATTAGGATTTAAAAAAAATACTTAGATAAGGGGTGACCCTGATTTGATATTTGGATCCAATTTTTGTCTTTTTCCTCTATCCCCCAATTGCGTGTTCTATCATAGGGTCCGAGATTTATAGCGTTTTATATGTTTAACTAGCCCTTAACCCGTGCCATAACGGCACGGGCCATGATGTTGGTTCATTTTTAATATATCGTATGATTTATGTCCCGAATACTTATCAACTCCTTATGATTTAATATGTGTTTGTCATAAAAATAGTTGGGATTTTCCTCTCTTTTTTTCTTTGTTCTTTCCTTTAATATTTTGCCGCCGGAGATTTGCTCAAACGAAAGAAATATAATTCTAACTTCCAGACACTTTTTTATTTAGGTTCATTGCTTATAATGAGATAATGCTCTACATGAACATGGAAGTTTAAATATTTTTTGGAAATATGTCGTCGAGAAGGTTCTCATCTCAAAGTGAAATCAACTAATCAATATCGTCCATAAAAGTCTCCACATGCTCCTATTTCGCTCCAGTTGACTCATCTATCATGGTCATGTTGTCGATCCACCAAATATGCAGAGAATAGTGTTTTTTTGCATCGGACGAATGATACAAACTATCCAATGTGACATGATTTTCCTGTAATTTTTCAACACCCATTAGATGGCAATGTTTAAAATGTGCACCCATTACCTTTTCGAAGGGATTGTATATATGCGAACCTCTGCCATTAAATCTTCAACAAAGTATTGTGCCCATCAATTCTTCTTAACGAAGGCTTTGGTAGCTTCAAAAGTCTTGGACATTTTGTCACTTCCGTATGTTCCTACCTTCACTTGGAATACAATCTGGCGACACATTACCTCGTAAAGAACCTTGAACACATATTGTACTCCCTGATCCTATTTCAAATTAATGGGTTGTCAATAGATCCTTTACCAAAAGTTGACATATTCTACGTTGAATATTTATAAATTTTTTTGTATGGTATTGTGGATCGTTGCTTTCTAAGATTGTAGTTTTGAAAATTGGCCTCTTCAAGTCCCACGGCTTTCTAAGTTTATATATCTTGTTTGTTTTTAACATTTTAGTTAGCCATATTATGTTTGTTATTAACTTTAAACTTGATGTCATCTTCTACTGTGAACTTTATGTGATTTCAGAATCGAAATGAACATGCAATTGGGGGATATAAAAAGTAATTGGGGGATACAAGAAAAGGACAAAAAAAAGTCCAAATATCAATTCGGGGTCACCCCTTATCTAAATATTTTTTTAAATCCTAATCTACCCCTCACTAATCAGGTTTAGTGGTTAATAATAATTAGTAAAAATCTTAAGATTTTTTATAATTGATTAGTGTGTGTTTTATTTGTTTTTGGGTGAGTGAGGTGAGAGTAGAAGGAGGGAAAAATATTTTGAGAGAGAAATTTTTTTGTGGAAAATGGAGGATGATTGTGAAGAGAGGATTGCTGCTGCCGAATCTTTAGCTCAACTACAACAAGGAGCATATCTTGAATCTTCAGCTAACGACAACAACTCTCAATTGCAACTCATTGTTGAGCCAACACCCTTGAATGATGATTTTGACGAGTATGGAGAGTTTCTTGAAGAACCAACACAAGAAAGTAAACTTGCACAACATACTAGCATCCCCAACACACAGTAAAGTCGCTAAGATGTCGAAAAATCGAATTTTTTTCTTTAAAACCCGCCATTTTTTCAACTGAAAAACCTCGATGCCGGCATGGTAGTTGTATGAATACCATGCCGTGAGTCAAGGTACCGGCATATAGTATTCATACTACGACCATGCCGGGTACACTTATATCCCCCAATTTGAATTATCAACCGGCATAGAATTCTACCAAAAAACTATGCCGGTATTTAGTTAACCTTTTTACCTAACAAGGAATATACTACGGAATATTCAACCTAGGCATGGTTTCATTGATCGTCTACCATGCCTAAAAGATTGAATGAAAAACATACAGAAACAATTCCATCCCAAACCAAAACCGGCATTGCAACTTAATAAAAATTAACGCCTAATTTGGTACGGCGTGGTACCATCACTATCGATAATGCGGAACCAAACCTTAGGCGTTGTTAAGTTACAACTTATCAATGCCGTACCTATAAAAAAACATGCGGGAATAAATGTTTTCCAAAGCTAAATTCCGGCATTCAATATCGATTATTTTTCAATGCCGGAATTGTGTACCTATTGGAACAATATGTTACGGTAATGCCGTATCCTTGCTTCCTACGTTGTAGTCTTACGAAACACATATGCTTAGGAATAGGTTTCAAATTTGGTCTTCCGTTTTGGTAAACTTATACTATGCCGGAACAATTGTCGAGCATGCCGGTACAGGTTTCCGGCATAGTGTTTTAATGTTGTTTGGAACTAATTTTCATTCGATCCTTAGGTGGTGCCATATATTGATCCAACAAATGCAAAGCCGCTTTATCGGGATACGTCGAATACTATAAAATCCCTCCAGGTATGTGACCAAATAATACTTTTCACCTAGTATCTTGAACATTACTAATGGATTACTAGTAGTGAACCTTCTAATGAATGCGAAATTGTTCTTATGTAGGGAATAACTGATCGAAAGGAAGCAATCGCTTGGGCTAAAGAGACGGCTCTTAAGAACATGTGTGTGTTGGTGAGGAACACCGAAGATTCGAATAGGCGTTTTGAGATGGCTTGCGAGAGAAGTGGGAAATACAAGGAGAAGAATAGCCACAAGAGAAAGGATTATGTATATCCAAAGAAGACTAATAGGGTATACAAGACTCGTACGAGGAAGAATGATTGCCCTTTTAAGCTTGTATTCCGTTTAAATGACATTAACAATTGGGACCGTGAGGTTTTGTGTGGCTGTCATAACCATCGGGATCCGAAAGATTTTGTTGGTCACTCCTTAGTTGCGAAGCTAAAACCCGACGAGTTCGAGGATGTAAAGAGATTGACCAGAGCATTTATCAAACCGAGACAAATTCTCAGAGGCTTCAAGGAAAAGGACGAGACTAACGTTTCTTCTCTACGTACAATTTATAGTGCACAAGCAACTATTAGAAGGGTGGAATGGGAAGGGAGGTCCGTTATGCAAGAATTTGAGAAGATAGCTTGGGATCACAACTACACGCGTATCATTAAAAGAGGGCCCGACAACAAGCCCCTTCAAATATTCATTTCGCATCCGTTGCTTTCACAGGTTGGCAAATACATGTTGTGGTGTTCTTTTGATGGATTGCACCTACAAGACAAACAAATACAATATGCCGTTGTTCAACATCGTTGGGAAAACCTCGGACAAGGTAACATTCACATTGGCTTGGTGTTTAATGGAAAACGAGAGGGACCATAATTATCATTGGGCATTACGACAATTGAAGTTGTTCTTCCGGGAAAATCAACTTCCTAGGGTCATCGTGAATCGATAACGATGCCGCATTAATGAGAGCAATATCCGACGTCTTCCCGGACGCACAAAATTTCCTATGTACATATCATATACGTAATAATGTGATAAAAACTTGCCATGCCTTGTTTGAACCCGCAAAGGCGGATATTAAGAAGAGAATGATGGTACAACTAGAGGAAGATGTTCGAAAGAACAAACTATCCCCGAAGAAGAAGAAGATGAGAGCAAGATAAAGGAGCATGTGGACAAAGAACATGCGGAAAATCATAAAAAGTGGTTGGAATTTCTAAAAGATTGGGAGAAAGTTTATTGGTCTCTTACCGAGGTTATGTACGAAAAGAGATTGGAGAAGTTCATTGCCGATTGGAACGAAGTTTATCCGACCGCCGTCTGGTATTGTCGGACTCAATGGTTGGATAAGTTCAAGGAAAAATTTGTACGTGCATGGACAAACCGGTATAGACACTTCAAGACGGAAGCAACTAGTGCAGCTGAGGCCGCTCATGGGAGATTTAAAGATCTCATCCCGATCCTGGTCAAGGAAATGTGGTTACGGTCACCGAGGCAATGGAGCAATACTTTAAGCAAGATATCAATAGGATCAAGGAGGCTTTTTGAGAAAAGCTCAATGGAAAGGTTGACTCCATTTCTTCGTTATGGTAACTTTCTCCAAGGAATAGAATTCAACGTCTCTCATTGGGCAATAAAATATATGATGAGAAAAATGGAATATGAGAAAAATTACGGAAAACCGGGTGATGTGTGTATTTGTCCCGACATCTCTTCATTGGGGCTTCCATGTCGTCATATGCTTGTTAAGTATGAAAACCTGATACCTTTGGAGGTTATTGATCCGTTTTGGAAGCAACTATCTTTCGACCCTCCCCTTCGGGAGATCCCGGCAATCTCCATGGGATACGAACGAAGCAAAGGAATTCTTGAAGCTTACTCTCGTGGCACCTCGGTAAGCCGACAAGTCTTGTTGAGCCAACTAAGGCTAATTGCTCGTCCATGGATCGCACAAAGCGAAGAGCCAAGAAAGGGAGATCCAACGGAAGACCACAAACTAAAACAACAAGGAAAAAACAAAGGGTAGAATTGAAAGAAATGACTCAACGTGAAGAAGAACTCGCGGCAAGTAAGAAACGAGATCTAACCGCATGTGAGATTTCTAACAAAGGTTCGTGGAAGCGCAGGTTCCAAACAAAAGAGGTAGGCCGCGGAAGGAACCGCTAAGTCAACAACTAACCCGTGAATCCGTATCCACACCAAAAGCCAACTCATCGGAGGTTCCAAAGAAGAGGGGTAGGCCGCCAAAGATATCATCATCCAGGTGAAATAGAGCAACAAGGTGAGCATTCCAAGCCATAACCATAGTCGATCTAGCGGAGGTTCCAAGGAAAAGGGGTAGGCCGCCCAAGGTAACATCATCAAGTGACAAAGAACAACAAGGTGAGCATTCCGAAGCCATACCCATAGTCGATCTAGCGGAGGTTCCAAGATAGAAAATGCTTACATAGGTTTGATAGATAGTACGAGCCCACGAGTCCTTGTATCCAAATAGTATTTTCGGTTCCGGAGCTTCGCCCCAAATTCTACCACGATCAAGGTCAGGAATCATGTCATCAATGTGAGGAAGGTGAGAACCCTTAACTTTCACTTTGACGTTGCCCTTCCCCTTCTTGCCATTGTCTTGTGTTGGTTGTTGACTTGGGCCACCAACTTCGCTTTGGCTTGCTAATTGACTTTCCTCTTCATATTGCTCATCTTGCTCCTTGTGCTCACGGATTGCAAGTCGACTACAGTCACCACCACTCTCCCAAATTATACCTCTTGTACCAGCCCCCAAACGAATCTTACGACCTTCATCTTTCCCTTGAGGAGGCAGAGACTGAGGAGTATCAAGACCGTCCCTCCTTCTTCTCTTAATGACAACATCTTTATTTTTTCTTTTGTTGGCTTCCTTTGCTTTTGACCTATATCGTAAGCACACGGAAAGCAATGAATATAAGACAACTCAACTTCAGTTTAAGTACCGGCATTGAATACCTTAAACTAAACCACGCCGGTACAATGTTCCGGTATAGTACACATTGATCTGTCGATAGTGCTTAGGTACAACCTACCGCATACAAATGAAACCTAAAATCTATGCCGGCATTGTTGACAATGTTCCCCGTATGTTTTAAGTCCACTACCGCATTCTCGAATTATTAAAAAACAATGCCGGTACATAAAACCGGCATGTAATGAAACCAAAAATCTATGCGTCAGATGACAAATTCATAAACTCTCCCGTATGTTTTAAGAGTACTACCATGCTCGAAATATTAGAAACGCATGCCGTGTACTCAACACCGCATGGAATGAATCCAAAAAACAATGCCGGTCTTGTTGGCAAATTCTAAACTCTCTGTATGTTTTTAGTCCACTACCGACACACGAATCATTATCAAACACTCACGGTACTACAAAACCTGACCTTGTATTCATCCTAGAATGAAGGCGGTAGTGAAAATTCAGTCTCTGGTTATTCTGGGGTTGTAAACCGGTACTGTATTCATCATAGATTGAATGCCGGAACCCAAAACCGGCACTGTATTCATACGAATTTCAATGCCGGCTCTCTCTGAAACTCAACTGTTTGAGTTAGGTTTCGCGATTCTAACCTAAACCCATTGCTATAGATCGATTGAAACACCTACAAAGTAGTTTAAAATCACTTACCTTCTCACAGAAGCCATATTTCTGAGTAGTTGATTGTCCGAGAACGTTGCTTCGTCGTCCTCTTGCTCTTGAGCAATCTTAGAAATTCTTTCGGCCTGTTTTTGTTGAGCAATCGATGACGTTGAGTTCGATTGGGCATTTGGTTTCTTTCGTGGAGGCATTGTTAATGATTCGGGTTGGTTAATCGACGAAGAAATTTTTGAATCGACGATTAATCGACGAAGAACGATGAAGAACACTGAAATTTTTTTTTCAGAACCTAAAGCCCTAACAGTGCCGGTACTGAGAACTGAAAATGGGGGATATTTGATTTGGTTTTTGATTTTAATGTTTTAGTAGAAAGGGTAGTATGGTCTTTTCATAATGTTTTTTAATTAACCAAAGGGTATTTTAGTATTTTCATACCCAAAAATCACCCCTTATCAGACACCATGGGTTGGGAGAAGTAATCTATATCCCCCAATTACTTTTTATATCCCCCAATTAAAAGTTCAAAATGAAAACCTTAAACTAGAAACAGATGAATTTTCTTTTTCTGAAGTATAAAAATGACCAAGGAGCCTAAGAGATGAATTCTCCTATTGTCTCTCTAACCTGAAACGACTTGCTCAATTGCGCCTTTTCTCGATTGCAGGACTGATGGGGTAGATATTGTTTCCCACCTTGTTAGAATCCACGATCTATCAGTACGACTAAAAATCCAACTCAAGCATCAAGTTCTAATTAGTCCTGTAGTACGAGCAACACACATGTTAAAATCGGTAAAATTTTGCTCTCCATCGACAGTAACATGTTTTCCATGTTTTATGTCACAATATTTCATCGAATTTCAATAATTGTCGACTCAAATTAACAGCAGGACTGAACAAACTTCACCCATTTCGTTACATTATAGCTATAAAATGATTTCAAATTGATTTAATTCTGAATCATATAATTTGAATTGGGAAATTTCGGGATCTCATGAATCCCCAAATCAATAAAATGTCAGGGTAAATTGAATTAGAAATCCAAAGGAAATGAAATTAAAATTAATAATAAGAATAAGGTTTGAACAACTTACCAGGGATTCGATGCATGTAAATATTCAGCTAACCATTTCTCTTCGACTTTATTTTCGTCTTCAATTATTTTTCTGTTCCTTTCAGTTCTTTCAGATGTAAACGATGGTGATGATGATGTCGATGAAAATTGATATCTTCGTGTATCTGCGTTCCGAGAAAAGATCGAAGATAAATCTGCTAATATACCAGATGCTTTGGATTTAGAAGTTAGTTTGAGAATAAACGAACAACGAAAACAAAATTTCCATTATTATAGGTTTGTGGGGAATTTTCACCGAGGAAATGGGCGCGCGCGTTAAGTTTTATGTCCGTGGGTTTCACAATGGGAGAAAATGGAAAAATGGGCCTAGTAGTAGTTTTCACAATGAATAAGAACTATGATATTTGGCATACATAAAACTTTAGGGCATACAAAATGATAGTCCCATCTTGGGTGACCTTATAAGGGGTAACCTATGGGTAGCTCAATTACCCATATACCCTTAATACAAAAATCTAAAATCGCTTTTCTAAAAATCAAAATCAGCTTCCCTTAACATCTCTTTTTCTTCCTCCTCTAGCCAGAACTCTTCCTCCAAATGAAAAAAAATTCATCACCGTGATTAATTGTCGATTCGTAAAAAAATTTGATTGTCGATTAAACTCGAACTACATAATGACTCGTACAAAGAAAAGGGGACTAGGCAAACCAAATCGTCTTCTAATCCATCAATTGAAGAAGAAGAACCAATTGAAGATGAAGGTGTAGAAACCGAAAATCAACCACCAATTGAACCCGAATTGAACCAACCTGCATCTCCAACTCCGGAAACGAGGATAAGAAAGTAAGTTTTACAAACCCAATCTCCTATTTGTTGCTTTTTCATCGATTAAATGACGATTACAAAGTGTTGGGTTCTACTCGAAAATTAAGTTGCATTTTTAAGCCGAATCAAAGTTCTTCAAAAAGCTTCTTTGAAGTGTATATGAATAGTTCGGCTTGAAATTTCATGAAATTTCAAGCCGAACCTAGTCACAGAAAGAGATGCACAGGGGTTTGGCGTATTCGATAATCATAATATGTGCCAAACCTAGCACATTTACGAGGTTCGGCTATTACGATATTCACAATATGTGCCGAACCAATACAAAATTATTAACCCGAGAAATGTACATGATCGAGTTCGAAACTTATATTCTACTTATTCAAATAGCCGAACAATGTGTTTCCAACAGGTTCTAGCGCTTACGAATTTCTAAATATAAGCCGAACCCGAAACATTTTTTCTTCCGGACAGTTCGGTGTAGGGTTCTGCTTGTTAGAACAATTCTAACCAAGCCGAACTCTCGGTCTACACCCGTAGGTTCGGCTCTTAATCAACACTTTCAGTTAGCCGAACTGTTCATCCGTTTCATTAGAACCTTAGTGAAAAACACAGAGACTTTTGATGATTTTAACCTACAAAAGTGAGATTAAACATAAGATAGGTCGAACCCCGCGAAATGACTTAAATGACTACAATTCAAGGGTAACTAAATAATCTACACAAAATTTTTTCTCACTTTCCCCTTCTCCTTCTAAAAAAACTAATTTTTTTTTTCTTACTCAATTTTTTTTAATTAATCCTAAAACTAATCACTAATCATTAATCACTAATCAGAATTATTTTAACTAATCATTAGTATTAATACTAATCGTAAAAGGGCATATTTGCCATTACCAAAAATATTTGGTTAAGGGGCTTCTGATTTTGCTATTTACACTCCTTTTTTGTCTTTACTTGGTATGCCCAAAAAGATTTCAGTATGCCTAAAATCATAGTTCATGAATAATAAGTAAAGTCTAGAAACAAACTTCAGCCCCCTCACATGTTGGGCTGGAGGTGAAGGCCCATTACGGGTAGCTGATTTCGATCGAGTTAAAGAGTGATGATGGATCGAGTAAGAGTGATGGTATTAATGTGGATTGTTTATCAATGAGGTTTTACCTTGGAGACATGTTGCAGCTGTGTACAACAATGGGATGATTTTTCAGGACTCCAAAAACCATTGTTTTATTACATAGGACACTTAAATAAAAAGCTTAATATCTCAGACAGCCAAGACTAAACTGTTAGGACTCCAACACTTTCAGGCAATCTTCCTGTGCCTTCATAAAACATGTTCAGGCAACGCTCCTGTGCCTTCATAAACCTTTTTTTTTGGAAATATATCACATTTAATCGAAACTATTAGCTGGTTAAAACTCCTTTTCTTGTTATTAAAAATCTGCAGTTCCGCTCCATCCAAATGTTCCACCAAATTGCAAAAGGGAGAATTCCCGAAATCTTTTTTATCATTTTGCTACTCTTCTTATTTGACCACTCCCAAATATTGGTCTTGATACTTTCTGAAAACACCCAGTTTACTCCAAAACTTTCCAAGAACCATGTTCATTTCACTCATACTAATTTTTACTCGTCCATTAGAACGAGAAAATTTTTGATGGGGGCGAAATGCGAAGGGGGCGTGGGGGACCAATCACAGGCCGGCACTTGTTCACCTTTATTTGGACGGTTTTTAAATAATTTTTATTATGAATTTTCACTCCCAAATTACCCTTCCGTTAATATGTAAACAATTTTTATTAACTGCCTAAATCTCTTCTCCTAAATTAATGGTCACACTTTAAACACCGATGGAGTGTACCGTGTGTACGTATTAAGGGCTTCGGATAGTCTGTGCCGGAATTTCTCTGCGCCATCTGTTCCCGCGAGTGATAGAAGGACATGTGTCCATGTTATAATCCAATTATGCTGCAAAATTGAGATAAAAACTGCGAAAATATATATTGTTTCCTAAATAGTGATCGTCTTTCTTAAAAACTGAAAGTCTATCCCTTGTTTCTGAACTTAAAAAACAGATTGATTTGCACTTCATTATCTTTTGGTACTAAGATGGGAGATAAAGAGATATTATGATGTAAATGGTATACAATAGAGACTTGCAGGTAGACTAATTTGGCAAAAGAGCACTACTAATCTCGCCAGATAATTTGACATCTACGTAAGGAAACCAAAACATTATCTCTCTCTCATACTTTGTCTTCCATAGTTCTCTTCTTGGTTATCCACGACGTTACTGTACTCAAAGCATATACAGAAAGAGTATACAGAGCTAATGATGCCACTGTAACTATACAAATTAAATAGCATCCATCATGATTGTACATGTCCGGTGTAAGCACCCATGATGACTCAGGAAGGAAGCAAAATTAAATTGGTCTTAAGAGTTTTAGATCAAGAACTTACCACTAGTACATATTACAAAATCGGATAAGCTAAGTTGTTGGATTAATCAAAGTTAAATTGGTTTTAGAGTTTTTGATCAAGAACGAAAAAAACAAAAATTTAGGTTTTAAAAGTTAATAGCAAAATTATTCTAAAGGATCTTCCCGATATTATGGTGCCTATTGTTACGTGTGTTTTTTTCTTCCCTTACACGATTCGGTTTGTGTTGACTTAGTTTAGGTTAGTTATTATCTTTTGATGTTTGCCGAGATTTGTTTCCATATTAACGGAAGGGTAATTTAGGAGTGAAAATTCATAGTTAGAAACCTTCCAAATAAAGGTGAACAACTGCCCGCCTGTGATTGGTCCCCCACGCCCCCTTCGGATTTCGCCCCCATCAAAAATTTTCTCCATTAGAACCATGTTTTAAAAATATTTGGACAAATGACTCATTTTCCGTTTATATTACGGTGAAATTAAAGAAGCTAGACATGTAATCTTATTTTTACTGGGGGAACCAAGGTGTCATCAAGGTGGTACAAAAAAATATCATCAAGCCGGTACCAAACCATTCCCACTAATTAATTCAATTAGTACCTAGAGACTTAACAGAGAACGAGGAACTGAGAGGAGAGAGATACTATAGAGTACAAGATCGAGTGAGGTGAGTGATGGAAAGTTGGTGAAGATGATAAGCTTAGTACTGATAATGTTGGTAAGGTTGATGGTGGAGATGGCGATGGAGCGAACTACAGCTAAATATAAACATGAGCTGAGAAGTTTAGTTACTGATTATTATGAATTGTTTCAAACTAGTTCTTAGCTAAATACAAAAATGCACACACTAGCTTAGCTTGGAAATGGATATATCAATTCTATGAAATATGAACCCTTAAATATGCAATCGTTCTACTTTAACATGGTAAAATAATTCAAATCTCGACAGACATGGGAAAGAAATTTGGGTAGGTCACAATTAAAATCCACGTGGTACGTGCTGAAATAAATAAATCAGGGTAGTCACTACTCACTAGCCAAATCTTGACATCTAAGTTATTGAACGTTGAATGACTATTCCTTTATTTAACTTGAATGACTGACTATTCAGCTTGTACCACTGTGACGTTTTCAAAAATGCACCAGAACTGTACACTGATGTTAATGCAATTCAACCCCAAATTGTGGAGTCTCCTATCCTTTCTCTTTGATCACACATGTATCACCATTCCATAATTGCTTCCATGAATCAGACGCCAGAACATATGTGGCTACACCAGTGTAATTAATAGCAATGGGTCTTCCGGTTCTTATGTGTTCTACTTCACTAATCTAGAAGAGAGATATTAACTTAAGAATGACTCTGAAGTGAGTCAAAACCAACTGGCTAGTGATATATGAAGCTGTCATATTCGATCTTTTGAGATGATACTTGCCAAAAAAAGTGAATTAAGACATTCCCGGTAATTTATATGAAGTTGTCATATTTCACTTGCCAATAGATAATCAACAGAACATTACACACTCTTTAAAGGAGACTAGAGATTGATCACTATATTAGAATTAATTGCATCTCTCTCGCAACTTATTGCAATAAGCAAACCTACTGACGAGTTGAAGTAGCTTACACAGAGCAGTCTCCTCCTCTCCTTCAAGTGTTGATACATAGATTTTGCACTATATATCTATGGATTAATGAGATTCGTTATGCATTGTATTTTCGCTTCTGAGTCTCCGTAGGAACTTTAACGTTTGTGGCTAATCCAAGATATTGGAGAAGCTTTATATAGTACCAAGGCACATCGATCTCCCACCATTCAAGCCCTAACCGAGCTGAGTACTCAAAAGCGTGATGGTTGTTGTGCCAACCTTCTCCAAATGCTAGAAATCCCACCATCCAGTTGTTCTTGGACAAATCTTTGGTGTTCCATGGCCTTTTCCCCCATGTATGGCAAACTGAATTCACCATGAATGTGATATGGTGCGTGACTACCATTCTAACATTCTAAGATGTAATAGAAAAAAATTATCAGTTAACTCGTTTTGTTTACAAAATTATCAGTTCAATTGTTAGTTAACTTTTGTATCCAAACTCTTAATAGTAATTAATAAACATAAGTTAAAAAATAAAACATAATTAATTTCACAGGCAAGTATAAGATTAAGCAAAGGATATGCAGGGGTAGTTTTGTTTTAATCTGCCATAAACAGTACTACTATGTATTCTCAAGCCACACTACTCACGGCCAAAAACCGTTGGCTCGACTTTTGCCACAGCTTAAACCTTTATGGAAGTGAAATTTCTTGTAGAAAATGATAACCGCAGGAAAACAGTATCATTATTTGCTTACCATCCCCCAAATAAGGTGTGGTAAGCCTCCTACAACGTAGAACAGAAGTGCAAGTCCAAGAAGATGAAGTATGTGCGTTCTCCGAAGAAACCTGTAGTAGGCTTGCTTTTTTAAATCCATTACATTGTTTGATTTCCCGCACTGCACATCATGGTTATAATAGTTAACAGCTATTGTCGTATCCATAATCTCTTTAATATAAAATCAGAAGCAACTCAAATGCTCAATAATGGAGTAAAACCTTTTCCAGAAGATAGGTGTTATTAAAAACCCAAGTGATATGGCTAAACCAGAATCCCTCAATTGGACTGTGTGGGTCTCGATCAGTATCTACAAACTGATGGTGGTATCGGTGAACGCTTACCCAAAATATTGGGTCTCCCTGATGAGCAAGTCCAACGACAAGAATAAACAAATAAACAAAACGACATGCACACATCAACAACACACGATGATAAAACTAACCTGTGCAGCATGAAGTCCAATATAAGCAAACAAATATTCTAGTGATTTTGGGAGATTAAAACTCCTGTGAGACAGATTTCTATGATAAGATAGACTTATTCCTACGGATCCAGTCAGACAAAACAATACCAGGGCAACCCAAAATGCATTCCAAGTGAAGTAGAAAGGAGCAAATAAGAGCCCTATATGTTCCACGATGACTGCCACCAAGTTGAAGCAATCCCAGATAACACCTCTTCTTTTCGTCTGCAGCACACCATTTGGATTATAAGCACGATCTATTGCTACCATTTTAGATCCTTATCTTAGACTATTACCAAGTTTCTTGCATGTCATAGTTACTGGTACTGCGTGTATATATACTAAATTAAAATCAAAGAAGCTAGAAAGACAGTCACTATACACAAAAATGAATGTCCGTCCAGCATTAAAGGGGGCGGCATCAAAGTAGTACTGGTGCCAAACCGTTCCAACTAACTAATTTAATAGAGAGAACGAGGAACAGAGAGAATGAGGTACTTAGAGGACAGAGATACCTAGTGCAGACACAGTATTACAGAGTGAAGGTAGTAACGGAGAGTTTGTGAAGATGATGACTCATGAGTTTAGTGATAATGTTAGTGAAACGTACAGACTCTATATTACAGCTTTTGGTATGCGTACGTTTAAGCGTTGAATGACCCATTACCCACGACATTGTCTTCTTTGTTAATTAATTAGTCTTGCCGATTAAAAAAAGAAGATATTAAATAGTCTTTCCAAGGCATGTGGAAATCTGATGAAGCAATGACTCCTATGTCCTATATTGATCGTGAAATATTGATTGTGATATATTGATTGTGATAATCAAGAAGCAGCGGATGCAATTGTAACTACTGGAAATCCAGTAGTACACCCAAATGAGAAACAAGCAAGATATATGACATCGCAAACATTGGAGTCCGAAAATCCTTTATTGATCAACCACTCAAGAGTACAAAATACAAGTTTTTGGTCCAAGAGAAACCCTAATCTTACTCTTTAAGTAAAACTATCCTTCTCCTCAAAACTCGACCCCCCTTACATTGCCTAAGGGTCCCTGTTTATAGGCCACCCAATCATAATGGAATACAACTCATTTTATTTCGCTTAATCGTCGCCAGGTTCTCATGGAGGTGCTTTATACTTCGCCCAGACCATTTTACATAAAGTGTTCCCTTTCTTTCGCCGACAACTTTGCGAGTTTGTCGGGACAGCTGTCTCTTTTCTTGTTCCATAATTTACTGACCTCGCAGGTTATCTTTCCAACCAAGTAACCTTACTTCGCCTATATGATTTCGTAATTGGTATCTTGTTGGGTACTCCAATTTCATTCCTCGTGTTTTAGATTCTTTATGCGAATTACTTCGTTTTGGGATGCCTCCCTGTGTACAGGTTTTCTTGCTTCGCGTTGTTAACCAGTGATGAGGTGATTCTGACTTTGATTTAACTGGTCACTGACTGGGATCTTAGGGAACGATGAAAGATCTTTGAATGAGATTCTTCGGTCTTATTTCGTGTCTTCCTGTGTGACCATGTGGCGAGCCTATTCTGTGTACCTACATTTTGCCTTTTCTTATTCTGTTCGAGTCACATGATAACAGAATAAGAACCGCTCGAAATTACTTGGCTGCCACGTTCTCCACCCTTTTGCTTCCATGTGACCGCGTTCTCTTGGTAACCGGTTATTACCGGTCAGGATTCCTCGAACGTGCCGTCAACCTGTTTTTGTCGGCCACCTTCTTTATACTTATAAATATTCTCGTTTCAGCCTGGTTTTTGGGTTTCTTCTTCCTTTGCTTCGAACTCAAGTCATTACTGCTCATGCTTCTTCCATTGTTGTCAACTTCTTTTATTTCAACTTTTCTCGCTTTTCCTTTGTTTTCATGGCTCCAAAGAAAGCTTCAACACCTACCCCATTCAAAACTTTTGAGGAATTCCAAGTAGACTTTCAGAATATGGGTTTATGTTTGACCCCTGCCGTCGACTCTTCTGTAACTCCTCCCCTCTCTGCAACTTCAGACATGGAACTGAATTATATTTGGTCCACAGACAAGATGATTGTCACCGTTGGTAAGCTAAGAGCCGGGTTATATTTTCCCCTCTACAACCCTTCTAACCCTGTTTTACTCAAGATTTTGAATAGGCTCCAGTGTGGAGATTTCCAGCTTTCTGGCAATGCAATTCGTATTTCCAACGAGTTTATGATTCACTCAAATAATGGCTCTTTGCAAGTTCCGTTAATGGCTGAGGAGTACGATTCTCGTAACTATAATGTGGACTCTTTCGCGGCTAATTATTCCGCCAGGTTACAAGCACGAGAAGGTATCAATAGTGGGGTATTGAGCTTATCCGGAACACCATCTCTGCCCCGTCCAAAGCTCTTCTTTTAGATGTGGATCCTCTCAAACCGGGGTGAGATGACCGACTTCGCTTCTCTTGCGACGAGGACTGGATGATGTTTCCTCTGGTAGGGGGCCTTTTATTTGGGCGTTGACGAGAAAGGGATTCCTCGCAAGGGTCCTCCTCCCCAGCATTGTTACCTCGCCGGATGCGATCCTTGGAAGCTTCGATGGTCCGTGCCAGCTGAGGTAGTATCTTGTCTCTTAGGCCTTTCTCGTGTTTGGGATTTGTTTGTTCTCATATCCCTTCTATATAGTACGAGATGCCTGCTGCTGGTCTTCTCAAAGATCGCAAGGAAAGGGATATTACTGCTGAATCTCCTGCTCCCAAACAGGTATCCTCTTCGCTCCTTACTTTCTTTTCCGAGATGTAACCTTCAATTCTAACCCTTCATTCTTCGTAGGATGATACTCCCCTTGTTAAGCAGCTTGCTTCCGGGCCAACTAAAGGACGAAAAAGAAGTGATTATCATACCCTGTCTTCCCCTCCAAATCAGGTATCTTTACTTCGTCAAAATTATCACTTCGTGTATTACAACCCTACCATCCACTAGTCGCATTGAACTTGTTATTTCGTAGACTGATGCCTCCCATGACCCTTCTTCTGGCGAGCCTAAAAGGCGACGTAGGGTCTTGGACTTGGCTGGTTTGACCGAAGTGAAGAGTTCTGTCATTCCCCCAAGTCACCCCACTCCTCCTAAGCATCAATCTTCTCATTCTCGTACAACTATTTCTCCCAAAGTTGTTGATTCTCCTGTGCTTCCTCCTTTGGTTGTGCATCTTGAGGAATCCCCTAAGAAACCTTCCCCTTGTAAAAAGGGGAAGCAAAGGGTTGCATCCGTGGTGTCTAATCCTATTTATGATCCAGACATGAAGTTTCTGCAAGATATTTATCACAAGGCTAGTGAAGATCCCTCCACGAGGTCTCTTTCTCTTGAATCTCTGGTGACTTTTACTGCTGATGACTTTCTCTCTCAAGATGCATCCGTACTGCTGAATGCCTCTATGAATTTTTCCCTCCAACGATATTCTTCTTTAATGAACTTGATGATCCCTTTACACTTCTTCAACTGCATCTTCATAGTATTTCGAGGTTCCATTCTAAATTCTGATTCGTTCGTTCGCAGGAAGTCAATCGTCACATGGCCAACTTAATGGAGATTAGACTTATTCGCGAGAAGATGAAGAAGGATGATGCTCACATCAAAGCCTTGACGAAGGAACTTAACGAGCAGAAAGAGTACTCCAGCAAGAAGGACAAGCAGATGGAGAATCTTCAGAGTATGTTCCTTCCCTTGTAGATCCATTTCTTGCCTTTTTATTTATGTCTGTTATTTTCTTATTTCGTATTTCGTCAAGCTCGATGCATACAACATCAAATGACTGCTTCCGAAGCATCTGCCTTACTTGAAGATCTTCGTGCTGAAAACTTGAACCTCTCAACTCAGAATGATTGCTATGTGACTGAAAATGAGAAGGTCGAGACCCTTTTCTCGCAAGTGGATCGCATGTCTATCGATTGTTCTCATAATGAGGAATTGAATCACTATCTTCATGATGAGAATGATCACCTCAAGTTAGAGCTCCAGCGAGTCAATAACTCTCTCACCACTTCGAGGAATCTTCACTCCTCATCATTGTCTTTGATTAAGAGATTGGAGGAGGATAAGGAACGCACAATCAACAGGAAAAATCAAGTTGTGGTTGATCTTCGTAAATCTCGTAGCGTAGTCACTGGCTTGAAAAAAGAGATTGATTGTCTTAAGAAAAAGGTGGAATTTATTCAGGCTCAACTGAAGGACTCTTCGAGCCCAAAGTCCGTTAAATCTTCTTCTCATGTCAAGTCTGCTGATCTTCGTAAGGAGGAGGGTACTCTCGTCATCCATCCCAACAAAGATACTTCGAAGTCTGGTCATGGCAAATTAAGGTTGGGACGATTCGTATCACGAGTTATGTGTTCAGCTCCGAGATTCGAATCTAGAAGTCTCCAGGCTAGATCATTTGTATTCTGATATCCAAGAGACTTTGAACACTACTATCTTGCAAATGAAAGGTAGTTTTAGGCGTTGAGCATAATTATGGCTAGATCAAATTTCAGGTGTCTAATAAAATCTTATTTTGTCTTTGCAGAATCTGAAGAGCGTTACAAGAATCAAGTCCTTCACCTTTTTCATGAAAGGGATGAGTCTCGCAACGAGGCTTCTCGCCTCAGAGATGAGGTTAAAGATTTGAATGCTGATATCGATGATATGATGGAGGATTCCTCGAAAGTAGCAAAGTTATCTCGTAAGAATACCCAGAATTACCTGGTATCTCTCTTCAACAACTTCTGCAACGAGCATGGTATTCCTCATCCCACTTTTTCTCTAGAGATGTTCTCTGATGATGAGCAACCACTCGACAACAGAATCGTCTCAAGAGAATAAGATAGGTTTGCTGGAGGTGACGAGGGGCAGAGGACCGAGGAGGCCAAGGTCGAAGAGGAAAAGCCCGGAGATGCCTTTGCTTCTATAAGTTTTCTCGGACAACCTTCAAATCCTGATGCAGATACTGGTGCTAATCTTGGCGAGGCTGGTGTTGGTATCCCCGAAATAGCAATCACTGATGGAATTCCTCTTCAGGAGCAATCTTAACTTTTCTTCTACCATATTTTAAGTTTCAACCTTAGTTATTTTAAAACAATTTCTCTATCTGGGCGCTCCAAAGCTTGGGGGCAGAATATCTTGGATCCTTTTATTTTATATACTTTCGTTAAGTCATATCAGTATTGCGATTTTCCAACAGAGTATCATAATATACTTGTCGAGGCAAGACTCAAAAGAATAACAAAATTTAAAGTATATACTTGCCTCTTATTCTTTTGTGCATTCCCGAGGCATGAAATGGATTAGTGGACATTTCATTTTCCCGATTTTGGCAAAATGATTCTGGTTTTATCATACACGGGCTTTGAACTCTGTTACTTGCGTACTCTTATTTTTGGTTCTCGCTTATGCCTCCCGTGTTGCCCTTGTCTATTACCGCTTAAACTTTCTTCCACTGTCTTATTTTCTTTGCCCTTGCCTTGATTACTCATTTCATGATAACCTTATTTTTGGTGCTTTCTTGTGTTTACTCCGGGATTTAGCGGGTATGTGTTTCAATTTTGCTTCTTATTCATGTGTTGCTTTTCGGGGTCTTATTGCGCCTCTTAATTAAGGTCTTATTGCGCCTTACCCTTTCATTAAGGGTCTTGATTAGACGAAGTATCAGGAGCTTATTATTCTTTCAAATAATAATCCATCAACCTCGTCTTAACATTCGTTTTGAACCTTGTTTCGCGACAATGCGAGAGGCCTAGCCATTCCCGTGAATGTTAGCCCCATGACATTGCCGTCTTTTTTGGTCACACAGCTCCCTAATCTGGAGGGTGCCATCCCTTTATATTCTCCCTGATTGCCCCTTCAAGGAGGTTAACCCTAACATGCATGTTGGTCTCCTCCCATCTAGTTATTACGACATTCAGTTTTTTTCGTGACTTCTTGTCCCCTTCGCCGATGTGGCTTATGGTTACGAAGTCACACCCTAGGTGGGGTTTCTTTGGGATCGCGTGCATCGTAGCCAAGACTTGCCATACACACGTGGCCGGTAACGCTCCAGACGTCCTAGGCACCTGCAGCTCAACCGAATACGTCGGCGCCTTGGTCATATTTCTGCACTCCTTACCGAAGGCCATCATAAAAGGGACCCTCGGCGGATAGGTCTTATCATTGCCCCTAGCTTATCTCTCTGAGAGTTGTTCACGACATGCGTTAGGTCTTGCCTCTTGCACTTTCATGCGAACTAGGGTGCATGCCGTGGATTCTCAGCCTTCCTAGGCGAAGGTTTTAAGTTTCCCTTGAAATTGTTTACTTCGTGGGTCTTATTTGCCTCCTTATGCGAGGTATTACTTTCCTGGGTTGAGGTTCATTTTGTTTTGAATGCCTCGTGAATATGAAAATCCATATCCTTGAATTGATTCATCAAAATCATAAATATCATTGCTACCATTTTGTCAATCCGATACATTTCCAAATGATAAATTTATTAAAATAAGTACATTTTTCTCGTCTCTATGACTCTTCCTTGGTATCAGTATTCTTCTTCTAGGCGGATATGTTTATACTAGTACATTTTCAACTCCTTCATATTCACCTCGTTCCTGATCTTGAACAACATCGAAAATAAAGGGTGCCTGGCCGACAACGCATAAATGAACGAGCGCACTAAATCTTCTTCTCGACAACCTTCCTTTTAGTTCTCTGCAAATCGTATCCCATCTTGCCACAATACTTCACAAGCTTTCATTTTCCCTTTGATTCAACGAGAATAGTGCCGCTATTTCTGGTTTGCATGGCTCATTTTTCGCACATTTGTTCATTATTTCTGGCTGTCCCTGCAATCTGGATGTTCTACCTGCCGCTGGAGCATTACTCGTTGTCCCTTTTTTTATTGTTGTCATCAATTACATTCAATATTCATTTTCTCTGAACTCCCTCCTACTACTTTCTATGGATCTCTTTAAATCTTCATGTTCGTTTCGTTCCCCTCGCCCCTTTATTTCTCGCCAGTACTCATGATGCCCTTCGGCTGTCAATTTCTTTCCTGAAGCATTTTCTCCTCTACGGGTGTTGTGCTCCGCTTGTTTTCTTTTTAGGTGATTGTTCTTAATCACAAGTTTCTCTTTTTTCCTTTCTAGCCTTATCTGCTCCCTTACCAAGTCTTCATTCCTTCGCCTTTCTTGGTAGAGCTCCTCCTTTAATCGTTCCATCTCCTTGTCTTCTTCGCAAGCCTCTTTTCCCGTACCTAAAGAACCGCATGGTTCAACATTCCCCTAAGTCTCTTGTATCAATATCCTTTTGAGCTTGGAGATGTTTGCTTGGGCTCCGCCTCGCGGGGTTCGTTTTTCCTTGGTGGCGGGGGTTTCTTTTTCATTTTTTGATACTTGGCTTCCTTCAGCCATTTTTCCTTTCTTTGTTTTCCCACTTTGCTTTATCTCAACTTGGATTTGCTTCTCAGGAGTCATCTGGTGATCCCTCTCATTGGCAACCATCATCTTATTTGCCTCTTCTATGCTCTTTTGTGGTATAATCTGCTCTTCGCCTACCCCAATTATGAATACCATCAGCTGCTCCTCCCTTTTTGCTTCGCACACCTTTTTTTTTTATATCTTTCTCCTTAGTTTCTCCTCGTAGTTATGGACATTCTTTTCGATACAATCTCGTGCATCCTTTAGATCTCCTCTGATCTCGCCTACCGCACTTGGCATAGGGAATCGTATGGCCTGATGATATGTAGATGCAACCCCTTTTATCCCATGTATCCAGGGTCGACCTATGAGAGCATTATAAGGTGAGTCTACATCTATCACGCAGACCGTGACTTTCGTTTCCAACTCTCCTGCGAAGATTTTTACAACTAGCTCTCCCTTCGGCTTTGATGCCACCCTGTTAAATCCGTATATGTTGTACGTCGATGGCACAAGGTCAAAATCCTTGTACCCCATGGTTTTAAACGCATGGTAAAAGAGTATGTCAACTGATCTCCCCGTATCTACCAAGATCCTGTCTATTGCCCAAATTTTCTTTTTTTGACTTGGTCATCCTCCCATTTGAGTATTTCCCGAAGTTCAGAGTTATAACCAAAGGGTTCGTATGTGAATCCCTCCTTCAAAAAGGTCCTTTGGCTGAGAATGTTATCTCTCTCTTTTGCCACTCTTCTAATGGTTCCTTTTTCACCACGCTGAATATCTCATTTCCCTCGAAGTCCCTCTTATGCACTCTCTTGAGCATGTTGTCATGGAAATTTTGGATGCTCTTGGACGAATGTATTATCGAACTACAATTCAATTTGTGTGCTTCCGATCTATTTCAATTTGGTAAACTTCTTGATTATTATGAGGTAGAGGTGGAGGTGGTGGCACATAATTTTCAAGGAAATGTGCGAGTTTTCCCTATTCTACTAAACGAAGTATAATTCTTCGGATGTTTCGACATCCATTCGTCTAATGCCCATGAAAACGATGATACCTGCAGAACTCATAACTCCTAGTACCCCGCGGTGGTTCTCTTCCCAAATTTGGTGGGGGTGGGATCTCCTTCGTCAATACTATTGCTTCATATACTTTTTCCACAGTCGTATTAAGTCTTGGAAGCTTTACATCTTCAAAATCTAGTGCATTCGGTCTTCGCTCTCCAAATATTGGCCCCTGGTTGTTTCTTTGCTGATATCTCGTGTTATGACTTCGTGGACCATAATTCTTTCGTCTTAACTCCTCATATCTTTGTTGATCGATCTATTCCGATCTCTACTTGACACAACTACAAGTTTTGCAGGGACTGGAGTTGAAGGCTCTCCCTTTTCATATTTCGGATCATCCTCCACGACGTGCACTGTTCTTTATAATAGCCTTGAATTTCCTTCCTTCGGTGTTACTTCGCTGACTTGCCTCTACTTCTCCTCCAACGTTATGTATTCCTCCTGATACTCCCTTAATTCATTCATCGTCAATGAGTTCCGGATTATAAATATTTGAGTGTACAACAAGTCGGTCGGGATTAACGCGTTCACAAAGGCTAAGATAAAAAATTTCTCATCAACTCTCCCTGCTAGCTCACTACATATTGTTCTCCATCTCGTTACCAGCCCTGTGCAGGCTCTCTGTCGGTCTTCTTCTCAGGTAGAACAAAGTCTCAATCCCCGGCCTCAGCATGTTGTTATTTAGACAAGTGGTCAAGAATATTCTCTGCAGGTCTTTGAATGAATAAATCGACCTTTCAGGTAGCCCATCAAACCAAGCCAACGCTTCCCCGGTTAAGCTCGCGGGAAAGTACTTGCAGAGTACCGCGTCATTTCGTCCCCATTGCATTAATGAAAGAGTGTACTATTTTAAGTGCTGCACAACTCTTTCTGTCCCGTTGAATATGCTTGTGAGCATTGGCAGTACACATTTCTCCTAAATCATCTATGGAACAATTGTCTGGCATATTCTCTGATTCTCTGCAAGGGATAAGCAACATTCCTTTAGCTAACACTTGTCAGGCACTTGCGAATATCTGTGACGCCCCTCTTTTGGATATTTTTGAATACCTTCATGGTGTTTCTAGATCTATTACTCCAAGTTTTCTAAACTCGCTTGGTATTTTGGTAAACCTATATTCCTCTAACTCGTTGTTAACTATAATCTAAAATTTATACCTGAATTTGATTTTCCTTTTTTTTCTTTCGCAGGCTGGGAAGGCTTCTTATGCAGTTGCCTCTGACTAAGTTAGAAGATGTGAGAGCTTTCAAAAGAAAAACTCCAAACTTAATAAGATGGTAGAGGAATCTCGCAGCAAAAATGAAGAGTTAGAAGCTGAGATTGTTGAACTTCGCAAGAAGAACAAACAGTTCGAGATAGATTCCTCCACTCAGCAAAATAAAATATCCAGCCTTCAACAGGCGAATGACCAACTTTATGGTAAGTAGTATTTCTTCTTCTCCTCTAATCCTCTTCCCACAGTTTTTCCCTTATTTGATTAATCATTTTTGCAGACATTTATGGTCTTTCTGATGAAGCCACATTTCTTCGCACCTTTCCTCAATCTATGGATGACGATACCCTTCTCGAACGTTTTAATACCTCTTTAAATAGTTACTTTAGATGAACTCAGATCTAAATTCCATCTTTTAGAAATTGACCATAGAAGCAGTTTGAAAATAACTCACGACTCAAAATGCCGCTACCTTAATTCCAAAGATAAGATTAACAAATTGAGAGCTAAAATCAGTGATCTTATATATGATAAAAATCGCATCACTAGTCAAGGTGCTCAAGCTTTAGAAAAATTTCACAAAACTCTCCTCGAAATCTAGCTTGAGCGAGATGAAGTTAATCATAAGAATGCCATTTTTGTCAAAAGAGAAAATCAGATTCGTTCTCGTCTTCTGATAACTAACGATGATGAATTTGATTGGGCTGCGAAATTCTTAGATGATGCCAGAAATAATTTAGGTGTAAATGTTAGCCTCCAAGCTGATCACTCATCCTTGATCAAAGATATGATCTCTAACAGAGAAGGTTGCTAACTTTTACTTTCTTATTGGTTATCCTTTTTTATAACCTTTGCTTGAGTTATTGACATGTTATTGTATATTCGCAGAGGCTGAAAATGACTTTTGCAAAAGAATTGGAGACTCAAACTAAATATCTTGAAGCAGAAAAGATAGAGCTCGCAGAAGACTTATCTTCTCGCAATGATAAATTCCATCGGCTCAAGAATCAACTGAAGCTTACTGTTGCCTACTTCCAGAATGACATTCTTAAATTTCGCAACCAAACTATCATGAAGGTCCGTGATGATAACCGCATTTTCAACTCTATGTATCCCTGCCTCTTAGATGAAATTCCTTCGAATGTATTACTTCCAGACATTTCGGATAGTGACGATAGTGAAGAAGAAGAAAATGAAGAAGACATTGGCGAAGAAGAAGCATCAAACAAGAAATAATTTCCCTTTTCTTCATTAGCTTTTCGTCTTTTTGTAACATCTGTACGTCTTTCATTCCTTTGATCTTTATGTAAATCTTCCACTGCGATCTCCTCTAATTTCCAAAATTTCTCAATATAAGTTCTGTTCTTCTTGTTTTACCCGCATATTTTAGAAAGACAATCCTTGTTCGCAATAACAATCAAAGATTAGTATGATCAACATATATGCATTAATCAATCAGGTGGAAGCAAATAACATTTGCCTCTGTTAAGCATTCCCATACTTGCCTCTGTTATTTGCTTTTAAATAAGAGATTAATCATGTCGCAATGTTATACAAGATTTTGTGCGTCATTTTCGCAATCTTATTTGTATTTTTCTGCGACATCTCGCTATGATAAATTCATTATCATATGTATCTTGGGATTTTCCAAAATTTCATTCAATATTATTTTCTTATGTGTTCTTATCTTGCCTTCCTAAGTAAGGTCTTATCTTGCCACTCTTTATATTTGCGACAAAATCGCAGGACGTCTTTACATTTTCTTGTATTTTTTCTTGAACAAGATATTTTTCATGCGACTATGATAGGCCTAAATATTCTTGCGAACGTAAAGCCCCATGATATAGTCGTCTTGCGACGAAATCGCAGGACGTCTTTACACTTTCGTGCACCGACCCATTGATATCGTCTTATCTTTCTCTAGTATTTTTACCTCTGCAGGATCGTTGCAGAAATATGGCGAGCCTTAATACTCCCATGAGTAAAAAGTCTCATGAAATTTGCGTCTTTAGACACTTATCAGCTCCCTAATGGAGGGTGCCGCCCTTATCATCCCCATGGTTGCCCCTTCAAGGAGGCGTACCTCTACCATACAAGGTTGGATCCTCCCATCCAGTTTCTTTACAACAACCAGTTGTTTTCGCGGCCTTTTATCCCTTCTCCGATATGGCTCATGGTTACAAGACCGCACCCTGAGTGGAGTTTTCTTTGGGCCGAGTGCATCATAGCCAAGACTTTCCAAGAACGGACGAGACGTTTCAAACGCCCAAGGCACTCTTGGCTCAACCGTGTACCTCGGCGCCTTGATCGAGTTCTGCACTCCTTAGAAGAGACCTTCTTACCTTAGTTGCCCAACCTAAGTCATAAGCTTAATCTGAGAATCCAAGGCACCTCTTCTAGATGGGTTTAAAAACCCCAAGTCCATGACCCAGGTTCCGGGGCGGTGTAACCTTTCCCTGAGCCATGTAATAGGTCTCCCCTTGACAATGACGCACTTTACTAACATTTGCCTCTTTGCGAAATTTTATTCGCAACTAAGGTGTACGCCAAAGTTGGGTGCCTCTATCTTTTTTTATTGTCATATTTTCTTTTATTTTCTTTTGTAATATTCATAAATCTTGCGAAATTTTATTCGCGAACTAGGAGTGTACGCCAAAGAGTTTCAAGCGAAATCATCGCATTTTCACTCTTTTTAAATATAATTTACATAAATTAACGCAAATTTTCATTCTTTTTCATAAAAGATATTTTTGAATACATCTTTTGGGTTCAACTTTGTTTTTTTATTTACCCAACTTCATCAATTTCATTCTCACTTCACATTTTGAGATTCTTCTTACTTTTGTCACCCTGTGTTTGTACTTCCTTAAGTTCTCGCACACTATTGATGATCTTATTTCGCAGAACAACCTTTACTGGTTTTGGATCATCATTATCCCTTATACCATACCTCTGCAGATGTTTCTCGTTATACACTGCACTTTTCACTCCTTCTTATTCATACTTTCCTTCTTCAAGCACCTTTGTCACTGTGTATGGACCTTTCCATCTGTTCGCATGTTAATCTCCATAATATTTACGAAAAATAGGTGTAAAGTAATACCAATTCTCCTTTGCGAAAAATTTGCTGATACTCAATCTCAGCAACCGTTGCTTTCGCAAAAATCTCTTCTTTTCCATGTCCCACGACGTGTACCATCAATCATTCGCCTCTTTGCTTTTCTCTGACATTGTGCTTCCAATTGACCTTTTTAGTTACCCTCTCTTCACATTTTTCTACGTCGATTGCATGACATTTTATCCCTTCAACCCAATCTACTCTTATAATTCCAACACCATTAGGATGAGGAAACTTAATGCATTGATGGAAGGTTGAAGCTACTCCCAGAATCCCATGCAGCCAAGGTCGACCAATCAACGCGTTGTATGGTGAATCTACATCAACAACACATAATAGAATTTCGGAAGATAATCCCTTCAAAGGAATTCGCATGGTAATCTCTCCCATAGGCTTGTTCGCCGTATCATTAAAACCATAAATCTTATAAATCGAAGGTATCAAATCTTCATCTTTTCCCCCTATGGTTTTGTAGGTATGATAAAATAGAATATCCACAGAACTTCCAGTATCAATCAATATTCTATTAATCCCCATGAATCCTCAGCTTCATCATCTTCATCTTCCTTTGGTTTCGGGTTGATGTCTAACTTTACTACTAAAGGATTATCATGCATTTCTCCTCCTTCGGGGATTTCTTCATCTCGTAAAGAAGATAGGATGTTTCCTGCATTCTTTTAGTGGCGAGACTTTCATGAATATTCATAATTTCTTTACTGATCAACATATCTTGCAAACACTGTGCTTGGGGAATGTTATCATGAAAATCCTCTATTGTTTTATATGAATGTTTAATAGAATTGCAGAACAAGTTTTTTGCTTTCGATCCGACTTCAATTAAAAACATATCTTCTCTTTTTGCTGCATTTGTTCCGCGGTCTTCTGGTGGTGGTGGTAATGGTAAAGGTTGTCTTATCAGAAAATGGTCCAGCTTTCCTTGATCTATTATTTTAAGGATAATTATCTTTATATTTCTGCAATCATTTATGGAATGTCCATAAAAGTGATGATATGAACATAATTCATGAGTTCTGTATTTCGGTGGTGGCTCCTTCCCCATGTTCCAAGGTGATGGGATATTTTCCATCAAAATTATGGCTTCCAATATCTTTTCTACACTAGCATTTAAAGGAGGCATTATTATTTCTTCCCATACTACCCTGTTAGATCTTGGTCCCCTTTTATAGTTATTCTTCTGTCCCCCATAAGTTTCTTGAAATTTATTCAAGTCTTTGAATCTTGTTGTTTCCTCCAAGATTATAGAACCTCCTTTCTTTCTCGAACTCTTCTTGATCTCGACTTCCCATCGCAACCAACTTTTGTTGACCTTCAATTTACAATTCTTTTTTCAAAGCTTGCGAAGTACTCGCCACTGTGTTTGTTAATATGGGTAATAAGCTGGAATTCACAATTGTTGACCTTGTATTCGCAACTTGGTACGACTTCATCTCATCTTGTCTTTCCTCAAGAGCAATGTATTCCTCTTGGAACTCTCGCAACTCAGTCATCGTGATGGTATTCTTGATTCTAAATATTTGAACATACAACAGATTTGTTGCGAACATTGCATTAATGAATGATAAAATAAGGTATATCTCATCCACTCGGCCAGCCATGTTACTACACATTGTCTTCCACCCCATAGTTAAATGCTTCAAACTTTCACCAATTCTTTGTTTCAATCCAAATACATCTTCAATACCAGGACGCAATGAATTGTTACTTATGTAAGCTCCTAAGAATACCGTTTGTAGTTGACTAACAGATGCTATGGTATCCTTCAGAAATCCTTCAAACGATTTTAATGCCTCTCATGTTCAGCTTGATGCAAAGTATTTTCACAACACAACATCATGGTTCTCCCATTTCAGCATGCATCTCACGTAAGCTTTGATATGTTGAACAACACAAGTTGTCCATCAAAAATGCTGGTTAATGTAGGTAAGTTGCATTTTGGCGGTATTCACCTTAACTGTACTTCTTATGTAAACGATGTCTTCGCAGCTTCCTCTATTGCTTCATCCAATTGTCTTCTACCTCCTTCTCTTCTATTACTGAGCATTCCCCTCATCTCTGCCAATTCTTTCAAAATTTGTTCATTTGTCCCTGACCCTTGGTCCATTGGTCTCTTTAATCTTGCTTCTCTTCTTCTACGTTCATGTTTATCTTGCCTTGCGAGATTTTGTAATTCCTCTTCATTCTCTTCTTCTCGCCGCTATCTGCGATCTTCTCTTTCATCCCTCTCATGCATTCGCACATGATTTCGTCTTTCATCTTCTCCCCTGCGCTCTGGTTCATCCCTCGCTATTTATATTTCTCGCCTTTCATTCATTCTTCGTTTTCTATCTTCTTCTTTATTAATATTATTATTACGAATCCATTCGCGCCTTCTTTCCCGGTTATCATGATTGTTCTGACGTACAGCCTCCTGAAACTCTTGTTCTTCAATTTCTGCCCTTCTTCTTTCTCCTTCGCACGCTATACGTGTGTGTTCTGCATTTCGCCTCTCAATCTCATCTTCCATTGTTTGTCGATTCCTTTGTACTTCTCTCCCATACAATATCCTTCCTCCTTCCTCCCAGTTTTCTTCACCATCTTGATTACTTTGTCTATGACGTTGCTCATCTCTCTGATCTCTATCATTTTGTTTAATATGATAATTTTTTCCATGTTGAATGTAACGATCTTCGGCTATTTCTCTCTCTTCACGATGTCCTTCTCCAGGATTCTCGCATATCTTCTTAAATATTCTCAACGGCACCTATTTGGAGCGGATCTCGTCTTGCTTCTCTTAACGATCTTGAATTTGACCTTCTAGTACTTCTCGACCTTGTATTTTGTAACCTTATATTTTCCATTCTCAACTCATGATTTTGTCATGTTAAATTTGCACGTTCTTCTGCTTCTAATCTCCTTTCTTCAAATATCCTCTGTCTTATTGTTTCTAATATTTCATTCCCCTCTTCTGCATGGATTATTCTTCTTTCTACTCGTCTCAATTGTTGTGTTCCTTCTATTCCTTCTGTTGAATCCGTCCTCCATGTGTGTACACTGACTCTATCGTAATCAATGTTTCCATCTTGTATTGATGTCTGCTGAATTGGGAGTTGAATTCGTTCTTCCCCTTCATTTCTTGCTTCCATCCTAGAATATTCTCCCATTTCCTTTCTCCTCCTTCCTGCAATTCTTATGCTTCTCCTTACCATCTTTTCAATTTTAGTGATCTTTTACCAATTTCACAAATTCTTCACCAATTTCTTAAAATCTTCCTCAAATCCGGTCCACTGCTTACAGCGCAATATGTGGTTGCATGTTTCCTACAACCACACCCCTCAAGATTGTATACTATTCTATCCAAATTCCATGATAAATTTATAAAGTTTTATTCATCCTTTTAATGATTCTTACAAAAGTAATGAGAATACCAGGAAATCAAAATAGCTCTGGACTTTCTCTCTCCTATTTATTCTCCTCTCACTCTCAAAAAGATTTCTCTCCTCTCTCGTCTTTGCTTGGTCCTTTATATAGGATATTACATAGTGGATGACAGCTAAGCCATCCTTTATTTTCGGATCTGATCTGCGATGTTCTCGCAAGCTTGCAAGGGTTTTCTTCGCAAGGTAATCCAAATCTTCGATGAATCTTCAAACTTTCCTTATGACTAAGCTGACGTCACTCGCTACATCACTTCTTTAACACTCTGCGATGATATTCCCAACCTTCCTTTAGTTAAAGCTTCGCTGAGGTATAATTTTTGCGAGATTCTACTCCTAGAGAAACAAGACAGGTAGAGGGAGTTCATAGTCCAAGACTCCAAGATGTATGAAAAGTTTTAATGAAGTAGGCCATGCGAAAGAAATTCGGGTAAGTCATCAAAATCTACATAGTAGCAATGTTCTGAAAACCAGCCCGGACCGGCCGGTCGGACCGGAAAATCCGTGAACCAGTCAGCTTTAAATCCGAATCAACACCGACCCAAGCAATTTTTGAAAAAACCGTTCTCTAAATTAAAAACCTGACGACCTAGCCGATCCAACTCTGAGCCCGTACGACCCGGCCCACGGTTCCATAGCCGATTCGACCCGCATCATTACTTTCAAAAATCTAAAATCCATCAAATTGATATGTTATTGTGAATCTTTTCCATTACAACATACGATTCTAAGTACAGAGAGATTTCTTCAAATCCAAAATCAAACACACCCACATCAAAATTTAATTATAAAATTAATATAACTAACATCTATATCAGAAGACTTTACCAAAAAAAAAAAAAATACAAAAAAGTGAAATTGGTTACAAGAATAGGGAGAAGAAAAGAAGAAGGTAGACAAACTATGAACAAAGAGAGACACTGATGATAGAGAAGCAGATGGGGAGATTGATTTTTTTGTTGTTGTTGAAGGAGACGGGGAGCTTGGTAACCCTAGTATTCTTTCTCTCTTTTTAATTTTGACTTGACAAAGCACGTGGGGCAAGTTAGATTTGAGGATAGGACGTGCTAGCTTAGAACACTAGACACGTATATGTCTTAGAAGCATAAAAAACAAAACACTACACTGCACACGTATTAAAAATGAAAGAAAACTAGAGTGGAGGAAGAGACATAAGTTTTAACATGACCTGGTGAACCTGGGTTAAACCACTGGTTGGCCCACTGACCCTTGACCGATTAATTTTTCTGGTTTGATGACCGGGCCGGTTTTCAGAATATTGCATAGTAGATACTTTAAATATGGTTCCGAACCTTTTGGGTTGTGTACACTCCGAACATCACTGAGGTATTTGGGAGTTGGTTACACTAGTATGAGATATAAATGCCCCTATGAACCATCCAAATAGACACCATTTGTTCCTAGTATACTATACCTCAAAGGTCGGCAGTGTTTTTGGTATTAATGTAAGCTAGCACCTTTCAGAATAACTAGCTAAGTAGTCCCATCACTCAAAAGGGATACCAGTATGATGTATGCATGTACGACCCAAATGCAAATTTGCTCTTTGGTTTTTTTGCTTTTATTTTTCAAAGAGAGCTATATATAGCTTTTCAGTTACTATGATTGTATATAAATATATAGCCAGGCCATTTTGATTGACCAACACAACTGGGTTTTTATATGAAGTTGTCATATTTAAAGGATTACAACGAATAATCAACAGAACATTACACACTCTTCAAAGGAAACTAGGTTTTTATTACGTACTAATTGCATCTCTCACGCACCTGATTAGAATAAGCAAACCTACCAACCATGCTGATGAGTTGAAGTAGCATAAACTAGTCTTGAAGTATCCATAAATATATATTGAATTTGTATTAATTATTGGCTTGCTGAAATTCGTTATGAATATTTTCGGAGGAGTATTTTAGTTTCTGAGTCTCTGTTGGAACTTTAACATTTGTTGCTAATCCAAGATACTCGAGAAGCTTTATAATATACCAAGGCACGTCCAGCTGCCACCATTCAAGCCCCAATCGAGGCTGAGTACTCAAAGGCGTGATGGTTGTTGTGCCAACCTTCTCCAAATGCTATAAATCCCACCACCCAGTTGTTCTTGGATAAATCTTTGGTGTTCCACGGCCTATTTCCCCATGTATGGCAAACTGAATTCACCATGAATGTGCCATGGTGCCCGACTGCTATTCTCACACTCTAAAAAGTAGGAGAACACAAAACGATTCAATCATTTTGCTTACAAATTTTAGCCGACTGGTAAAAGTCTCAAAAGTTAAGTTTGAGAAATAAAATTTAAAACAGAAATTAAGTGTTCGCACGGACGTGCAAGTTTAAGCAAAGGATATGCGGTACTGATTTTGCAGTACGTGCTTACCATTCCCCAAATAAGATGCGGTAAGCCTCCTACAACGTACAACAGAAGCGCAAGTCCAAGATGATGAAATGCGTATGTTTTGTGAAGAAACCTGTAGTAAGCTTGCTTTTTTAAATCCATTACATTGTTTGGTTTTCCGCACTGCAAAACACGATAAGAAGATCACCAAATGGACTATTCAATGCAAAAAAAAAAAAATTACTGATATAATATCAGATGCAACATAAATGCCCAATAAATTATGAGGAAACCAAAGATAGTTGTTATGAAAAAACCTTTTCCCAAAGATAGCTGTTATGAAAAAACCAATTGATATGGCTGAACCAAAATCCCTCGATTGGACTATGTGGGTCTCGATCAGTATCTGTGAACTGGTGATGGTACCGATGAATACTAACCCAAAACATAGGGTCTCCCTGATAAGCAAATTCAACAAAAGAACAATAAACAAAACGAGATACACATTAACACAAAATAATAATTGGTAACTAAACTAACACTAACCTCTGCAGCATGAACTCCAAAGTAAGCAAACAAGTATTCAAGTAGTTTTGGAAGCTTAAAACTTCTGTGACATAGGTTTCTATGGTAAGATAGACTTACTCCTATGGGGAAAGTTAGGAAAGCCAATATATAGGCAACCCAAAATGCATCCCAAGTGAAGTAGAAAGGAGCAAACAATAGGCCTATGTGTACTAAGGTGATCGCCCCCAAGTTCACGCCATCCCAGAAAAAACCTTGACTTTTCGAAAGAAACGGTTCTTTCTTAGTCTGTGTCGACTGCACTGCACCATTTGGATTATAAACACAATCTACTGCAACCATTTCAGATCCTTAAACTATTGTCAAGTTTCTTGCATATATGTCATAGTTGATACTACTGTGTGTGTATATATACTAAATGAAAATCAACGAATCTAGCTAGAAAGACAATCTACCCTTTGTGCCAAACCAATACATCAAAGGGGCACTGACATCATGGTGGTACGGACCAAAATGAATACCGCTGAATGGGCATCAAACCTGTGGTGTGAAACCATTACAGAGTAAAGGTAGTAATGGAGTGATACATAAAGACTCAGTATTGCAGCTTTTGGTATTAAAGTAGCACGTTTAAGCGTTGAATGGCCTGGACTTTTTCTTTATTAATTAATTAAGATCTCTTAACAGTCAAAAAATTCAAAGTAGCACGTTTAAGCGTTGAATTCCCCAACTGTATGTCATATGGTTCACTGTAGTTTTGCTATTATATATAAGAAGCTAGAAAGATAATCTTCTTTTACTTGGGGCACGAACATGTGGTGCCAAACCATCAAGGTGGTACAAAAATGATTGTCATCAAAGGGGCATCACAGTGTGTGGTGCCAAACCATTCCAGCCAAATAATTTAATCGATTAAGTTTTGTGAGATACGTACAGAGACAGACTCTACATATTATTTAACACAAAATTGGTCAAAAAGACCAAAATCAATAATTTCTGGGTGAAAAAGACACTTAGGTTTTGATACTGTTTAAATAGCCAAAAATTAAAAAGATCTTTTTGTTTAAATGGACAAATTTTTAAAATAAATGGGATGTAAACCGTTTAATCCTCCATTTTCAAATATTTTTTTTTTTTTATTTTACGGGATGCATCCAGGTTTAAATCCTTTGTATTTTTTTAAGTATAAGTTCGGGATGAATCCAGGTTTCATCCTTCTTTATTTTTTTGGCTATTTAAAATTTTTTTTTTACTTGTCCATTTGAACCGTGTTTTAAATTTTTTTGGACAAATGACCATTTTTCTCATTATTTAAGTAAAATGAGTGATCGATAGTTTGTGACGATGATGAGCTTAATGATAATGTTGGTGAGGCCTTACTTTAAGGCGGAGATGGATTGAATGACAGCTAGAAAGCGATTATGGGCCGGGGAAGTTGATCAGTCACTGTTTCAAACTATAGATTCAGTCCCCTATGTATAGATATCCACACATTAGCTAGCTAAAATGCATGGATTTGTATTAGAAGTTACTATATCATGATCGTTGGAACATATCATACAAATCCCATAGATTTTCCTGTCTGTTTCTTTGGTCTTCTGAAAGATAAATTAATAAAAATGAAGTAACAAACAAAGCCTGGCATTTTTAGGGGCGATCCTAAACGAATTAGGGCGCTTTTTTTTATTCCTGAACCCATATACTGCCAATTAATGGATGTCACAGCAACGAAGAATACGTTAATGCCCTTACATAATCGGAAGCTATTTTGTGCCCGATTATTATAAAGCAATCGGAAGCTTAGTAACGATATTATACTACCGATTAATATCGATTTTGTGTCAAACTTCATTATCTTGCTTCTATAATAATCGGTAGGAACAATAACCTCACGAGACTAGATTATAGTACCTCCTAAATTCCCAAAATTGGTGATTTCGCCAGGAAGAAATTTGGGGCAACTTTATAACCTAAGTCTTATTCACTACCGATTATTCCAGTACCAAATTCGAAAAAATGTCATTTTAAAAAAACAAAATTTGGGAGACTTGGAATAATCGGCGGTCTTATTAACTACCGATTATTCTAGTTTCAAAATCGAAAAAATGACATTTTACTAAAAACAAAATTTGGGGCAACTGTATAGTCGAAAGTCTTATTAACTACCGATTATTCTAGTTCCCAAATTCGAAAAAATGACATTTAAAAAACAAAATTTGGGGCAATTGTATAATCGGAAGTGAAAATACTTCATTTGACTACCGATTATACAGTTGCCCCAACAAATAAAGTCGTTGGAACTCTAAACTCTATATAAGGATTGTATCCTTTTACTCTCTATGGAACACAAATACCTTTAAACTCTCCAACATCATCTTCAACATAATGGCCCAACCATTCATTAATCCTACGGAGTTCACGATTGAAGAAGATTTATCTTTATATAGGCGCTATGTTCAATTCTATCCGAGACGAGGAGAAGAACGTAGGCAATGAGGTATAATGAGTATGAGTTATTTGGGAAAAATTCACGAAAAGTTCTCGCGCCGACACCAAGTAACCCAAACAACCGTCACTCCACCCCTTTTTCAGAGTTGGTTCAATAAATGACACGTCGAAGAATTTGTCCATTTAACTTATCTTGTGAATCAATATCGATTGAGGGGGTGAAACCAAAGATGAGGTTATAGAACGATCTCTCGGGGAATGGAGGAGATGGAAAAGATCAAGCTTCCGTTATGAAGCTCATTTTAGAATCCTTAGGGCGATGAAAAGATTTAATCCGCTTAGGACTCGTCCAACACGTCCACCGAATATATGTCGCTCATGTCATTCAATGCATGCAGAAATCGAATTTTCACGTTCGAAAACACACACAAACGCACATAACATGGATAACAAGGGTATTAGAGTTTGTTAACAACATACCTGTATGTTTGATGCATCGTTAGCTTCGATCTCGGGTGATTCTCCATTTTCTTCAATGAAAGCGTCGTCTAGGTTTCATCTCCATCAAAGTTTGGATCATTCAACATATACCGCAAATCGTCATCTCTAAACGGTAGTGAACCTTGAACTTCAACAACTTCAATTCCTTCTTCGTACACATCCATGTTTATGGAAGTTTGCAAAAATCGGAAGTTGGCAACATATACCCATTTCTTCTTCTTTTTTTTCTTCTTCTTCTCTCACTCAATCGGGAGTAACCTCACAATGAGTCAAATTTTTTTCCAAACACTAATATATAGACCCCATCCTACCGATTACAAGAGTTTGCTTAGATTATTTTTGAAACTACCGATTATTGTTTTGGCTACCGAATATTATAGTTTTTGGCAAAGGTTGAATCCACGACCACTTATTATCGGTAGGATTATAAGTTTTATAATCTCTAGGTGTGGTAGATTTCAAAATTCATCACATGAAGGATTTTAGAAAAAACTCATTTTGGAGCAACCTATAATCGGTAGGTTGTGGAACCTATTTGGCCCTACGATTATGGCTACATCCAAAATCACGAACCACATGGTTATGCACAGCTCTGTACACTCCAAACCTATGGAATTTGGAAAGGGTTCGATCACGGGAGGGCTCCTTATAATCGGTAGGTTGTTAAAGTTGTTAACCCTACTGATTATGGTATATTTCAAATTCCCTTACATGAAGGATTTTAGAAAAAAAAAAAACTCATTTGGGGCAACCCATAATCGGATGGTTTGGTAATATATTTAACTCTCGATTAACGCCGCATCCAAAAACACGAACCAAGTGGTTATGGTCGGTTTGTGTACACCGAAAACCCTATGAAATATGGCAAAGGTTGGATCTGGGGCTCGTTATAATCGGTTGGTTATATAATTATGTACCCTACCATTATGGTAGATTTTCATTACGTGAAGGATTTTAGAAAAACTCATTTTGGGGCAACTTATAATCAAGAGTGTATGTAACCTGTTAGGGCTTAGATTATGGCTACATCCACACCTCAAGCCAAGTGGTTATGGTTGGCTCTTGCACCCCTCAAAACCTATGGAATTTGGCCAAGGTTGAATACGGGGCTCCTTATAATCGGTAGTCTTACAAGTTGGATAAGCTACCGATTATTAAAGGATATATTTGAAATATCTACACAATAATCGGTAGTCTTACAAGTTGGATAAACTCACAGGTTATAAAAGAGTTATTAACAAATATCTACACAATAATCGGTAGGTGTTCTATCAATTTAACCTACCGATTTACCTTTAACCTACCGATTATGGTGTTGGCTACCGATTATATAAGGGCATATTGGACATTTCGAAAATAGAAGATAAGGGGTAGCTTAGATTTACGTTTGGGTGACCATTTTTTGTCTTTTAGTGTCGCCCCTAATTCGTTTTGGGTCGCCCCTAAAAATGCCAGGAAACAAAAGTTAGAAAAAAAAAATAACATAGAAAAAAAAGGAACCTGGTACAACAAATTAAATCTCGAGGGAGCATCGAAACTCACAATCAAAATTTTTTTCTTTTTTTTTTTTATCGAGAAAATGAGATTATATTAGAGAAATAAGAATTGTTTACAAACCAAGCCCGAAAAGAAAATTACAAGGGGATACATCTCTGAACAGAGAGAGTAAGGAGCCAAAGATTGCCCAAAAAAACCCATATCTTTTCCAAAGCCGCCGACAAGCCTTTTCACCACCAGGATTCGAACCGGCGCAAAACCTGCCATTGAATCAAACCACTGCGAAAATTCCTCTTGATTTTGAGAATTCGAAACAATTACCGATTCAGATTCGATGAAGGAAATGTTGATTAAACCAACACCTCTGTTGATTTAGAACTGATGTAATAGATGGGTGTATGTAGATGGAAAGTCTGATTATCATCAGAAACTAACTCCTTTGTTAGTTAAGAACTGATGTATGAGATGGGTGAAAGGGATGGTCGAGATGGGTGAAGTGGTTGATGGAGGTTTTTTTAGGTTGATTGATTGATGGAAATCAATTAAGATCGGTGAAGTGTCTGGGTGTATTAGCTTTGATTGATGGAAATCAATGAGATAACAGATGAGGTAAAGTAGTATCAGGTAGAGGTGGGATCTGCTGGGAGGTGGGTCTGATTATCATCAGAAAGTCACAATCAAATCTGCATACTAGAATCATGATTCTGAACCTTTTGGATTGCTGTACACTCTGAACACCACTGAGGTACTGGGGAGTGGGGAGTTGGTTACATAGTGCCATCAAAATAGACACCATTGTTCCAAAAGTACGCCACCTCAAAATATTTAGGTGCAGAAGTTGCTTCTGGTATTAATATAGCACCTTTCAGCGTTAAATAGTCCTATCACTCGGATGGGATACATACAGAAATTATGGATTTAATTAACTCAATAATCATGGCAGAAAACTCTTCATCGTGAATTCCTTTATAATATAAAGTAATATATCATTGATCAAAAATCTTTCATGTAATGATGAAAATAAAAAGCTAATTAATATATTATTCTGATTGGTTGATTATTTAATTGATGGCCCCATTACCTTTCACATCCAGAATTTTGACCCTCTACATAACTTCCCAAATTAAATCAATGGTGAAACTTTGACCCTCGTTGCACAACCGAAAATGCTATTTGACCCGCCGGATAACAGCCGAATAACAGCTGATTTAGACGTGGCAGACGACGTGGAGGAATGATGAGGTTTTTCCTTTATCCACCTCATCAGTAACCACGCCCGTTTTGATTCATCCTTCTCTCTTTTTACTGTGAATACTTAGGGATTATACCATTATCGTATCATAACAAGATACCATCATGAGCATTATCGATAGTAACCAGCATCAACGAAAATCCTTGATCTTAAATTTTTTTCCAATAACTTGTGTATCGCCATCAACGAAATTCCTTGATACTACTTAGTTGTATCACCATGATTCACGTACGAGTAGGAGCACTTACTCACATCATTATCTATGCTTATACTACTTTCCATGTTTTTCAAAATCAATAAAAATCTAGAATCATCAACAATTAAATTAGGATATTTTTTGACTGTACCTGAAAAGGGTAAATGGTTTGCGATGAAAAAGTGGTTCATTGATTTAAAAAGTATCAGAAGATTGTTCAACGAGACCCTTTTTTTTTTCTTTTTTTGATCTCTCTATTAACAAGATCCTTTTAATCATTGGAAAAGATGCAGAATCCTGAAAAATGTTTTGAAAATTCTGTGTTTCTTGTTCATTCTAAAATCTAGGTTCACAAATTAATTCATAATTAGAATCGAAATCAGGTAATCAAAATATAGATAGCTTAGAATTTGAGAAATAGTTAGCCAATTCAATAGAGAACTACGCTTTCCTTATTTTCTATTCTATGACGTGGTTGAGAGGAGTAACCGCCTCTTTCAGCCACATCAATAAACACGTCATATCTGCTGGTATTCTGCGGTCACACTGCTGTTCACCTAGCACGATTGGTTACACAACTCCCCAAATTAAATTAATAGTGAAAACCGAAATGTTACATGCACATTCGGTAAGGAATGTGCACAAATTCGGACTTAGAATAGTACTCCTGAATCGTCCCAATGGTCAAATAGTCTAGTATTCCAACGGTAGAGAGGATAAACATATCTAACCACCCAGATACATCAACAGAGAAATTAAAAACCAAACGTTACTTATAGTTATACGCCTAGATACCACCTCGTACTCAATCTCAGATCGAGGTACAAATCATACTCGCATGCATACTCACTTCCAAAAGAAATACGTCAGGCAAAACTATAGATGGCTAGTGATATACGAAGTTGTCTTATATATTTGACCATTTGAGCCAAAAAGTGAACCATGACGTTCCACGTAGTGATTTGAAGTTGTCATATTTCACATGATTACAAATTTACAATCAATCCACACACTCTAAGACAATCCAGAACAACAAATTTTAGATCAATTCAGAACAATCCACACACTCTTTCAAGGAAACTAGGTTTTGATCACTAGCATACACTAAATAATTGCATCTCTTGCACACCTTACTGCAATAAGCACACCTGCAAACCATACACCAAGTCACGAAGTATCCATACATAGGTTTTGTATTAATTATAGGTTTGCTGAAATTCCTCGTGAACTTCGGAGGCGTATTTTCGTTTCTGAATCTCCGTGGGAACTTTAACATTTGTTGCTACTCCAAGATACTCGAGAAGCTTTATAAAGTACCAAGGAATGTCGAGCTGCCACCATTCAAGCCCTAACCGAGCTGAGTACTCAAAGGCGTGATGGTTGTTGTGCCAACCTTCTCCAAATGCTATGTATCCCACCATCCAGTTGTTTTTAGACAAGTCTTTGGTGTTCCATGGCCTTTTTCCCCATGTATGGCAAACTGAATTCACCATGAATGTGCCATGGTGGCTGACTGCTAGTCTCACACTCTTAAAAAGAAGGAGAAAAAATATATATCAATTCACTAGTTCTGCTTACAAAATTTAGTTGATTGCAAAATTTAAAGTCTCAAAAGATCTTGATATGAATAGACATATTAAGTTAGAAATATAAAAATTCTACAAGAAATTAATAACTTTCCCACGAACGATCGTGTCGTGTGAGATTATGAAGGATATCATAGAGCACCAAGTTTGCACTATGTGCTTACCATTCCCCAGATAAGGTGTGGCAAGCCTCCTGCAACGTATAACAGAAGTGCAAGTCCAAGAAGATGAAGTGCGTGTGTTCTGCGAAGAAACCTGTAGTATGCTTGCTTTTTTTAAATCCATTACATTGTTTGATTTTCCGCACTGCAAAACATGGTTAAAAGATCACCCAAGAATTGATATCCGATGAACTTTTGTACGTAAAATCAGATGATGCAACAACCTAAATGCCAAATAAAGATGGAATAAAACCTTTTCCCAAAGATAGTTGTGCTGAAAAACCCAATTGATATGGCTGAACCAAAACCCCTCGATTGGACTATGTGGATCTCGATCAGTATCCACAAACTGATGATGGTACCGATGAACGCTTACCCAAAACATCGGGTCTCCCTACAAGTCCAGCAACAATAGTAAAGATACACATGATTAAGCATACGCAATATGGTTTAGGGACAAATTAGTAACCAAAAGAATAACACTAACCTGTACAGCATGAAGTCCAAAATAAGCAAACAAGTATTCGAGATATATCGGTAGTTTAAAACTACGGTGACTAAGGTTTCTATGGTAAGATAGACTTATCCCTATGGGTAAAGTTAGCACACCCAAAATCAACGCAACCCAAAATGCATTCCAGGTAAAGTAAAAAGGAGCAAATAAGAGCCCGATATGTTCCACGATGAGCGACCCCAACTTCACACGATCCCAGAAATGAACTTTTCTTTTCGAAAGAAACAGCTCTTTCTTAGACTGTTTCAAGTGCAACACAGTACCATTTGGACTATAAACACGATCTACTTCAACCATTTTTGATCCTTAAGACTATTATCAAGTTTCTTTCGTATATGTCATATAGTGTTGCTACAACTGCGTTATATATATATATACTAAATGAAAATCAACGAATCTAGCTAGAAAGACAATCTACCCTTTGTGCCAAACCAATACATCAAAGGGGCACTGACATCATGGTGGTACGGACAAAAATGAATACCACTGAATGGGCATCAAACCTGTGGTGCGAAGCCATGACAGAGTAAAGGTAGTAATAATGTAGTGATACGTAAAGACTCAGTATTGCAGCTTTTGGTATTAAAGTAGCACGTTTAAGCGTTGAATGGCCTGGACTTTTTCTTTATTATTTAATTAAGATCTCCTAACAGTCAAACAATTCAAAAGTAGCACGTTTAAGCGTTGAATTCCCCAACTATATGTCATATGGTTCACTGTAATTTTGCTATTATATATAAGAAGCTAGAAAGATAATTGTGACACGAACATGTGTGGTGACACGAACATGTGTTGCCAAACCATCAAGGTGGTACAAAAATGATTGTCATCAAAGGGCATCACAGTGTGTGGGTGCCGAACCATTAATCGATTAAGTTTTACGAGATACGTACATAGACGGACTCTACTGTAACTACTGGAAATCCAGCAGCAGACACAAATGATAAATACAATAACTCTAAGACATTATCAAGCAAACGAAGTAGAAATATTACTTTATTTATTTGATCGTGATGACGATTATGCTGATGATATTACAAATATAGATAGACTCACAAAAACCCTAACTGGTTTTCTCTCAATATGACCTTCTCTCATACAAAAGTTCCAACCTCCTTTACAATCAACTAAGTCTCTATTAATAGGCCAAATTTAGTAATGGATACAATCATTTTACTTCTATCGGTCACACAATCCACGTGACTCTCGCTTTTTACTTCGCCAAAGCCATTTTCCGTATAAGTAATTCCATCCTTTTCGACGATAACTTCGGTATCTTGTCCGCACAGTTGTCCTATTTCTTGTACAACAATCCCGTCTTCGCCTAACTCGTCTTTGCTTTGTACCATAAGTAAAAATACCACTTAATGGGCCAAATTGATACTTGAATCATGTTTTGGTCCTCATCCAAGCCCACTATCCTGTCAACCAAGGTAGCCCACTACCTACACAGACCGGTCAATGATCAAAGTCGGTCAACTATCAAAGTCAACTTCCTGGTCAAGGTCAATGGTCAAGTCGGTTATCAAAGTCAGCGTCTGGCCAACTATCGTGAAACGATGCTTTTAAACTGATTTTAGTTTTATAACCGCAATGCCGCAAACAATTCCTAGCCAAAAATCCATCCACGCCGCGCCATCACGTCTTGTCCCAACCATCAAGCTTGATCGCCCATGCAAGCCATCGGTACTTGACCAGTGATGTCCACAAATACGCCGAGAATCATTTATACGGAAATTGAATTCCATGATTTCATCCATTGAATTCCATGCGTAAGACTAACTCAGATTTTGACCATGCGGTACTAATCTAATGATTTCAGCCATGCAAGACTAAAGGGTACTAATCGTTGCTAGTTTATTATGCGATACTAAAAATGAAGCGATTTGACCATGCGTACTAAAGGCGTGATTTCATACATGCGGAATTAACTATAAATTAAGTTTCATGCGAGAATTGATGATGGTGGCTTGAATGAGCGATTCTTGTAATTTATGTTATATTTAGATATGAAACTGTATAAATAGGGGGGAGCAGAAATGAGGAAGGGGTAGCTAATAGGAGAGAAAAAACATACTTTGTAATACAAAAACTCAATAAACATTTCTCCCCAAGGGGATTCATCCGTGGACGTAGGCGCACCTGTGCCGAACCACGTAAAAACCTGCGCTTGGATCTTTGTCTCCTTATTTGTTCTTCAATTCATCTCCTAACCCAAAATACATACCAAACCATCCATTCATCGTTTTTCGTAAAAGTAATTTTGGGTACAAACATCGCGCGCTGGACTAAGGGGAGCTTACGAGAAAAGAAATCGTGTTTTCCCATTGAGAAAGTTGTAAAAATGCTTCAAAATCGTGTCCTCGAAAAAGCGATGCCTGAGCATCCACGAAAGTCATGCTGCCCGATTTGAGTCGCAATCGCTGCCGGTCGATTTGATCATGCCAATCGCGATCCACTGATCGTAGCTATTGCACGACCGTATAATCGCACATACTTACGATCGTTGATCGCAACGTTGCAATCAAGATTCGCTCGTTTTCTGGGGATTGAAGCTATTACTGCGAGATCTGGCTGAAAATCACATCACTACAAAATCTGATGATATGTTCTTGGGACGCCTTGTCCACAAACAAAAAAAAAAAAAAAAAAAAAAAAAAAAAAAAAAAAAAAAAGTGGTGAAATACCATCAAAACTCATAGATATTCGATCCACGACATGGCTGAATCGATTTATTTCCATCATGCCGTCGATTGATCGCAAATCGCTGATTGCTAATCACAATTATTATAGCCTCAAGACGCGCAGCCTTTGCCACCAAACTCGATTCATCATAAAACCCAGCCAAAATCGTTGTCGTGATGTTCGATCCGACATATCCAAGTCAAAGTCCGAAAAATTGCTTCTCAAATAACGCATTATCCACATTCCAAGTTTGTTGTATGACAAAATCGACATCATCATGATCGCAAAGCACAGCTGTTGTCTACATCTCAAGGTGCTTAAATACCCAAGGGAAAACCTCCCGTAAAAGCATCGCGTGAAAATTCCGAAAAGGGCCACAAAAGTGCGGCCAAAATCATGGTGAAAATTCCATGAGAAAGCAGTATGATTCAACAAACCACAGTGTAAAAATTGAGGAGAAAAGACAAATGCCCATAAAACTCACAGAAAAGGTCAAAGAGAAAAAGATAACAACACCAATGTACCGTTGAAATTTCTAGACAAATGGCAACAGTTCGTGAAAAGCGTGGCGAAAGTTTTCCAAAAAAAAAAAAAAAAAAAAAAAAAATGAGCCGGCGGCCCAAGCCGGCGAGCGGCGGCGAGCGGCCTCAGATCTGTTCACCCTCTTTAGGAGTTTCGTTCACCCACATTACTTTCACTCACCCACGTCATGTGTCCATCACCCACTTCCATCAATCATAAAAGATTCGATGCTTTTCGTGTGACATCAAAGTTCGATGTTCGGCGTATGTAAACCGTTGATGCTCAGTGGTATATCAAACTTCGATGTCCCAGGATATATCCAAATTAACTCTCAGAAAAAGTTCGACCGCTTCATGTTACATCAAATTTCAATGTTCGTGAAAGAAGACCGTTGGTCGAAAATCTTGTTTCAATCAATAACTTCTTCGTTTTAAGTCCGAGATCGAGTGATTTTTGGCTCGTTGGAATCGTCTTTCAATTACCTACAACATGGAAGTGAAAAATCATGAGTTTGGAAAATTTAATTTTGAGGTTCCGAGTGGCACGACAAACACTATCAAGATGCGGGGCACTGCCGTTCAATGTTCATGAGCTGCTGTTGTGTCGATTTTCTACCCACAACGCAAAGATCGCAGTGCTGGTTGGAATCATAAACCTAAACACGCATTTTCTGCAAGGTAAAACTACCGCAGCCGGTTGATCGAACTACTGCAGTCCTTTTCCGAATAATTACTACTGACGATTGATCGAACATCAGTAATCCAGTTTCACAAGCAACGATTCTTTGTCAGACAATTGATCCCATGACTGCTGAAAAACGATTAAAGTAGAAACTGTCTTCGATCCAGCTTTGACTTAACGACGCATTTCCAATCCCACAGACAAATCAATTACTAAGTCGAGACAAGACGCCTAAGGCAACTATACTAATCATCGCCGCTTAAAAGCACCGACATAGCCGGTGGGCATCCTAATCACTTCGAAACGAAGTCGCAGACAACATTTTCAATAAGGTAAGTATACAATTTACATATTTTTGCTTTTCATATATTCATGCATACTTTTGGTAAGACACCTTTAATGTGGCAAGCATCTTCTCAACAAGGGGATGCACACATTTCAATTCTCACACATACGGAATAGTGGGATTGGCTCCCGCGCCGAATTCCGGAAAGCAGACTTATTCAAAATCCCATGCGAGCAAATGCAGCAAGGAAGTGCACCCTTGTGCAAGAATGAGCAACATGACAATTACTATCTTAGGGCGAGTTGCATATCACTTCAACATGATTGACCATCACCAGGGGCGAGATATGTAACACCTCGTGGTCTAAAATTACTCTTTTGGGGCAAATCAACACTTCATACGCTTGGGGAAAGTTACACATAGCACCTAATTGCGCTTAAGCTCACAAGAAAATCGAAACGTCAGAAAACCCAAACTTCTTAGTCCTCCAACGAGTTGTAAGATTAAGTGAGGGCGCGTACACCCTAATATTTTTACGCATTTTTACAATCATTAATGTTAAACTGTTATAATTTTGTTGATTGAATTTTTGTACTTAGCTTCAAAAGCAACTGCTGCACTCGACGAATCGATGTAGTCCCGGTTTTGCTTACAGTCATGCTCGATTGGATGCAAATCGATGCGATCACAGTGGCACTCGGTTGGGTATGAACTGATCTTTGTCTAGTTTTATTCGTAATTGTTACACCTATGTTTATCGAAATCGCTTAAACCAAGTCCCTCAAAGATCTGCTTTCTGATCCACTAACCAGCCAAGCATCGAGCGTAACTGTTCTTGTCACGATTCCGGTGATCCCGCAGATGATGCGGTCGGTATGCTTGCGATTCCTCTGATCCAAACTCAGCCATTAATGCTATGTTGTAGCCTTTTAAATTCTTTTGCTGCATTCCGCTAATCACCGGTTGATGTAGTCGGCTATGCTCGCCGATTTCTATGATCCAGTTGATCGCAGCTGCGGTAACTTTCGTTCATCGTTGCGCATTCCGCCTGTCGCCACCATTGCGATTCAATTTGCTCATCACTCACTGCGATCCATTTGATCACCGCTGATGCAGTCCAGTTTTGCTCGCAGTTCTTGCAGTCCAGCTAACCGCAGCTACTGCAATCATGCTCATCGTTGCTGCATTCCCGAAGAAGATCGCATTGCTGGTAGCTTCATTTTGTTCGTCCTCGCAGATCCCAATTGATCACCGTGATGCGATCCCGGTCGATTTTTCGCGGAGTTCTCTGCGATCCATTACTTGCATGACTTTTCAATCATGCTCATCGTTGATGCATTCCAAATGATCGCCATTGTTGTCTTGATTTTGCTCACTCCTTATAGTCCAATACATTACATGAGCTGCTTGAATCTGTTTAGACCGATGTTTATTCTGGCTCATTTCCAACACCACTTCTGCTCATTATCAAGCTTCTATTGCATCACTTCGAGTCTTGTTTTACATCACTTGGGGCGACTTGATTACGATCTCCACAATCAACGGGCGTTTCTATTTACGTCTTGGAACATAAATTTAACTCTTGGGCTTTGATTTCCGCAAACAAGGGAAGTTCTTAATCACCTCAATATCAATAGTCCACACTTGGGCGAGATTTATCATTGACTAAGGAACACAAAATTTTTCTTAACCCCCAACAAGTTGGAGGTTAAGAGGGGCGATGTTTGTACCATAAGTAAAAATACCACCGCAACGGGCCAAATTGATACTTGAATCATGTTTTGGTCCTCATCCAAGCCCACTAACCAATCGACCAAGGTAGCCCACCCCGTCTACACATTTAATTCCAATGATCAAAGTCAGTCAACTATCAAAGTCAACTTCCCATTCAAGGTCAATGGTCAAAGTCGGTCAGCAGTCAAAGTCAGCGTCGGTCAACTATCGTAGAGATGATCAGACCCTGCCGCTTTTTAGTTTTATAACCAGCAATCTTGCAAACCAATTCCTAGCCAAAAATCCATCCACGCTACCGGCCATCATCACCAAACCATCAAGCCAGCCCTTGCCCATGCGCATACCGTTCGAAATTAAGTATCCACAACATGCAAGAATCATTTATGCGAATCAATTCCAATGATTTCATCCATTGAATTCCATGCAAAGACTAATTGCGGCGCTTTCGACCATATAGGTACTAATCATAGTTGTGATTTAATGTGCGGTACTAATCTGCAGCCGCTTTGACCATCTCGATACTAAAGGGCGTGATTTGACCATGCGATACTAAAGCGGCGAGTTTCATACATGCGAAAATTAACTACAAACTGTTTCATACTGAATTGATGATGGTGGCTTGAATGAGTGATTAATGTAATTTATGTTATATTTAGATATGAAACCGTATAAATAGGGGAGCGAAATGAGGAAGGGTAGCTAATAGGAGAGAAAAACATACTTTGTAATACAACAATCGATAAAACATTTCTCCCCAAGGGGATTCATCCGTGGGACGTAGGCGCACCAAAGCCGAACCACCGTAAAACTCCGTCCCGATCTTGTCTCTTATTTGTTCTTCAATTCATCTCCTAACCCAAAATACATACCAAACCATCCATTCATCGTGTTTCATGCTACAAAAGTAATTTTGGGTACAAACATCTCTATCCTTCTTGAGTTATCTTCTAGCCCAATCAATCGCACTTCGTTAACTTCAGTCATGTAGGATTATACTTAGTAGGTCGATATTCGTTAAAGCGGATCCGGCACTGATTTGACTAGTCACCGACGTGTCTTCTCGGGGTTGATGAAGATCTTCTAATTTTAGATTTACTTAGTGATTTCGTTGAACGACGTGGCAGGGATTTACCGTAATCACATTTTTCCTTTTCTCTTTATTCTATAGGATTAAGGATGGAGAGAGAACCCGCGTGAAATTCTTAACCGCCCGTCTCCGTTTTCTTGCCTTCTTGTCTCCCACAATTTTTGTAACCGCTTTGCAATCGGTTCCTCTTCTCCCATGACTTGCTTCTGCCGAAGGAGGTATTTCCTTACTATAAATACCTCTATCTTCTCTCTTTCTTTTCGATCTTCATAATTTTCTACTTTGCAGTTCTTGTCAATTGTTTCTCCCAAAACCTCTCTTCCCACAACTTTCTTTGATTTTAGTTCTTCAAATCCTTTTACTTTGCTTCAAGTTATGGCTCCTAAGAAATTCCCTTCTCCGACATGACTTCCAAGACCCTTGAAGATTCCCAAGCCAGATTTCATAAAAAAGGTTTAACTTTAACCCCCCGACATTTATGCTTCGATTTCTCCTCCTATTACGCGACCAAGGATATGAAGTTGAAATCTGAACAGATTCTGAAGAGTCAAACTTGGTCTTCAACTAGAATCATCATCACAGTCGATCAATTGCAGGTCTCCCCTTGCCTTTGTACAAATCCACGAGAATCCATTATTCTATGAGATATTAGTACAACTTCAACGAGGTGTCTTTCAATTGTGTGGGGAACGCTATTCGTATCGCCAATGAGTTCGAAGTGAAGCGCTCGAATGGCTTCTCTCTCGATTCCACTGGTTACAAGGATTTTAACCACGAAGATTACGATATAGGCTCTTTTTGGCGAATTATACCGACAAAACCTTAACCACGAAGATATCAAGAGTGGGGTGTTAAGCTTTCTCGCAAACCATGGATGACCCTTCTAAAGCCCTTATCCTAGCCGTTGAGCCCCTTGGTAACCCGAGGAATGACCGTCTCCATTTTTATAATGATGAGGATTGGATGATGTTCCAATTGATTATTGAGGTCCCCTGTCTCGGGGTCTAGACGAGAATGGCAAACCTCGTCTTGGTCCTTTTCCAAGCATCTCCATCTCCCACTTTTGAACTCGGTAGGATCCTATGGCGCGAGATGTCAACGGGGTTAGAATTCATTTTTCTCTCTTGCTGTTTGTCTTTTATTCAAAGCCTTCCTAATTTTTTTTTTTTTTTTTTTTTTTTGTAGTACGAAGTCCCTTCTCCTAGTCTGATTAAGGACCATAAAAAGAAGAAGTCCACCGTTGATTCCCCTGCTTCCGAACAATTGTATGATTTTTTCGTCCTACTTCGCCCCTTTTCGTGAACTTATCATTTCCTAACCACTCATTTATCGTAAAGATGAACCCATGGGTCCCCAAACTGCTACGGCTACTAGAAGTCAACGGAAGAGTGATCGTTCTCTGATTCCTTCCCCTGCTGATAAGGTACCTCATTTTCCTTACTTCGCGGCTTTCATATCATGTTATCTTCTTAATTTGTGTATTGGAGGATGGTACCTCCAAGTCTCCTTCTGCCAAGGATCCCCCCAAGCGCCAACGTAGGGTCTTGGATTTGGCTACTCGACTCGAGCTAAAGTGACCACCCGTCAACCAACTCCCGCTCTTGAACGTCCAACCTGTTTCTTCCTCTCGCAAAGATATTCCTCCCGAGTCCTCCGAGGGCGAAATCCTTCTTCTCTATCCCCCACTGTTGTTGTGGATGATTTCCCAGATAAGTCATCCAAGGATAAAGAGAGGAAGGGTAAAGACAAGAAGAAGATCTACGAAGTTGAGGATCCTGCTTATGTCTCCCGACATGGATTTTCTTAGGCAATTTTTTCATTTCAACTCTAGGAAATGCTTCTCTCAGATCTCCTGCCGCCGAGTCTTTAGCTTCCTTGATTCGATACTTTCTTGGCTGGGGATCAATCTTTCATAGTGAATGCTTTGTTGAACCTCTCCCTTAATCAACATGTTGTGATAATGGGCTTGGTGTGTTCTAGATTATTCTTATGTGTTCTTTCTTTCTTTTCTTTATGCAACATTCTCACAGCTCCTCTAACTGCTTATTTATTTTCGAAGTTTAATCGTCATAGGGCTTGGCTAAGTCGAAATCAAAATGTCTCGTGAACATCCGGGGAAATACAAAGATTCAAGTTCGGGAGTTCAAAAAGGATCTTGTTGGGGAGAAGGAACGCTGCGTCTAAACTGGAAGAGAAGGATGGCGAACTTCGCAGTTAAGTGTCATTTCTTAGTGTGTTTTGTTCTTTCCTTAGCTTTATTTTTATTATATCTTGTTTTACTTCTCGTCAAGCTCGATGTTTGAAACGTCAAATAGATGCTTCGAGGCGAAGGACTTGCTTGAGGATATCCGCTTGGAAAATTTAAACCTTACATCCCCTCGATTAGTAGTTACGTGACCGAAAAATCAAATTTTAAGCGAGAAGGTTGAGACTCTATTCCTTCAATCTAACCACTTGGCCACCGAATCTTCAAATAATGAGGAGTTGAACCTTCATCTTCATAAAGAGAATTAGAGCTTGAAGCTGGATCTACAACGTGTTGGTAATCTTTCTTTACCACTTGGCTTTATTCATTCTTCGTCACTAGCTCGGATCAAACGTTTGAAGAGGATAAAACTCGCGTAATTAAAAGGAATGATAAATTTGAAGTCGATCTTTGTAAATCTCGTAACGAAGCGGTGACTTGAAGTCCGAGAATACTAAACCGAGGGACGAAGTGACCTCTCTTATCCCGTCTGAAGATTTCCAAGGTAAGAAGAAATATATTTTGGTGAGATTAACTCTGAATCTGGACATGGTAAAGGGTGGGATAATTCGTATCACGAACTTTGCGTTCAACTTGAAGCTGCGAGGGTCGAGATATCTAGGCTTGACCATCTTAACGCCGATGTCCAAAAAACTTTGGGTTATGTCATCTTTCAGAAGGAAGGTATTTTTAGGGGTTGCATGTTATTCCTTGCCTTTCCCATGTTTTGTTTCCTCAATTAATTATCTTATTTCTTTTCCTTGCAGAATCAGAGCAGCATTTCAAGAACCAAGTGCTCCATCTATCTCGTCAGAAGGACGAACTTGCCAATGAAGTCTCCGATCTTAAATAGGAGATCAAGGAACTTAATGAGGACTTCAATATAATGGAGAAAGATGCGACGAAGGTTGTCAAGTTAACCAAGAATAACGCCCAGGAATCCAAAGTTAAACTCTTTAATGAAATTTGTGACTGTGAGGTATTCTCGTGAACCTTTGATCTTGAGGTTTTCTCTCGATGATGAACCCGTTGACGCGAAGGCTCCTTCTCAAGCGCGAGGATGATGATGACGGCAAACCGAGTCTCGATGAAGAAGTTGAGCCTGAAAATCCCAAGGGCAAAACTCCTATGTTTGTTGAAACCGCTAATATTCCCTCTTCTTCGTCTACTCTCACGGTGGTGATGCCAGGTAGTGTTGGGACCGAGAAATCGGGTGTTAATGATGAGTTAAAGACAAGAGTCAAAGGATCCAATAGTGGTGATGAAGAAACAAGATAAAGGTACCTGTGGTGACAACCTCGAATGAGAAGCTATCAAGGCTAATCCCATTCAAGAACTTCCTTCTCGATCTTGATTTTCTTTTCTTGTTGATCTTTTTGAACACCTCTCGTCTTTTATCATTACTTGAACCGAGCGCTCCCAAGCTTGGGGGGCATAATATTTTGATTTTTCTTCAATGTATTACTTTTGCTTTCATCTCCATCTAAATTTATTTATTTCATTTGGTTAGTTGTGATATAATTAAAGTATGCCTGCGAAACTATCTTTATTTTGAAAGCAAAACAATAGGTATTTTCTTAACATATCCCCCCTCTATATGAATTAGTAAAAGTATATACTTGCCTTTGTTTTGGTTTTAAAATTACCAGTCATGCGAAGGAAATTCGCAAAAGAATAATAAAAATAAAAAGTATATACTTGCCTCTTATTCTTTTGCGAAGTTCAGAGCATACCTATGCTTTGACAATTATGATTCTTATATGTACTTTGTTGTATTGCTGCCTTTTTAGGTTGATGTCCGTATCTCGCTAGCTTGTTAATTCTTGCAAATATTAAATTTCTTTTATGATAATGATATTTTGTATAAAACGATACCTCTTTCTTAATTTATTTCATAGTTTTCCTCTTGCTTTCTCTTTGTTATTTTCATTATTTGTTTTCATGCTTTGTTGCCTTGTTGTATTAAATTGCCTCACATCTCTCAATTTTCATCGCGAACCGTCACTAATGAGGTCTTGTTGCCTCTAGTTAAGGTCTTATTGTCTTCAACTTGTATTCTAGGATCTTACATTCCGTTATAGGACTTACCAGAATGCCCCGACCTTCTACTCGTTGTTTGCCTCGTCTTCACTTCTACTAGTTATCTTGAGGTCTTATTTTGCCTCCTAATTAAGGTCTTATTGCGCCTCACTCCGTTGTTTAGGGTCTTTTTCGACGAAGTCTCAGGCGCTCTTTACTCTTGCGAGATAAAGATCCATCAACCTCGCCTCAACACACTCAGTGAGGTCTTTTTGTGCAACAATATCACAGGCCTACTGTTTATGGGTAAAAATCGTTTCTGCTGATTTCGGTAATTTCGGTAGGTGAGTGAGAAACTGGTTCAAACCCTAAACAAATGTGCTGCACGTGAGCACTTTATAGATTCGAGAGATCAATCTGTACAAGTCCGGCTAAACCAAGAAATGGCCGTTCGGACTTGCTTCGGGTCACAAAGTGGAGGAGAAGGTTGATTTGGGAGGGAAGCAAAGAAAGGTGTTGAGGAGAGTAGTATCTCGACATGTATCAGAAAGTGAAAGCTTAGGAAGCTTGCAAGAGATGAAAGCTTTTTGGGAGAGCTTGCAAAGTTTCCTTTACGAGAGTGTAGTATTTTTTCTCCGACCGAGACTTATTCTCTCGGTGGAAATAGGTAAGACCTATTTATACAAGTCGAGATTGAAACGTGCTGGCCTCATGAAGGAAGAGAGTAAAGGGTGAAATAATGGGAGGAGGTGGTAACCACATGGTTTAATAGGTGAAAACGTTTTTCACCATTATTTCCTCTTTTTTTTGACCGCTTTATTCCTTTTCACGCTTTCTTAATGTGAGCGTAGTGTACGCTGCATCTTTGTGACCGCCAAACAAAACCCTAAAGAAGCATCCCCCAGGTTTGTGTCGATGTCTCGAGTGTTGGTTTTGCATCTGAGTGCAAGTGGCGCTGCTAGTGGCGCGCGTGGCATGTACCAATGGCATGTGCTAATGCCTTGGTGGTAGGTTGCCCGGTTTGCAAGTTAGGCTACCAGCGTGTGTGTTTGGCATGTGCGAATGCCTTGGTGGGAGGTTGCACGGTTTGCAAGTTAGGTTACCGGCCGTGTGTGTTTGGCATGTGCCAATGGCATGTCTGCGGAATGCCTTGGTGGTAGGTTGCACGGTTTGCAAGTTAGGCTACCAGCGTGTGTGTTTGGCATGTGCCAATGGCATGTGCGGAATGCCTTGGTGGTAGGTTGCACGGTTTGCAAGTTAGGATACAAGCGTGTGTGTTTGGCATGTGCCAATGGCATGTGCGGAATGCCTTGGTGGTAGGTTGCACGTTTTGCAAGTTAGGCTGTGAGCATGTTGGCATGTGCCAATGGCACGTCTGTGTATGTTGACTTAGTTGCAAGTCTTGCGAGCCTAGGGCGCTATATTTGGCGTGGGCCAAAGGCATAGCGGCTTGGAAATATGGTTTTCGACACGTGTTGGCATGTGCCAATGGCACGTGCGCCATGTTGACCTAGTTGCAAGCCTAGTGGCGCTATATTTGGCGTGGGGCCAAAGGCATAAGCGGCTTTTTGGAAATATGGCTTGCGACACGTGTTGGCATGTGCCAATGGCATCGTGCGGCCATGTTGAATCTAGTTGCAAGTCTTCTGGCTTCGAGCGCTATATTTGGCGTGGGCCAAAGGAATGGCGGCTTGGAAATATGGCTTGCGATACGTGTTGGTATGTGCCAATGGCATGTACGGCCATGTCGACCTGGTTGCAAGTCTTGCAAGCCTAGGGCGCTATATTTGGCGTGGCCAAAGGCATAGCGGCTTGGAATTATGGATTGCGACACGTGTTGGCATGTGCCAATGGCACGTGCGGCCATGTTGACCTAGTTGCAAGTCTTGCAAGCCTGGGACGCTATATTTGGCGTGGGCCAAAGGCATACGGCTTGGAAATATGGCTTGCAACACGTGTTGGCATGTGCCAATGGCACGTGCGGCCATGTTGACCTAGTTGCAAGTCTTGCAAGCCTAGGGCGCTATATTTGGCGTGGGCAATGGCATAGCGGCTTGGAAATATGGCTTGCGACACGTGTTGGCATGTGCCAATGGCACGTGCACGGCCATGTTGACCTAGTTGCAAGTCTTGCAAGCCTAGGGCGCTATATTTGGCGTGGGCCAAAGGCATAGCGGCTTGGAAATATGGCTTGCGACACGTGTTGGCATGTGCCAATGGCACGTCGGGTAATGTTGACCTAGTTACAAGTCTTGCAAGCCTAGGGCGCTATATTTGGCGTGGGCCAAAGGCATACGGTTTGGAAACATGGATTACGATCGTGTTGCCATGTGTAATGGCACGTGCACCATGTTTGACCCTAGTTGCAAGTCTTGCAAGCCTAGGGCGCTATATTTAGCGTTGGCCAAAGGCATACGGCTTGGAAATATGGCTTGCGACACGTGTTGGCATGTGCCAATGGCACGTGCGGCCATGTTGACCTAGTTGCAAGTCTTGCAAGCCTGGGCGCTATATTTGCGTGGGCCAAAAAGGAATAGCGGCTTGGAAATATGGCTTGCGATACGTGTTGGTATGTGCCAATGGCACGTCGGCCATGTTGACCCTGGTTGCAAGTCTTGCAATCCTAGGGCGCTATATTTGGCGTGGGCCAAAGGCATAGTGGTTTGGAAACATGGCTTGTGACACGTGTTGGCATGTGCCAATGGCACGTGCGGCCATGTTGACCTGGTTGCAAGTCTTGCAAGCCTAGGGCGCTATATTTGCGTGGGCCAAAGGCATAGCGGCTTGGAAATATGGCTTGCGACACGTGTTGGCATGTGCCAATGGCACGTTCGGCCATGTTGACCCTAGTTGCAAGTCTTGCAAGCCTAGAAGCCTATTTTGGCGTGGGCCAAAGGCATAGCGGCTTGAAATATGGCTTGCGACACGTGTTGGCATGTGCCAATGGCACGTGCGGCCATGTTGACCTAGTTTCAAGTCTTGCAAGCTTGTATATTTGGCGTGGGCTTGCGGCTTGGAAATATTGCTTGCGACACGTGTTGGCATGTGCCAATGGCACGTGCGGCCATGTTGACCTAGTTGCAAGTCTTGCAAGCCTAGGGCGCTATATTTGGCGTGGGCCAAAGGCATAGCGGTTTGGAAACATGGCTTGCGATACGTGTTGGCATGTGCCAATGGCACGTACGGCCATGTTGACCTAGTTCCAAGTCTTGCAAGCCTAGGGCGCTATATTTGGCGTGGGCCAAAGGCATAGCGGCTTGGAAATATGGCTTGCGATACGTGTTGGCATGTGCCAATGGCACGTGCGGCCATGTTGACCTAGTTGCAAGTCTTGCAAGCCTAGGGCGCTATATTTGGCGTGGGCCAAAGGCATAGCGGCTTGGAAATATGGCTTGCGACACGTGTTGGCATGTGCCAATGGCACGTGCGGCCATGTTGACCTAGTTGCAAGTCTTGCAAGCCTAGGGCGCTATATTTGGCGTGGACCAAAGGCATAGCGGCTTGGAAATATGGCTTGCGAGACGTGTTGGCATGTGCCAATGGCACGTGCGACCATGTTGACCTAGTTGCAAGTCTTGCAAGCCTAGGGCGCTATATTTGGCGAGGGCCAAAGGCATAGCGGCTTGGAAATATGGCTTGCGATACGTGTTGGCATGTGCCAATGGCACGTGCGGCCATGTTGACCTAGTTACAAGTCTTGCAAGCCTAGGGCGCTATATTTGGCGTGGGCCAAAGGCATAGTGGCTTGGAAATATGGCTTGCGACACGTGTTGGCATGTGCCAATGACACGTACGGCCACGTTGACCTAGTTCCAAGTCCTGCAAGCCTAGGGCGCTATATTTGGCGTGGGACAAAGGCATAGCAGCTTGGAAATATGGCTTGCGACACGTGTTGGCATGTGCCAATGGCACGCACGGCCATGTTGACCTAGTTGCAAGTCTTGCAAGCCTAGGGCGCTATATTTGGCGTGGGCCAAAGGCATAGCGGCTTGGAAATATGGCTTGCGACACGTGTTGGCATGTGCCAATGGCACGTACGGCCATGTTGACCTAGTTGCAAGTCTTGCAAGCCTAGGGCGCTATATTTGGCGTGGGCCAAAGGCATAACGGCTTGGAAATATGGCTTGCGACTCGTGTTGGCATGTGCCAATGGCACGTGCGGCCATGTTGACCTAGTTGCAAGTCTTGCAAGCCTAGGGCGCTATATTTGGCGTGGGCCAAAATCATAGCGGCTTGGAAATATGGCTTGCGAGACGTGTTGGCATGTGCCAATGGCACGTACGACCATGTTGACCTAGTTGCAAGTCTTGCAAGCCCAGGGCGCTATATTTGGCGAGGGCCAAAGTCATAGCGGCTTGGAAATATGGCTTGCGACACGTGTTGGCATGTGCCAATGGCACGTACGGCCATGTTGACCTAGTTACAAGTCTTGCAAGCCTAGGGCGCTATATTTGCGTGGGCCAAAGGCATGGTAGCTTGGAAATATGGCTTGCGACACGTGTTGGCATGTGCCAATGGCACGTGCGGCCATGTTGACCTAGTTGCAAATCTTGCAAGCCTGGGCGCTATATTTGGCGTGGGCCAAAGGCATAGCGACTTGGAAACATGGCTTGCGATACGTGTTGGCATGTGCCAATGGCATGTCTCGGCCATGTTGACCTAGGTTCAAGTCTTGCAAGCCTGGGCGTTATATTTAGCGTGGGCAAAAGGCATAGCGGTTTGGAAACATGGCTTGCGGTACGTGTTTGCATGTGCCAATGACACGTACGGCCACGTTGACCTAGTTGCAAGTCTTGCAAGCCCTAGGCGCTATATTTGGCGTGGGCCAAAGGCATAGCGGCTTGGAAATATGGCTTGCGACACGTGTTGGCATGTGCCAGCGGCACGTGCGGCCATGTTGACCTAGTTGCAAGTCTTGCAAAGCTGGGCGCTATATTTGCGTGGGCCAAATGGAATAAGCGACTTGGAAATATGGCTTGCGATACGTGTTGGTATGTGCCAATGGCACGTCGGCCATGTTGACCTAGTTGCAAGTCTTGCAAAACCTAGGGCGCTATATTTGGCGTGGGCCAAAGGCATAGTGGCTTGAAATATGGCTTGCGACACGTGTTGGCATGTGCCAATGGCACGTGCGGCCATGTTGACCTAGTTGCAAGTCTTGCAAGCCTAGGCGCTATATTTGGCGTGGGCCAAAGGCATAGCGGCTTGGAAATATGGCTTGCGACACGTGTTGGCATGTGCCAATGGCACGTGCGGCCATGTTGACCCTAGTTGCAAGTCTTGCAAGCCTGGCGCTATATTTGCGTGGGCTAAAGGCATAGCGACTTTTGAAATATGGCTTGCGACATCGTGTTGGCATGTGCCAATGGCTTGCGTACGGCCAATGTTGACCTAGTTGCAAGTCTTGCAAGCCTGGGGCGCTATATTTGGCATGTGCCAAAGGCATAGTGGTTTGGAAACATGGCTTATGATACATGTTGGCATGTGCCAATGGCACGTACGGCCATGTTGACCTAGTTCCAAGTCTTTGCAAGCCTAGGACGCTATATTTGGCATGTGCCAAAGGCATAGCGGCTTGGAAATATGGCTTACGTACGATGTTGGCATGTGCCAATGGCACGTCGGCCATGTTGACCTAGTTGCAAGTCTTGCAAGCCTAGAGCTATATTTGGCATGTGCCAATGGCATAGCGACTTGGAAATATGGCTTAGATGTGTTGGCATGTGCCCCGATAGCACGTGCGGACCATGTTGACCTAGTTGCAAGTCTTGCAAGCCTGGGCGCTATATTTGGCGTGGGCCAAAGGCATAGCGACTTGGAAATATGGCTTGCGATACGTGTTGGCATGTGCCAATGGCATGTGCGACCATGTTGACCCTAGTTGCAAAGTCTTGCAAGCCTAGGGCGCTATATTTAGCGTGCTAATGGCATAGAAGCTTGGAAATATGGCTTGCGATACGTGTTGGCATGTGCCAATGGCACGTACGGCCATGTTGACCTGATTCTGGTCTTGCATTCCTAGGCGCTATATTTGGCGTGGGCCAAAGGCATAGCGGCTTGGAAATATTGCTTGCGACACGTGTTGGCATGTGCCAATGGCACGTGCGGCCATGTTGACCTGGTTACCAATCTTGCAAGCCTAGGGCGCTATATTTGGCGTGGGCCAAAGGCATGGCAGTTTGGAAATATGGCTGCGATGCGATGTTGGCATGTGCCAATGGCATGTGTCGGCCATGTTGACCTAATTGCAATTCTTGCAAACTGGCGCTATATTTGGCGTGGGCCAAAGTCATGGCGGTTTTGGAAAGCATGGCTTCGCGATGCGTGTTTGCATGTGCCAATGACACGTACGGCCACGTTGGCCTAGTTGCAAGTCTTGCAAGCCCTGAGGTAGCTATATTTAGCGTGTGCCAAGGCATAAGCCCATGGTTTGCGTTTTTGGCGTTATTGCCATGGTCGCGAGTGCGACTTGGTTTGGCATTGTTGCCATGGCGTGCATGTATATCACGACCTGGTTTGGCATTTGCCATGGTGCGCGGTGCGCGGCTTGGTTTTAGCATTATTTGCCATGGTCATAACGTCACGCGACTTGGTTTGGCATTGTTGCCATGGTGTGCGATATCATGGCTTGGTTTTAGCATTGCCATGGTGTATGATATCTGCGGCTTAGTTTAACATTGTTGCCATGGTGTGCTTGTGCTGACTTGGTTTGGCATTGTTGCCATGGTGCGATGTGACTTGGTTTTAACATTCTTTGCCATGGTGTTATGATGTCGCTTAGTTTAGCATTGTTGCTATGGTCACGCGATATCACGGCAGTTTTAACATTGTTTCCATGGTGCGCGGTGTGCGGCTTGGTTTAGCATTGTTGCCATGGTGCCGATTATCATGGCGGTTTTGGCATTCTTGCCATGGTCGCAGATGTCTGGCTTGGTTTGGAATTGTTGCCATGTTGCGCGATGTGCGGCTTGGTTTTTGGAATTAGGGTTACACGTATTGAAAAACCTAATATGGTATTTTGAAAAAATACCCCTAGTGTTACACGAGTTAAATGCTCTTAGTTAATGTGTTGCGGGTAATACTAGGTCCCTAGCTAGGGATTCTGATTTTACCTTATTTAAGACCACCATCGACATTAAGTCCCCCTGCTTATCTCGGAACAAGGGCTTTGTTGGGGTGAAAGCATAAGATGATGACAAACTATTAAACAATAGTAAAGAAAATTGAAGGAGGCTTGTCGACCTTTTATAAATAGGATTTGGAATCCTTGCCTCTTGGTAGTTTGCACAAATCGGGAGAGGTGGCACAATTGGTGGGCAGTACGTGGGCGATGTTGGGAAGTTGGCGTGAGTTGGGAAGCGAGTGTGCTAGCTGGTGGGGCTGGCGCAAAGTGTAGAAGCCGTGCGTGCTTGCGAGGTCGGTGCAATTGGTGGGGTAGGTGCGGCAGGCGACGTTGGGAGGTTGGCATGAGTTGGGAAGGTGGGTGTGCTAGTTGGTGGGACCGGCGCAAAGTGTGGAAGTCTTGCGTGCTTGCGGGCGTGACTTGCGTAAACAAAAGGGGGTAGGTGCTTCTTCGGATAGCAAGTTTTCCTTATCTTGCTTTCCTTCACGTCCGGCTTGATTAGGGCATCATCCATGCCAAAAAATGCGACGTTATGTCCTTCATTGCTCCCTTTCCTTTTGGTTAAGTATTCATATCCCACCTTGAATGTATCGTCTCCCTTGTTTGAGAAGGGGTTCTTCTGTTGATTCCCCTTTTCCTTTTGCTTTGGGGTCGTTTTCTTCTTCTTTTTGTTCTGGCTATCCTCTTTTTATATGTGTATAGAAACGGGATGGGACTTGATCATTTCCCATTTCTTGCGATTAGTATGATGGGATCTTCGAGAGACGGCCGTGCCTTTAACTTTTGGAAAAGGACTTGAATCGGTGGGATCGATCTTCTTCTCTTGAGGAGGTATTGGTTGGGATTGAATCTTTGTTCCATGAAGCTAAAGAAAGTATGGGACTCCCTTCCATATCTTCACGAAGCGGTGCGTGTTGAGACTTTCGTGGGTTCGGTGGACGGCGGAGAGGCGTATGATTCTTGATTTTGATGTGGATGAATAAAAAACCTTCCTTCGAAGTGTCGATGAAAGCTTTCGAAGGTATATGATAGGCGAGACAGCCTTTGAAGTTGATGCCAAAGGTGTTATTGATGATACGGAGGGTCATGGTGGCGTATCTTTGGAGATAGTTGTCGGGAGGACACTGCTGCTCTTTGTGGCTGCTTCGGGATGCGATCTGAGATTTATTGCTAAAACCGCTGAATGGAACCTTTGTTGTCCAAGAAGGATTCTTTAGGGAAATTAACCCAGAAAGTAGCTTTTGCCAAGGACTTGCGGTCCGATATCGAGGCTAGTTCCTCCTTTTGTTTTTAAATGGTTTTGCTTAGTTCTGATGTTTTTTCACATCTTTCCTTTCTCTTCATCCATAAACATTTTGCTTCATATATATATATATATATATATTTTTTTTTTGAAAGAGGGTTGCGGTATCTTGGCTGCAATAGTTTTCTAGAGTTCTTCGATGTATTTCTCGATATACGAAGGTTCGCTCGGGAGGAGATATATTTATTTTTATTTTATTTTTGACAAAAGGAGATCTCGGAAAAATACAAACGGTGTATTCATCCTAGGGGAATGTGACGGCTATTAAGAGGAATGGTTTAAAGGAAATCTTGAAAGGGGGTGATTGGGAAGTGCGGCATTTTAGGGTTGGATTCCTTGAGCCATGCGAGTGAACTATCACAGGTGTGTCGGTATTGATGAGATTGCAATATCCTCCCAAAAGGGTATCCACAACCAGATACAGCTCGTATTCACCTTCCTCGGGCAAATCCATCTTTCTTTGTCATCTTCCCAACTTGAAGCTTGAGCTTTCCCTTAACCATACATCTCCGATTAAGAAAACGGGTTGAAGTCGTGTAACCATTTGAGCCTTGGCTTCGTTGGTTTCGCTAGAAGATTCAAGCTTCTTGCAAGTGTTCGAATGGTCCGACTCCCCCATTCACATTTTTTGACGGCGTTTGTGCCGGTTGTTGCACCTAGTCCCCATGACGAATGGGGGGAAGAAAAGGCGATTGCGGGAAAAGGTTGCTCCAGTCGGACTTACTTGCAGGTTGAAAATCATGGGACAAGCGCCCAACGGGTCCTCTCAGGATGCTTGGGTTTCTTCAATAGCTCGTTGATGTGATAACCCGTGGGGGCGATTTGTTGGGAATCCCTTCGGGCGTGGATGTCAGCGGAGAGGGTGTCGTCCGGTTTCGCTTTGTTGTCGAGCACCCGCGTCCCAAATCATCATGATCTAGATCTTTGACAATGTGGAACTTGCTATGCGTTATAGCGTCTCCCATCTCGATCTCTAAGTTGATGAAGCCATGCGCGTTCAAGTTCTCCTCCCAAGTTCTTAGTTACGGACGGGGAATAGGTAGCGTCTTGTTTTGTAAATCCTGCTTGCCTTTAGTGTCTTGAAGTAGTGATGTTGTGGTCAGGAGGTCGTGTCGATGAGCGTGTCGTCAAATTTGTTACCTCTTAAACGGGACGTGGTTAGCGTTCCCCGGTTCTCCTTTTAGTTCGCCCGTTTGGAGAGCTTGGGCCACGGCGTAAATCAAGGAGAAAAAAAGCCGTTTGCACCGGACACAACACGATTGAGGCTGCGAAAATATCTTGTGTTGCACCTTGGAAAGATAGAATTTCGCATATATGCTGCATCATGGATTGCACAGTCTCGTGCACGGAATTCCCGGAGGACCCACTTGATTTCTTATGGGAGGTGGGTCTCGATGCACTCTTTCGTCTCCTAGTTGGGTTCTCCGCCTATCCTTTCTTTGAAAATATGCTTTAATCATTGCAATCGCTGAGTCGGGTGGTGAAACGAACACCTTGATATGTGATGTCAAGGTTCGCCATCTCGGCGATTAGCGGACGTCGACGTGTGATCGATGACATCATCACCGAACCCGACTTCGGAGGTCAATCACCTCCTCGATGGGGAATGGGAAATCAAGGGTATTTCACTTGATCTCATTGATCTGCAGGAGTTTTAGCGACGATCTTCCATTGTGAGGATTCCCGTTGTCTTGGCGCTTCACGTTTCGGTGGTGGCTCATAGTTTCGTTTCCTTTTTCCTCTTTCGTTCACTATGTTCACGGAGGATGAGCCGCATTAAATTGTTCTGCTGATGGGCTTCTACTCCACTTGAGTTTCGCGTGCGTCTTGATTCGAGTTGGCCTAGTCCCTTTCCCGGTAATCTTTGGTGCTCATTTGTTACCAGATCGTACGCGGCCTCATGGAGTTCGTAGAAGCGTTTGGAAACGCATGAAGTTTTCTGGCAAGGCGCAGTAGATTGGGACCATACCGTTGATGCATGCGTTTACCAATTGTTGCTCGGTCACGTTTGGGTCGTGACGCGTTGAGTGTGAACCACTGAACCTTTGACGAAATCATTAGGATGTTCGTTATCCCGTGTACATTCTAAAAGTGCAGAAAAGGTAACATTTGGACACGAAAATGCTTCTGTAAACAGTGACCATGCTACTCCGGTTAGGAATGTCTTGTTCGGTGGGATGCTGTTGTACCATGTATACGCCACTTGGGTAAGTGATTTTGAAAATTCCCTTAAACGAAGAGCATTGATTATATTCATGTTCACTTTGAGATTCCGAACGGAAACATGTTCGTGCATTCCGGTACCATCGTACGGGGTAAAATTGAGAGAAGAGTACCCCCTTGGGAGAGGGTTCTCATGTTTCGGATGGGTAAGGGGGTTGGTGATGATGTACATCCAACTCATCATGCTTGATTCAGTCGCGTGGGAGTTGTTCCAAATCTTCTCGTGACGAAGTTGGGTGGTTGATTTCTCTCCAACGGGACTCTAGTACGGTTTCTTCATCCGTGGAGCGTGCCCTCGAGTGTCACCGTCGGGGGTTGTTGGAGATGCTTCTGGCGTCTACGGAATGCGACTCACGGGGCCAGTCAGCCCCATGTCGGGTTTTGAGAAAAGGTGAGCACCTCCTTACATGCTTGAAACCATGTCTGTCGGGCTGCGCGGCGTCTCATGTCGTTCCATCAAATCGGCGATGGTGACGTGGGCGACTTCTCTGCGTCCCTCAGGTCTCTCGTCCCGTCGGCGGGGTAATTGGAGTCCTAGTTGTCGGACTGTCTCTTTGGAAAAAGCATTCGGGGTCGTGGTGGCGGCCCTAGCTACTGCATTATTGGGGCGTGACACCGAAGAGATATTCTCGTTGCCGTGATTAGAGGGTTGTGCAAAGACGCTAGAGAGCGGCGGCCACTGGCCACAGTGATAGACGGTGTTACACTTAAGGAGTGCCTCGATGTTGCCGTTGTCGGTACAGTGAAGTAAACGACGCTATGGGGAACGTAACATCGGGGATTACGTTCTTATTTGGTGTTCTCATTCTCGCTGGGATCTGAGTTCCACCATGTTGGGATTTGACGTTCGGGAGACGAAATCGGGAGTTGGAGTTGGTATTGTAGCGATGATCAATCCTCCAGTAGTGGTCGCTAATTGTTTATGGGTAAAAATCGTTTATAGATTTCCTGTAATTTCGGTGGGTGGTGAGAAATCGGTTCAAACCCTAAACAAATGTGTGCAGTGAGCACTTTATAGATTCGAGAGATCAATGCAACAAGTCCGGCCTAAACCAAGAAATGGCTGTTCCAGGACTTGCTTCGGTCACAAAGTGGAGGAGAAGGGTTGATTTGGGGAGGGAAGCAAAAGAAATCTGTTGAGGAGAGTAGTATCTCGACTTGTATCGAAGTTGGAAAGCTTAGGAAGCTTGCGAGATGAAAGCTTTTGGGAGAGCTTGCAAGTTGCCTTTACGAGAGTGTAGTATTTTTCTCCCGACCGAGACTTGTTCTCTCGGTGGAAATAGGTGGACCTATTTATACAAGTCGATATTGAAACGTACCCTGGCCTCATGAAGGAAGAAGAGTAAGGGTGAAATAATGGGAGGAGGTGGTAACCGCATGGTGTTAATGGGTGAAAACATTTTCTGCATTATTTCCTCTTTTATTTGACCGCTTTATTCCTTTTCACGCTTTCTTAATGTGGGCGTAGTGTCAGCTGCATGCGTGACCTTAAACCAAAACCCTAAAGAAGCGTCCCCCGTTTGTGTCGATGTCTCGAGTGTTGGTTGCATCTTGAGTGCAAGTGGCGCATTGCTGGTGGCGCCCGCGTGGCATGTGCGAAAATGGCATGTGCGAATGCCTTGGTGAGTAGGTTCCACGGTTTGCAAGTTAGGCTACCAGCGTGTGTGTTTGGCATGTGCGGAATGCCTTGGTGGTAGGTTGCGCGGTTTGCAAGTTAGGTTACCGTGTGTGTTTGGCATGTGCCAATGGCATGTGCGGAATGCCTTGGTGGTAAGTTGCCGCGGTTTGCAAGTTAGGCTACAGCGAGTGTGTTTGGCATGTGCCAATGGCATGTGCACGGAATGCAGTAGTGGTAGGTTGCACGGTTTGCAAGTTAGGCTACCCCGGCGTGTGTGTTTGGCATGTGCCAATGGCATGTGCGGAATGCCTTGGTGGTAGGTTGCCCACTTTGTTTGCAGAAGTTGGCTACCCGGCGAGCATGTTGGCATGTGCCAATGGCACGTCTTGGCCATGTTGACTTGGTTACAAGTCTTGCGACCTAGGGGCGCTATATTTGGCGTGGGCCAGCATAGCGGCTTGATATAGTTTCGACACGTGTTGGCATGTGCCCACGATGGCACGTGCGGCCATGTTGACTGGTTGCAAGTCTTACAAGCCTAGGGCGCTATATTGGCGTGGGCCAAAGCCATGGCGGCTTGGAAATATGGCTTGCGACACGTTTGGCATGTGCCAATGGCACGTGCAGCCATGTTGACCTAGTTGCAAGTCTTGCAAGCCTAAGGCGCTATATTTAGCGTGGGCCAAAGGCGGCGTAGCGGACTTGGAAATATGGCTTGCGATACGTGTTGGTATGTGCCAATGGCACGTCGCAACCATGTTGACCTAGTTGCAAGTCTTGCAAGCCTAGGCGCTATATTTGAGCGTGGGCCAAAGGCATAGCTTGGAAATATGGCTTCCCGACACGTGTTGGCATGTACCAATGGCACGTGCGGACTGTGTTGACCTAGTTGCAAGTCTGGCAAACCTGGTGGCTATATTTGGGGTGGTCCAAGGCATAGCGGCTTGGAAATATAACTTGCGACGTGTTGGCATGTGCCAATGGCACGTGCGGCCATGTTGACCTAGTTGCAAGTCTTGCAAGCCTAGGCGCTATGTTAAGCGTGGGCCAAAGGCATAAGCGGCAAATATGGCTTGCAACACGTGTTGGCATGTGCCAATGGCACGTGCGGCCATGTTGACCTAGTTCAAGTCTTGCAAGCCTAGAGGCGCTATATTTGGCGTGGGCCAAAGGCATGACGGCTTGGAAATGGCTTGCGACTCGTGTTGGTATGTGCCAATAGCATCGCGGCCATGTTGACCTAGTTGCAAAGTCTTGCAAGCCTAGGTATGCTATATTTGGCGTGGGCCAAAGGCATAGCGGCTTGGAAATATGTGCGATGCGTGTTGGCATGTGCCAGTAAGCGCGCGTCGGCCATGTTGACCTGGTTGCAAGTCTTGCAAACCTGGGCGTTATATTTGGCGGGAGCCAAAGGCATAGCGGCTTGGAAATATGGCTTGCGATACGTGTTGGCATGTGCCAATGGCACGTCACGGCCATGTTGACCTAGTTGCAAGTCTTGCGAACCCTAGGGCGCTATATTTGGCGTGGGCCAAAGGCATAGCGGCTTGGAAATGTAGCTTGCGACACGTGTTGGCATGTGCCAATGGCACGTGCGGCCATGTTGACCTGGTTACCAGTCTTGCAAACCTAGGGCGCTATATTTGGCGTGGGCCAAAGGCATAGCGGTTTTGGAAACATGGCTTGCGATACGTGTTGGCATTTGCCAATATGCGCGTCGGCCATGTTGACCTGGTTGCAAGTCTTGCAAGCCTAGGGCGTTATATTTGGCGAGGCAAAGGCATGGCGGCTTGAAATATGGCTTGCGATACGTGTTGGCATGTGCCAGTGGCACGTGCTGACCATGTTGACCCTAGTTACCGTCTTGCAAGCCTAAGGGCGCTATATTTGGCGTGGGCCAAAGGCATGGCGGCTTGGAAATTTGGCATTATTGCAATGGTCTGCGTACGTGGGTGCGGCTTGGTTTGGCATTGTTGCAATGGGCGCGGTGCGGCTTGGTTTGGCATTGTTACCATGGCGTGCGATGTCGACCTGGTTTGGCATTGTTGCCATGGTCTCGCGAGGTGCGGCTTGGTTTAGCATTGTTGCCATGGTGTCGCGATATCACGGCTTAGTTTAACATTATTGCCATGGTCACCTTGATATCACGGCTTGGTTTAACATTATTGCCATGGTGCGCTCGGTTCGACTTGGTTTGGCATTGTTGCCATGGTCGCGATATCGGCTTGGTTTAGCATTCTTGCCATGGTCGCATTATGCGGCTTGGTTTAGCATTGTTGCCATGGTCGCGATATGCGGCTTGGTTTGGAATTAGGGTTATGTGTTGAAAAACCCTAATCAGTATTTTGAAAAAATACCTATTAATGTTACACACAGAGTTAAATGCTCTTAGTTAATGTGTTGCGGGTAACACTAGGTCATAGGGTTCTGTTTTGCCCATATTTAAAGACCACCATCAACACCTACCCATTCCCATGAATAATAGCCTAGTAACATTGTCGTCTTTTTTTGGTCCTCGGTTCCCTAATTGGAGGTGACGTCCCTTTATGTTCCACCCCCCGAATACCCCTTTCTTTCGGGCACAGTACCGATTATTTTAAGTGACTTCTTATCCATAACGATATGGCTCCTTGTTCTGATCACACTATCGAGGTTTCTTTGGGATGGTCACGGAGAAATCATACCAGGCTATCTACAATCTCCAAACATGTTTCTACACCCCTTGCAAAGGACATTATAAAGAGACACTTTCGGCGGATGGAGTGCTTTATTTTTTTGCCCCTATCTTTCTTTACGAGGGTAGTTCATGACGTGTGTTGGGTCCCATTATTGCCTCTTTCCACCGTGTGCAGACTGGGTTGCCGCCATGAGTTCTCGGCTTTCCTAAGTAAGGTTTTATAGTTTATTTTAGAAGCTGGCTTTTTTATTTCGTGGGTCTTATCGGCCTCCTAATGCGCGGTCTTACTTACTACTCGTGAGTCTTATTTTCCCGAATATTCGACTCATTCAAAGATAATTTTTCCATTATATTTATTACATCAGCGAATACATATTTTCTCTTGATGTTATTTTATTACGCTAGTACATTTCATCATTATGGATAATACTTTTGATGTAAAGTGGATTCCATGGGTGATCGATCTACAATCTTGCATCTCAACTTTGCCATATATTACGTTCCCTCGGGATACGTGTATTTACCTTGAAAATCGAGCGAGTTTATTGTTATTTAACCCTTTTCACGATGTATGGGCCTTCCCCGGAGTGGGTTCTAACTTGCCACACAGTCCCTTTCTGATAAGGCGATTTTCGCTTTTACCTTTTGATTCTCTGTTACAAAACTTCGTTTCCTTTACCCTCTTGTTATATTCTCGAGATAACCTACGATGATAATTCGTCATATGTTGTAATGTAGTTCTCTATTTTTTCTCAAAGTCATCTGACTTATGGTATCATCTAAATTGTTTGCCTTTTCTCCATGCCTCTTGCTGGTCATGGGGATGATGATTTATGTGGGTAATACTACCTCTTACTCCATAAGTTAGGCAGAAGGCGTCGTTAGGTGGAATCTCGTCTAGTTGTTCTATAAAGACCATAACACATTTGGAACACCGCTTCATACCATCCCTTGTGGTGGCCTTCCATCTTCTTTTTCAAGGTTGTTGATATTCCCTTATTTATTAACTCAACTTGTCCATTGCTTTATGGATATAAGCGGAGTTGACTTTAAGATTGTATTTTGAATTCATTGAACAATATTGTGACGTTTTATCCCCCGAGCTTGTTTGCCATTATCGGGGACAATTTGTATAGGAATCCCAAATACGCATATGATGTGTTCAAGAATAAAGTCGTAAACATCGTCATCTTGTGTATGTTGCGACGGCTTTGCCTCAACCCATTTCGTAAAATAATGTGGCTACTATCGGATATATTGTGTTGTTTACTCCCGATCACGAATGGTCCAACAATATATATTCTCACTGACGACGACCTTACATAATATAAAATTTAAGGTCGTTGATGGGGCATGTATCAATTTGCTAAATCTAAACATGCTTCATCTCGTGGAGATATTCTTCGCGTCATCATGCATGTGGCCAAAGTATCCTTGCATCTTAGTCTTGTGGGCTAGGGATCTTGTACCGCTATGATTTCCCGCATCACCATAATGGATTGACTTCATGATTTCTATCCATTCATGTTGCGATAAGCATCTCGATAGTGGACACATGTAGGATCTTAGATATGGATTCCTTCTCGTAGCTCATAATTCGTGTCTCTACTCTTGATTTTGTGGGCTTCGAACTGTCTGAGTGAATCCTCTTTTCTGCAAATATTTATAAATTGAGGCTACTTGATCTTCCTCGTTCGATGTTTGTTCTGCCTCTTCGCCCTCGACAAAAGCATGATTTTGCACCTTCTAGTTCATTGATCACTAATGGTTGCATTAAGCATCTGTCACGAATGTGCTTGTTGAAGGTCGATGAGTCCCGATCTATGAAAACTAAGGCATCAGCATGTCTGTTATTATTTTTGTTTACGTGCCTCCATATGATGTTTGGTATACTGTGAGAATGTCTTTTACCAAATGTAGTATTTATTCATTATGACATCGTTCCTTGATACCTCCTCCTTCAATTTGTCGACCACATTAGAGTCTTTGGTTATTCTACCATGCGTCCGGCTTCAATTAAATGCTATCCTTATTGCTTGTATCACTTCATATTCTGTCTTGTTGGTTTCTTTGTAGTCCAGCCGAAAGCAAAAAACTATTCTAGCCCCTCCGAGCCAAGTGAACACCATTCCCGTTAAAGCCTCTTGAACTATTGGAAGATCCGTCACAAATATTTCCCGTCTTCTTGGATGATTTTCTGACGGTCTTTGGTCATGCGTCGTTCTTCCTGCATATCCATCATTTTCCTCCCCTTCGTCTTAACTTAGGATGGAAATTAAAACTAGAAACTTCTGCCACTATATCGACTTCGTTGATGTCTGAACTTCATTTCAACCTCTTGAAAATCGATTCTAGTGTTCTATCTTTAATTATGCAAACTCTCTTAGTGTTCTTTATTGATTCTATTAGAACTCTCGTTAGTACCTTGATTGTATGGTTTGGAAATAGGTTCACCTTTTCTCACGCGTACACCAATGCTAATATTAGCTTTTCGATTACGAATAATTTCTCTCGTCGGGGTTGAAAGTCTTGCTAACGTAGAATATTGGCTTTCTACCTTAAGCCGATTCTGAAGTGATCTCTTTAGCAAAGCATTTGAGCGTGAAACTGCGAGACAAATCAGCAATTCTTCACCGGAGTTTCGCTTTTGGAGAATAGACAAATTTATATGGTACTCATTTATGTCTGCGCGCTTGCTCACACTCTTGTGTCCCTTGTGAATTTTGCTCCCTTTTTTTGAGATATCGAAGAATTGTTTGCACTTGTCAGAGGATGCGGAGGATGAACCTTCTGGGTGTAGCCAACTGTCCATTTAATTTAACATCTTTTATGGTTGTGGAATGGCATGTCCAATATGGCTTGAACCTTAATTTGGATCTACTTCAATTCCTTTCTTTGACACTATGTGTCCTAAGAACTTGATGATTAAACTCAATCAATACACTTGAGGATTTTTTCATCTTGAATTTTCTTATTTGTTCAAAAAAATATTCCAGCTGATCCCTGTTCTTTAGTTTTTACCATCATGTATCGGCATAAACCTCCGACTTCGTGTGTACCCATTTAGTGAAGATCTTTTCAACCATTCGTTGATACGTGGCTCCTTCGTTCTTTAGTCAAGCATTCTTGTATAGAAATATAGTCATCAGGGGCAAAAGTTGTATGATCTTGATCTTCTTCCATGAGTGGTATCGGATTGTAACACAGTATCCGTCATCAATGAAATCCTTTTGTATCCGTATGTTGATTCCACCATTTGAGGTATGTATAGCAAAGAAGAAACTATCCTTGGAGCCTTGCCCGTGTTCAGATCGCTGAGTATGCATATCCGTATCCTTTATTCTTCTTTGGAACTATCAACATATTTGCAATCCACTACGGATACTTCAGCCAGTCGTATAATTCCGAATCCATCATCTTTTGAAGTTCCTCTTATTTGCTCATGATATGCGATTTGTAATCTTTACATTATCCGTTGCCTTATTGGCTTGACTCTTTGGTTTAGATCTAATTTATGACAAACAGCACAAGTGGATCAATTCATCTCATCCATGCTCCAAACGAACACATGAGATACTCTTTTAACAGCTTCACCAACCTCTCCTCCTCATCTACCTCCATCTTTGTTTTAATCTTTATCATCTTTGGTTCTTCCCTCCTTCCCGAGTTTATCTCCTTCATGGGTTCCCACTTCTTAAAGTTCATGATTGGCTCTCCTAGTGAGGGAAGGTTCCTTTGATTGCTATAATGGCTCTCCTTCTTTCTCGGGTATCTCACTTGAGTATTGCCCATCCTTCTTTTGCCTTGGTCATGTAGACCATTAGTTATTCTTCTTCTTTGTCTCTAATACTCTTTTTTCTTTTCTTTGTTTTTCTTCAAACTACAGCCATTAGTTATTAACGTCCTTTTAATTCTGATCTAAATTGCATCCTTTTGGTCTCCTTTTATCTAAGCCTACTTCACTTGGCATTGGGAACCAACTGCTTGATGAAAATTTGATGTTACTCCCTTTATTATGTGAATCCAAAGGCCTGTCTATGGGAGCGTTATAAGGTGACTCTATGTCTACCCACCTTGACAGTGACTTAGTCTCTAGTTGTCGTGCGAAGATCTTCTGACTAATTCGCCCTTTGGTTTAGATACCACACCATTGAATCCATATATATTGTAGAGTGGATGGCACGAGATCCAAGTCTTTGTAACCCATTTGTCTTAAATGCATGATAGAAGAGAATGTCGGATTGAACTTCAGGTATCCACTGGATTCTGTTTATAGCCCATATCTTTGTCTAGCGTAGGATCATCTTCTCATCGTGAGTGCTTACCAAAATTTAAGGTTATGACCAGTGGATCTGTGTGTGATGCTCCTCCTTCCGGTGCATCTAGTCTTTGAAAAAAGGAAATGGCTAACCCTTGCTCTCCTCTAATGGTACTTTTTTTACGATACTAAATATTTCGTTCCCGGTGAAATCCCTCTTATCACCCTATTTAATACGTTATCGTGAAAAATGTTGGATATCTTTTCAGAATGAATTATAGAATTGCAATTTGGCCTTTGTGCTCCTCTATCTATTTCAATTAAGTTACACACTATTTTTCTAATGGTATCACGAGGTTGATCTTAAAAAATGATTGAGTTTTCCCCTACAAGATCAGACGTGGGATTATTCTTCGCGGTTCCCGCCGAGTCATTTGTGTGATGTCCATGAAAACGATGATACTTGCAAGCATTAGCTTGAACCACTGGTGGTGGTTCTCTCCCCTTGATTCGGAGGTGCGGGAATATCTTCGGTCAATACGATTGCCTCCCATATTCTTTCTGCATTTGTATTGAGCTTATGAAGTGATATATCTTCATTACGTATTCTCTCCCGTATCTTGGACCTTGATTATACTTTCATTTGATTCCCAAGATTATCTCCTTGTGTCTAAGTAATTTCTTTGTCTCGGCTCTATGTACCTCGGATGCTGATCGATCCATTCTTGATCTCTCCACTTGACAACGCTACTAATTTCGAAGGGACTATATTCGACGGTTCCTCTTTTTCATGCTTCAGACCACTTTCTATAGCATTTTTCCATCCTTGGTAATAGTACGCGAGTGTCCCTCTTTTATGGTACTATACAACTCCGCCTACTTCTCTCTTGCTTGTCCTCCAAGGCGATGTATTCCTCCTGGGTACTCTCGTAATTCATTCATTGTTAATGAATCTCGATTATAAATATTTGAGGAAATATAAGAGGGTCCGTAGGAATGGAACATTCTGAGCTAGAATGAAATTCTTCTCATCGACTCTCCTACGAGTTCACTACATGCAGTCCTCCCACCTCGTTACAAACTCTGAGACTTTCACCAGGCTTTCGTCTAAGATTGAACAAAGTTTCTATCCCAGGCCTTAGCATGTTATTGCTTATGTATGTTGTCAAGAATATTCTACTGCAAGTTTGAATGAAGAGATTGATCTCTGGCAGCCGTCCGAGCCTCGCCAGAAATATTTACTGTCTGACTTCGTTATGTGCCCACGTCATCAACGAGAGGTGTATTGCTTCAAGTGTTACACATCACTTTCGGATCCCACGAATATGCTTCGAAGGTGGGGAAAGCGAGAATCTCGAAGGAATCCTCGCCTCCAACACATCGCGAGTAATGGAGATTTTCTAGCCTCCTCTATTTCATTGCCGGTTGTACTCGTCACCTCTTTGTGAGTTATTAATCATCGATCTCATACCATGATTAGTTTAAAACTGCTGGTTTAAATTATCTCATCCTTCACCTCGCTTTTTCATTTCGTTCTTATCCGTCTCCTACCATCCTCTCCGCTTTCTTTCTTACGCATCTCCTTTCCTCTTTGTGTTCCCTTTCTTCCTCGCTCCTTTCCTCTTCCTCACGTGCCTACTGTCTTATGCATCTTCTTTCTTCTTCAAACCTTCTCCTTTCATCTTCCCATCTATATTCTTCCAATGCTCTCCCACAATTCTCTTTGTCGATTGTTTTCTCTTGAGCGTCTCCTACTTCTCTCTCTTCGATCCTTGTTTCTCCTTTCTTCATTTTTGTCCTCTTCCAGCATCTATTCTCTTTGGCGTAAGTTTATCCTTAACGTTGGTGAATTCTACTTGTCCGATTCCCTCCTCGTTTGTATGCTCTCTCTTAATGAGTTGTTGGTTTCTTTGCATTAAGGCAGATTTACCCTGTCACAGTCTTATTCTTTGCTCTACTAGATCTCTCTAGTTCTCTTTATGAACAAGTACCACTCCCTCAATTGCTCTGTGTCCTATTTTCCTCATTAATTTTCCTCTCTCTCTTCTCAGTTAGTTCTTCTCCTTCCAATCGTGGTATAAATTGGTATGAAATGATCCCTCTCTATATCGATTCTCATCGGGGTTTCCATTTTAGTTGATTCCTCCCGCCTTCCTCCTGGTTTTGATGTTTCTCCTATCTCCATTCTTATTCCTCTTTTCGCTTCCATACGCTTACTTCTCCTTGATGCCATTAGATGTCTTGCTCGATTCGGAAACCTTGCCATTAACTAATCCCAGCCAAATAATTCTTTTCTCACCGGTTTCCTGATGATTTTCAACCAAGTAAAACTTCTTCTAATTCAGACTTGAGACAAACTTCCAAGACTTTAATAAATCTTTCAAAATGGATCTATATATACTCTACTTCCCTACCCTTTAAGACAAATCTACCCTCATAGCTTACGAAATCATATCTTTTATGAAAACAACTCGTTAACAGATTTTTAATAAGAACATTCAAAAAATAACTTCAAACTCTTTCAAATCTCAAGTGAGAGAAACTCCAAACATGAGATCCTTGTCTCCTCGGCCTTAAAAATGTAACTCTTTGAAATCATTAGTACACCCAAATGATAAAAACAATAACTCTAAGACATTATCAAGCAAACGAAGTAGAAATATTACTTTATTTATTTGATCGTGATGACGATTATGCTGATGATATTACGAATATAGAGAGACTTACAAGAACCCTAACTGGTTTCTCTCAACATGACTTTCTCTCGTACAAAAGTTCCAACCTCCTTTACAATCAACTAAGGTCTCTATTTATAGGACAAATTTAGTAATGGGATACAGCTCATTTTACTCCGCAATCGGTCACACAATCCACGTGACTCTTGCTTTTTACTACGCCCAAGCCATTTACGAAAAGTAACTCCATCCTTTTCGCCGATAACTTCGGTATCTTGTCAGCACAGCTGTCCTATTTCTTGTACAACAATCCTTTCTTCGCCTAACTTTCCATTCTTCGTGAGTTATCTTCTAGCCAAGCAATCATACTTCGTTAACTATTGTCCTGGCCGAATTATACTCATAGATCCAATATTACGTTAAAGCGGATCGACACTGATTTGACTAGTCACCGACGCTCTTCTTGGGTTGATGATCTTCTAATTTTAGATTTGCCGTGGATTTAGTTCAACCACGTGGCGAGTAGGATTTCTGTACCTACATCTACATAATTAAGTAAAATGAGTGATCGACAATTTGTGAAGATGATGAGCTTTAGAAAACATTAAAAATGGTGATCGACAATTTGTGAAGATGATGACTTTAGAAAATGAGTGATCGACAATTTATGATATGATCGTTGGAACATATCATACAAATGCTAAAACAAAATTTAGAAAACATTAACATAGAAAAAAATGAACCTGGTACAACAATTAAATCTCGAGGGACATTCGAAAGTCACAATCAAATCTGCATACTAGAATCATGATTCCGAACCTTTTGGATTGTTGTACAATACCACTGAGGTACTGGGAGGTTGGTTACATAGTACATAATGGAATCTGCAGGTGATCACACATTGAGAGTTTGAAATTTTGAAGAAGCCCATATGAGCCATCCAAATAGACACCATTGTTCCAAAGTACGCCACCTCAAAATATTTAGGTGGGAAGTCGCTTCTGGTATTAATATAGCACCTTTCAGCGTTAAATAGTCCTATCACTCGGATGGGATACATACATAAATTATGGATTTAATTAATTCAACAATCATGGCAGAAAACTCTTCATCGTAAATCCTTTATAATATATTTCGATAATATATCATTGATCAAAAATCCTCCATGTAAATAGAAGCTAATTAATGAGGAGTCCGTAATCACCTCAGAAGACAGTAGAATAGTCAATCGTACTCCTGAATCGTCCCAATGGTCAAATACTCTGGTATTCCAGTTCCACAACGGTAGATAGTGTAAACATACCTAACCTCCCAGATACATCAACACAGAAATTCAAAACCAAACGGTATAGTTATACGCCTATACCATCTCGTACTCAATCTCAATCTCCAAAAAAATACGTTAGGATAAACTATAGATAGCTAGTGATATATGAAGTTGTCATATATATATATATATATATATTTGACCATTTGAGATGGCAATGTTGCCAAAAGTGAACCATGACATTCCACATGGTGATTTATATGAAGTTATATTTCGCGATTAAAAATTGACAACCAATAATTTGATCAACTCAAGAACATTGCACACACTCTTTCAAAGGAAACTAGGATTTGATCAATGGCATACACTAAATAATTGCATCTCTTGCACCTTACTGCAATAAGCACACCTGCAAACCATATGACGAGTTGAAAGTAGCATACACCAAGTCACAGAGTATCCATATATAGATTTTTTGTATTATTGTATTAATTATAGTTTGCTGAAATTCCTCGTGAACTTCCCGGGCGTATTTTCGTTTCTGAATCTCCGTGGGACTTTAACATTGTTACTTTCTCAAGATACTCGAGAAGCTTTATAAAAATTGCAGGAATGTCGAGCACCACCATTCAAGCCTAATCGAGCTGAGTACTCAAAGGCGTGATTAGTTGTTGTGTAACCTTCTCAAAATGCTATAAATCCCACCATCCAGTTGTTCTTAGATAAGTCTTTGGTGTTCCCATGGCCTTTTTCCCCCATGTATGGCAAACTGAATTCACCATGAAAATGCCATGGTGGCCGACTGCTAGTCTCACACTCTTAAAAAGAAAGAAGAAAAAAATATATCAATTCACTAGTTCTGCTTACAAATTTTAGTTGATTGCAAAAGTTAAAGTTTCAAAAGATCTTGATAATGAATAAACATATTAAGTTCCAAATATAAATATTCTACAAGAAATTAGAAATTTCCAACACGATACTGTCAGATTATGAAGGATATTACAGAGCACTAATTTTGCACTATGTGCTACCATTCCCCAGATAAGGTGTGGCAAGCCTCCTGCAACGTATAACAAAGTGCAAGTCCAAGAAGATGAAGTGCGTGTGTTCTGCGAAGAAACCTGTAGTATGCTTGCTTTTTTAAAATCCATTACATTGTTTGATTTTCCGCACTGCAAAACATGGTTAAAAGATCACCCAAAAATTGATATCCGACGAACTTTTTTACGTAAATCAGATGATGCAACTAAATGCCAAATAAAAGATGGAATAAAACCTTTTCCCAAGATAGTTGTGCTGGAAAACCCAATTGATATGGCTGAACCAAACCCCTCGATTGGACTATGTGGATCTCGATCAGTATCCACAAACTGATGATAGTACCGATGAACGCTTACCCAAAACATCGGGTCTCCCTACAAGTCCAACAACAATAGCAAAGATACACATGATTAAGCATACGCAATATGGTTAAGGGACAAATTAGTAACCAACGGAATAACACTAACCTGTACAGCATGAAGTCCAAAATAAGCAAACAAGTATTCGAGATATTTCGGTAGTTTAAAACTACATTGACTAAGGTTCTATGGTAAGATAGACTTATCCCTATGGGTAAAGTTAGCACACCCAAAATCAACGCAACCCAAAATGCATTCAGGTAAAGTAAAAGGAGCAAATAGAGCCCGATATGTTCCACGATGAGCGACCCCAACTTCACACGATCCCAGAAATGAACTTTTCTTTTCAGAAAAAGCAGCTCTTTCTTAGACTGCTTCAAGTGCAACACAGTACCATTTGGATTATAAACACGATCTACTACAACCATTTTTATCATATCAAGTTTCTTTCGTATATGTCATATGGTGTTGCTACAACTGCGGTATATATATACTTATCCACTTGGGATACCCCACCTTCAAACCAGTGCACTACCGTCATCTAGGTGCATTGTACAAAAATGAATACCATTAAAGTGATGCCATACGGCCATACCATCCCATGCCAACCAATTAATATAACAGAGAATGTGGAGTGGAACAAGTCAATTGATGAGAGAGGAGTGAGGAGAGAGTGAGATACGTGCAGATTCTGTAATACAGAGCCAAGGGAGGGAGTAATGGAAAGTTTGTGAACATCATGAGCTTAGTGCCACGTACGGACTCAATAGACCCTGTAGCACGTTTCAGCGTTGAATGACTTGCGCTGCTGTTTCCTTTATTACTAAAATTGAAGATCTAAGAAAAATATTCTTTCAAAGCCATGTGAACATCTTTATCCCCTATCCCTATCCTATCAAAGCTATGCATGTGAAAATATTGATTGTGATGATGATCAAATAAAAATTCAAATCCCAACTTAGCTAGCGATCGATCAGAGTAACCTTCGGTATAAGGAATAGCCCGAGTCCCCAATTTGGCTTTTACTCAGAGCCACAAAGTTTCACCACCACAATGTTCACGTCCTCTTCTTCCACCTCAAATTCTCCCCTGAGCTTAAAAATATCTGCAATAATAGATCAGCTCGAGTATACTATCAACCAACCTTCAACATGAAATTTCCAAACCACTTGGCTTTAAACTGTTTAAAAGATATCATACCCTTATCCTACATATTGTGAACCTATAAAAAATCTGGGAGGAAAGATTATGGGATAGAGTATTTGTTAGCACTATTCATTCAAGCTCAAGTCGTGGAGTAGACTAGAAAATCCGATAAGCGTTTCACGGTAAAAAAGACACACACAAAAAAAAAAGACGAATTAAAAAGATCAAATAAATAAATGATCTTACACTCAAATACGTCCTTTACCTAATACTATCACTATTCACTACTTCAAGTGAATTAACATTTGAAATAGCTGCTGGTGGGTTTGGGAATCGCTACTGGTCCCGCAATGGGCCAAGTTTAGGCCTAGATCCCAAAGGATTTGCTCTTAACTAAGTTGAGGCATTTGATCTCAAATAATATTAGATTTAAGAGTCATCTTAATTTCTCATGGAACTGTGAATGATGTTACATTTCAAATCTTACTGACTCATCAGAATTTGTAAACCATAAATTTTTCATCTTTATCAAAAATAATAAGGCCCAACCATAAGAACACTGAGATATACCACCAAATCTAGACCCTGATCAAGGTAAACTAATCCCAAAGAATTCTTCAATATGCCGACTACTTCAAAACCTCCAACCTACCTAGGAGTCCGGTTCTAAACATGGTAGAGCTTCCAATCAAACCTTCGCTCCCCTCCTACAAAGACTAGCCCGAAAAGCTAAAGGATGGATGACAAAATGCTTAACTCCAGCCGGAAGACTCACTCTCATCAAAACCTCCCTTATTCCCACCTCAAACCACATTATGCAAACACAAAATCTACCCAAGCAATGTTCATAAACAAATAGATCGTATCACCAGAAATTTTTCTAGGGACATGACTCAAGCAATTAAAAACTTCACCCTATAGGTTGGGATAAAGTAACAAAACCGATATCAGAAGGAGGATTGGGGATAAGAAAGAGCAGTGATCATAATAAGGCACTTCTCATGAAGAGAATCTGGAATTTACATGAACAACCTAACTCTATCTGCGGAAGTCTCTTCAGTGCAAAATATCTCGATCAACAACCAATTCTTCAGGGCATTAATTCCATACCTTCCTCCTCCAGTCCTCAATGGAGACAATTGGCTTCTATTGTCCCTACCATGCAGAATTTGATTTTCCATCGTATTGGAAATGGATTATCAACTCCGATAGAAGCTCAATTGGATTCCACACTCAACAAATCTAAATCCATCACAATGCTACCCAATCCGAATGGTAGCAGATATCATCGACCCAATTTCCCACTCATGGAATCATGAAAAATTAAGCACCCTCCCCAACCATATAATCCAAAAAATCATGAACATCCATCTCCCCAAAATAGCCCCCAAGACAAAATTATCGGCCACACTCAAAATCCGGAAAATACACTACCTCATCTGGATACAAATGTCTAACTCATGGTCAACCAACTCACACCCCTTTACCACCTACCAAATTCCTATGGACTTTACCATGTCCACTAAAAATTCGACTTTTCTTGTGGAAAGCCATCAATGAAGGATTACCAACCTTCTCACTCTTATATCACATCCATCTGACCAACTCAGACATATGCCCCAGATGCAACACCGGCCCAGAATTGGCAAGTCACCTTCTAATCCACTGTCCAACAGCAACTACCTCCTGGAACACCTTATTCGCTCAAATATCAATTTCACCTAACTCCAACCCCCCACACACTTTCACCTTAACGCCTCGCATAACCATTTCCCAAATACTTCAACAACCCGCGTCAACATCAGTAATCTCCTCTTTTCGTTTTCTCGTTCGGACCTTATGGCTAGCTGAGAATAACCTAATATACCAACAAAAGCAAACAACTTCGAAGAAATACTAGCATGGGCACGAAGCGCAACAAGAATTCTACGGGCACTACACTCTTCTCCACCGATCACACCAGAGACGCACCGATATTTAACCACCCGACGAGGGACAAAAGGATATCAACAATAGCGGTAGGATGGTCAATTCCAAAATAAACTGGATTAAGATTAACACGGATGGAGCGATCCAAAGGTCACCTGAGATTTGCGAGGTGGGATTCGTATGCAGAGATTCGATGCACGAACTATAATGGCTCTAGCTCAACTACTAGAATTACGACTGCATTAACTTCGTGAAACTTGGGCTCTGCTATTGGCATCAAGAACAGCATAGCAAAGGCAATGGCCAAGAGTTATCTTTGAAACCGACTCAGAAAACCTTCTACGTTTCATCACTTCATCTACACCCCCACCTTGGCACATATCAGGGATGATTGAAGAAATAAAAATCAGATTTCGACAGATCCCACAAGCTGCAATTCAGCACAACTACAGAGGAAGGAAATCAAGCGTGCAGACGGATTAGCCAATCATGCAGCGAGATGGAAGTCAAACAGGAGCTTATCAACTAAAATATGGGACCGAGCAATCCCATCTTTTATTAGTCAAATTTTATTTCATGACTCGTGGGTACCAAATACCCACGACAAATTGTAAACTAATTTCCTTTATTTAATTACATGCTATCAAAAAAAAAAAAGAACACTGAGATAGTGCAATGTTCAAAATTTTTGGTTCTTCCCAGGAAAAACGCTCGCTATTAACATCATAAGATTCATAACCAAGGATGTTATAACTGGAACGATATCTAATCAATTTAATTAGCAACATCTAATCAATTTAATTTATTTATCAAGTATTTTTTTGTAAATGTCGTCGCAACCAACTACATGTAAAATGGTAAGTTGTCATAAGGAGCATGGAGTAAGTAACCACCGATAAAACTTGATGTTGTTGTTGCTAGCTAAAGTGCGACTCATGCTTTTACCTTGACGGTGATTTACGGTTTACTTTTTGACAAATTGGATTTAAGGAAAATTACGCTTTCAACCTTTTTTTCTTTTGTTAAACCAAATTTATTAATAAAATCCAAAATAAAAAGAAAAACATGACGGGGACATACATAAACTTTTGAAGAGAGAAGCAGAACAATAAACTAAAGGGAAAATAAAAAAAGTGTCCATGTGGGGAAATGCATTTAAAAAACTGTCCACGTTTTTTTCATATTTAATTAAATGTCCACACCGTTAATAATTCCGTCATGTCTAGCATGCTTGGTATTTGCTCGTTGACTTAGTCAATTTTTGATATTACAATTACATTATTAGCCTTGAACCTAGTGTCCTAAAAGCATAATTGTCTTTTCACTTATCCAATCGAGTTTGCCAACAATCACTCAATCATCTAAGCCCTATTAGGTCGAATGAGGAAGAAACTGTACGTAACTGTTCGTGCGCTTTTTTCTCAATTTATCTCTAGTTTACCTCGTTGTTATAAGAATCCAAGTTGTCGCGTAAATCCGTAGAGTGGAGAAGATACAAATGAGTTTTGAGAGAATGAATGAGAGAAGTTAAGATACGGTAGATGCAGAAATAGGGAAATAATGTGTTTCAATTGGGGATGGGTTTTGGATCAGATACACGTGGTCAAGAATCAGCTGAATAGGAATTGATGCTTCAGTGAAAGGTGTAGTTGCAGAAATCCTACAACCACACCCTTAGTTAAATTTATAGAACAATCTAAGTAAACTTCATGAGAATCACAAGAACATTCATTAAGATCTTCAAATTAGATACAAAGTAATGAGAAAACCCTAACTTGGGTAGCAAATAATCTTTCTCTCTCCTAAATATCTTGTCTAGACTCTCAAAAAGCTCTCCCTTAATATAAGGTCGCTCAGCCCCTTATATAGGGGTTTACATAGTGGAGGACAGCCAATAAAGCCCCTAATTTCGGATCTGACATGCGTCAATGTCGCGTGGACTTTATTATTGACCGACGTCTTCTATATTATAGCACGGCTCTTCACACTTTACTCGTGATTAAGCTGACGTCATCTGATGCGTCCACTCTGGATAAGTTGTACGCGGTTGACTTCGCAAGGACTTGGTGATCATTATTTCGCATACTTGATTGGTGTGTGGTATTTTATATCCACATTTTTCCTCTTCTCATACCGTTCTTTTGGAAAAGTGACCGATATGAGAAACTCCAATTTATTCTTCCGCACACAATCATCATTTCGTATTCTTTTCTACTGAGCATGTTTCCGTGAATTCAGCTTTGACCGTCTACACGTGTTGACTTCATTCCCTTTACGCGCACGTCCGAGTTCAACTTGGCCATTTTTTACCTATTTATTAATTGGGTTGAGGAGAGATAATCTTTTTCTCTTCTACTTCTTCTTCCTCCTTGTCTCTGTGAATCTTCTTCAGATCTTCATCTTCTTCATCAAACTTTTAATCTTGTTCATCCTCTCGAAGTCTTAGTTTTGGTTTTTCTGCTATTGTTATGGATTCTCTTCTCAAGTTAGTATATCTTATCACCACTGTTCTTCTTTTGTTTTCCTTTTCTCCATCGTTGTTCGCCTAATTCCCATACTGGTTATTTTGCAGCAAAAGTTCTTCCTCTGGTAATACCAAGATTACGATTCCTAACCCTAGATCTTCTTCAAGCTTAAAATACAGGGAATATCTCAAGAGGAAGCCTTCGCATAACAAAGGAGTAAGACCGTAAGGACTCTCAAGCTCGTCAACACGATTAGACCAAGTCATGAGACGACTAAACCCGATATTGACTTCGATTAATTAATGACTGGACGTTAATTATTAGAAATTAATCTAACAACGATCTAGATACTAAACTAGTATCACTTGTTAGATCTCGAAATGTTATGCTGAATGGACTACTCGAACGTGTCCTTCGGATCATCGGGCATGTAAGATATCATCGATTAATGTGAGGGGCAAAATTACTATTTTGCCTTAGACCGACTTCGATGCCCTTATCCAAAGTATGGGCGCCTTAATAATTTTCGTTGGCCTTATCATCACCAAACGTGTCGAGGATAAAATCAATTCTCTTTTCCTTTTCTCTTTCTATCTTCTTTCCTCTTCTCATCTGTTCTTTCTTCTCCTCCCCTCTGTTGAATTCTTTTCAAGGAATTGAGGTGAGTTCATATGAAAGATTCACAAGAGCTTAGTATCATGTTGAACTGAAGAAGAAGGTGATGTTGCTCTTGTCGACTGAGTTTTGGAGAAGCAGAGTTTTGGTAAGCTGAATTAGGGTTTCGTTTTTGAATGATTGTTCTTTATGAAATCGTTTCTTTTGATTGATTATAGAGTGGGTTTGATGTTAATTGAAGTACAGAGTTGTTCTATAGAGTTTAATGTTGATTTCAAGAAATTAGGGTTTCTGTTTCTTCCCTAAATTAAATCTGTAAAGTAGGGATTTGTCTAATTAGGGTTCATGAGTTAGAAACTATAGATGGAGAAGAATGAAACTACAAGTGTTTGTGTTTCGCTAGGTGATTAGGTCCATGGTGATACATGAATCTGTAGATGTGTTCAATTGAGTTGCTGAGATGAAGGTGGTTGTGTTACAATGATGTTTCTTGTGAATAAGAGTTTGTGCAAATTACCGGTGGAAATGCAGATTGTAATGGTGCTGGTGGTTTGAATGTATGTGTGTTTGAACTGAGAGAATGAGCGAGAAGAGGAAATGAGTATTGCTTTGTTGTTGGTAATGAAGATGGGTTGAGTTCGGTGATGAATTAGCAATAAGATCCGAGTTGTGTTTCGGATATTGATGTTGGTGGTAGTATTGAATTGGTGGTGATTTCCGAGAAAATAATGAAGTTAGTAAATGAATGGTTTGCAGCTGGGATTCGAGATACAAGTGGTGGTGCATGTCATGTTAGATGTTTGAATTGAGTCGAATTGGTGGTGAAGATGAAATGGTCATGGAACCGATTAGGATGCGGAATGCAAAATGTGTGTACATAAGTGGAGTGGCATCGTATGTTGAGAAGCATTAGAGGTTTAGCTTGTTGTTGTTGTTGATGGTCTGAAATGAAGAACTGACTGATGGTGCTGTTTTTGTTGATTGGCTGGGGAACCAATAATGAAGATAGTTGAACTGATGAAGTACTAGAGTTTCGTAGATATCAACCCTAACCCTAGCAGATCAATCCTAAAAGCTCAAAGTTTCATTAATGATCATGTAGCTCAAACCAGGACACATTCTATCATGAGTATTGAGTTCCGTCGTGAGAAGTATACGCTTGGCTGCCTCCACCTGCAAATGTCATTACTATTAATATTGATGGCTATTTTTTGTATTCAAACAATACAGGTGGAATTGGTCTAATAGTTCGTAACTTTGCAGGTGCATGCGGCAGTAGCATAATGCATCTATCTAAAGGAGCTAAGGAAAGTGGTTCGGCAGAGTGTATGGCATTATGGAAGCATTTAATCTTGCACAGAGACTACAGACTTCCGAATGTGCACTTTGAACTCAAGCTGAAGACCGTGGTAGAAGTAGTCAACAACAACATGGATGTGACTCCAATAATGTTGTAGTAAAAAGGTTCACGTGAGACTTGTGAAAGCAAAGGGTTTTAGACTTATAAAACTTGAAATAATGAAAACTTAACACAGGATTGATTCAAAGATATTGAGAAATAACCAAGACACTTGATTCCACTATTACACACGAATGAATTCATTGAATAACCCAAAACTCTAATTATTATTATTTTTAAATCCACTTGTTTCTTAATTCAAATAATCGGACCAAATTCTCAAAAATTAATTGTATCCCTAAGCATAGATTATCTTAATACAAAGAATAACCCATTCAATTGAATCACAACTAATGAAAAGAATTTTTCGTGAATAATTTAAACTACGCAAAAACAGTGATCGAGTGAATTATAATTTATAAATTAGAGCAAAATAAGATAGTTACCAATCATTCATGCGTAAATAGCTTCCTCATTGCTTTGGTTGTGGGAGAATTAGCCTCTCATCATGTTGGAAACACGCTCAAAACTCATTTTATTGCTCGAAGTAGGTGTACAAATGAAGAAATGGAGTAAATTGATGAAAATCGGGTGTTTGCAACGATTTTATAATTGTTGCAAACACCGAGTTACAAAATAACGATAAAGAAAGACTGTTCTCTGTTGTCTTAAGATTGCTTTCCAGTATTCTGACCCTCGCACTCATGTAGTTGACACTGTTTATAAACGACGGTCTTGAAGTGTCAACGTTCTTCGTGGTTCTTCCTTCTACAACATGACAGCGTGAAATTTTGTAACTTGATTTCTATCACTCTGCTTCTTCTCCTAAACTCTCCCAAACTCTCGTTCCTCTTTGTGTATCCCCAATCACTATTTATACCCAACAAGTGGATATCTTTCGAGTTAATCACCATGTATCTCCACAATGACTCCCATATATCTTCTTTTCTTTCTCGTGGCTGCATGGAATAGTTTCGATTTTTTTCCTTTTTATCTCTTCCACACGCTGCATCCTCCAAACATGCCGAGAATAAGTCTCACAGTGAAATCAAAACTCGTGCAAGAACGCTATTCATATTATTTCGTGATATTCTCTCGGTCAACAGAAGTTTACTCTCTTCTCTGTTTTCTTTCACTCGAGCTATCCATCCAAACTTAGTGAAACCACAAACCCATATGCTTTGCTCGTTAAGGCAAAACAAGTCTCGACTAACGAATTCCATCATTTAATCTCGCTCAAACACCTCCACATCAAATCCGTAATATCCCTGAGAATATCATCACTTTCCGTTTTATCAAAATCGATTATCATGCCCATCTCCGTTGAATTAAACCACCAGTAGTACGCACTGTGTTACTCAGGCAAATCATCCCAACCAATCTCGAGCTGATTGGAGTCTCCCTCCGGCACGTCCAAAACTCAGAACCAAAATCGCCATAGCCCTTTTTATCTTTGCCAAATTTCATCTTTCAAACGTGAGAGGATGAAGTGCCCCTTATCCTGTGATGGGGTGCGAATAATGAGTGCCTCCTTGGGGTGCCCTTAGCAATTTGGTTACCCCTTATCCAAAGACGAGAGTCCGAATAACAAATGTCCTTCGGGGTGCTCCATAATTTTTTGAGTCGACTTTTCCAAAAATACTCTAAAAATACATAAAAACACAATATTAAGTTACAAAAATCGAGTTCCAACAATACCAA